>CM063506.1:160485497-160581397 GCA_032207245.1 Pardosa pseudoannulata | reverse complement strand
ACAGTTTAAATTTGTATATTTTGTAATATGTTGAAAGATAAAAACAGACATGCCAACATTCAGGCATTTCCGTCAGGAGCAACAGCATATTAAAATTTAACATGCTACTTACAAATTAATGCAATTTACATACATAGAAAACAAAGCAAAATAACTCAAATACATTATACAGAACTACATATTTTATTATTTTCTAAATTAAAACTGAGCAAATTAAAAACAAACACACAGTAATAAATTATATAAAGGAAAAATAAAAATTTATGCATTTAACTTTGTGTTAGTTTTTTTTTTTTTTTTTTTTTAATTTAAGCTTTAAAAACTTATTTTTCAGAAAAGTGTTTCTTATAGCAACACTGACCCTGATTAAAATATTTACATTTTTCTATCAAAAGGGATTCTAGTTTGTCTACTCAAATTTGACCTCAAATTTCACTTTCTTCCGCAAACAATGAAAACTATTTCACATGCAGCCTTAATGAGTGAAAAGAGAAATATATTCATATTGAGCATTGTTTTGATCAGGCAGGGTTGGAAAAAAATATTTTTTTTTAATTTAAAAAAAAAAATCAGATTTGATTTAAAGGATTTTTTTTTATTTAAATCGGATTTCTTTGATTTTTTTTCTGAATACTAATTTTAATTAAATACATTCCATTATTTTGTAACTGGATAGTGCAAACTAAATAAGATGTAAATTTAAAGAACAAATTAAATATTCTTTTAATGCAAACTATTTAAAAAAACAAATCACAATTATTTCAATATTTTTTAAGCACCGAATTATGGATTTAATTGTTTCAATAAAAACACTAGCTTTGATGCTTTATCCACTCCTAATTGGTTATGAAGGCTAGAATGAACAATACCAAAAGAAGAAAACTGTCTTTCCATTCCAGCAGACGAAGCCACGGCTGTTGTTATTTGGTAGACAAACTGGATTTCAAGTTCTGTAATACTCTCTTTACCTCCCATTACATAAAATGAATTCCACCAGTCATAATCAATCATTGTACTACCCCTACTCCATACTTTCTGATAACAACCCCTCAATTCTTGGAAAGCACATGCTATCTATTGACACTTATTTACTTATTGGTATTACTGTGCTGACTGATTCCCAATTCTCCTGTCTTTGGAATATAGGTTTTAAAAGAAGTGAAAAAAAAAATGATTTAAATCAATGATTTTTTTAAAAAGATTTAAATCATGCCAACTCTGTTGGCAAGACTTTGTATTTGATTGCTGCATTGAGATCTTTTAGCTGTTCAAAAGTTTTATTTTACAGAGCAATCTGAGGAGTTTCCGGAGTTATCAATTTCTCTCATTTCTACAGATCAACTCCAGAAAATCTGAAGTAGTTGACATGTCTGTAAAAAGCATTTACAATCAATGCAATAACAAACTTAGTAACTAATTAATAACTAGTATAATATTCTAATGTTGAATTCATACCAATAACTTTCATGTGTTCATAGAAAATGGAAGTATAGAGGGGAAAATTGCAAACAATTTAACAAGAAAATATAAAATATAGCAAAACACTTTAAAAGGACATGAAAATTACATCTCCAGATGAGTTGGTAGATTTTTTACCAAAGTTGATAGTACTTGAATTAAATCTTTATATAAATTTTATATTTATTATAAATTAATTTATGTTTCCCAACATCATTTTGTAAACATCTCTTTCATACTAACCCATTAAAATCGAATTCGATAAGTTTTTTTTTTTTAAACAAAAATTTAAAATGTTATACAAGGCCCCCACAGCAGAATATTTTTTAATGTTCTGCAACAGGCTTTCATATAATCAAAAATGTTCTGCAGGAGATATATTTATTTTATCATATATTTACTCTCCCACAATATTATTCCTATTGTGGTACATTTTCATCTTTACCAATATGCATAACTAAACATATTTAATAAAACAGTGCTACCTGAAATTTAGAAAAATATTAGTATTAAAGCCAAAGGCATTAACATAGAATTTACTATCCTGTCAATGATGTAAGATATTTTGAGATATATATATCACTACGATGTTAAAAATGGGGCTGATAATTTGGCCCAAATATTAATGCAAGGGAAATTTTTTGGATAGGCGGATCCCGAGCTATCTATCACACTGGTAGGGTATAGGGAAGACAAAGAAATGACAACTCTCCTAAAGGGTTATTGCTTGCAAATTTGGCAAGACACCGGAAATTCCAAGTACTTTTCTTAGTACTTTCAAATTTGTAATTTCCTTTAAAAATATTTTGACATAAATTTAATTTTTCTCACCCTTTGTATAAAGCTTGGAACTGCCACTTCAACTTGTACCTCCCCCCCCCCCTTCTGCGATTCTTTCCTACTTACAGAAAACCATTGATATATATATATATATTAAGAAAAAAAAGTTTTTCTGTGAGCCGCGAGTGTTCTGGAGCAGAACCAGTTGTTCTGCGACATGCATCACACTTTTTGGCACATTCGGCTTCAGGTACAAGTCATTTTTAATATCTTAATTAAACCGAAAAATATGCATTGTAATTTTTAATTAAAATTTGATTACAAAAAACTCTTAAAATTATTTTATTATTAAGGTTCCAAAGAGTTTTTTTTTTAAATAGTTAATGTATAAAGCTGTGTCACACAGCTTTTTGACCTTGAAGCACACATCAGAGAAAATCAAGACTTTTTATTACTGTTATTTGTCAGAAAAAAAATGTGGACATGGGAAAAAAAAAAAAAGAACTTCCCAATCTATCTTCAAAATTTAAACATTTTTTATTTGAGGGAAAAGATGGCTTTAAAAAATATTTCTTTTAATTTCCAAACACATTTTTAACCTAATTGAAAAATACTGATAATTATTTTAAATCTCTATAAATTTAATCATATTGGACATTAAACTAATATAAATATACAGGGTTCCCCCTCTTTTTCTGGTACAAAATTAAGGACTTTTTAAGGACTTTCTAAGGACCAAAGTAACTTTTTATAAGGACCTACTTGAAATACATAACATAACGGCATAAACCATATCTCCCGAGGAACATATTTTAATGATTATGAACCAGACAAGGCATGTTCAATAAATGCCCTACAATATTTCAGAATTAAGTTTTTATGCCTAAAAATCAATATAAGATAAATCTACTTGACAAAACCTAATTTTGAAAAATGTACATCTAAAGTTTTTTGAGTGATCAAATTAAAAATAAATTGTGAATAAAAACAATATTATAAACAGTATTTTCTGAGAGTTTAAAAATGACTGAAATATATATATATATATATATATATATATATATATATATATATATATACTAGCTGATTATACCCGACGTTGCCTGGGAAAGAAGAAAGTTTTAGATTTTTCTATTACATACAATGCAAGGAAAATTAAACTTCCATAAGTAACTGAAATATCTAGAAACCCCTATCTCCACGCTTCGTTTAATTAAAATCTGAATGACTGTTGGCTATTATGAAAGGGCAGCTGACTTTTTACTTTAAACATTTTCAGTATGCAAAAGATTATATATTTGTCATATAAGAAAACTGACAGGAAATCACATGAGACTGTGGATGTCATCGATGGAGAAATGAATCGCACTCCAATTTAAAAATTAAGGAGTTTTTAAGGACCTTTGACAAAAATTAAGTAGTTTTAAGGGCCCTTAAAAATGAAAGCTAAAATTAAGGAGTTCTTAAGGATTTTTAAGGACCGTGGGAACCGTGATATAACATAGAAAAATAACTTATTTATTTTTAAATACATATGAAAAGAATATATCATACCAACATCTTCCTTAGCACCAAACAATAATTCACTAACATTCAATTCTTGGTCATCTCTATCAAACAGTAAGGATACTGTACAACAGTTACTACTGAAGTTTTCCACTTTTGCTGTAATCTCTTCAACATCCTCCACAGTACTTCGAAACAAGGTTGTCATTTCTGGTAACAGTTTTGATGGGGTGTTTTGTAAGCAGCATGTAAAACATAGTGCAGGATGCTTTGTGAATTCTACTGGCAACGCTTTAACCTAAATACAAGATAAACAAAATTAACAATGATTATTATGATCCTAGACTCTTTCACTATAAGTAATAAATTATATAAAGGAAAAATAAAAATTTATGCATTTACTTTGTGTAAGTAGTTTTTTTTTATTTATTTATTTAAGCTTTAAAAACTTATTTTTCAGAAAAGTGTTTCTTATAGCAACACTGACCCTGATTAAAATATTTACATTTTTCTATCAAAAGGGATTCTAGTTTGTCTACTCAAATTTGACCTCAAATTTCACTTTTTTCCGCAAACAATGAAAACTATTTCACATGCAGCCTTAATGAGTGAAAAGATAAATATATTCATATTGAGCATTGTTTTGATCAGGCAGGGTTGGAAAAAAATAATTTTTTTTTTAATAAAAAAAAAAATCAGATTTGATTTAAAGGATTTTTTTTTATTTAAATCGGATTTCTTTGATTTTTT
This sequence comes from Pardosa pseudoannulata, assembly GCA_032207245.1. Taxonomy (NCBI): domain Eukaryota; kingdom Metazoa; phylum Arthropoda; class Arachnida; order Araneae; family Lycosidae; genus Pardosa; species Pardosa pseudoannulata. Next base: position 160,576,903 of record CM063506.1, on the reverse strand, counting down.
TTCTGAATACTAATTTTAATTAAATACATTCCATTATTTTGTAACTGGATAGTGCAAACTAAGTAAGATGTAAATTTAAAGAACAAATTAAGTATTCTTTTAAAGCAAACTATTTAAAAAAACAAATCACAATTATTAGAATATTTTTTATGCACCGAATTATGGATTTAATTGTTTCAATAAAAACACTAGCTTTGACGTTTTATCCACTCTTAATTGGTTATGAAGGCTAGAATGAACAATACCAAAAGAAGGAAATTGTCTTTCCATTCCAGCAGACGAAGTCACAGCTGTTGTTATTTGGTAGACAAACTGGATTTCAAGTTCTGTAATACTCTCTTTACCTCCCATTACATAAAATGAATTCCACCAGACATAATCAATCATTGTACTACCCCTACTCCATACTTTCTGATAACAACCCCTCCATTCTTGGAAAGCACATGCTATCTACTGACACTTATTTACTTATTGGTATTACTGTGCTGACTGACTCCCAATTCTCCTGTCTTTGGAATATAAGTTTTAAAAGAAGTAGAAAAAAAAAATGATTTAAATCAATGATTTTTGGGAGAAAAAAAAAAGATTTAAATCATGCCAACTCTGTTGGCAAGACTTTGTATTTGATTGCTGCATTGAGATCTTTTAGCTGTTCAAAAGTTTTTTACAGAGCAATCTGAGGAGTTTCCGGAATTATCAATTTCTCTCATTTCTACAGATCAACTCCAGAAAATCTGAAGTAGTTGACATGTCTGTAAAAAGCATTTACAATCAATGCAATAACAAACTTAGTAGCTAATTAATTACTAGTATAATATTCTAATGTTGAATTCATACCAATAACTTTCATGTGTTCATAGAAAATGGAATTATAGAGGGGAAAATTGCAAACAATTTAACAAGAAAATATAAAATATAGCAAACACTTTAAAAGGACATGAAAATTACATCTCCAGATGAGTTGGTAGATTTTTTACCAAAGTTGATAGTACTTGAATTAAATCTTTATATAAATTTTATATTTATTATAAATTAATTTATGTTTCCCAACATCATTTTGTAAACATCTCTTTCATACTAACCCATTAAAATCGAATTCGATAAGTTTTTTTTTTTTAAACAAAAATTTAAAATGTTATACAAGGCCCCCACAGCAGAATATTTTTTAATGTTCTGCAACAGGCTTTAAGATAATCAAAAATGTTCTGCAGGAGATATATTTATTTTATCATATATTTACTCTCCCCCAATATTATTCCTATTGTGGTACATTTTCATCTTTACCAATATGCATAACTAAACATATTTAATAAAACAGTGCTACCTGAAATTTAGAAAAATATTAGTATTAAAGCCAAGGCATTAACATAGAATTTACTATCCTGTCAATGATATAAGATATTTTGAGATATTACGATGATAAAAATGGGACTGATAATTTGGCCCAAATATTAATGCAAGGGAAATTTTTAGAATAGGCGGATCGTGAGCTATCTATCACACTGGTAGGGTATAGGGAAGACAAAGAAATGACAACTCTCCCAAAGGGTTATTGCTTGCAAATTTGGCAAGACACCGGAAATTCCAAGTTAACCTTAGTACTTTCAAATTAGTAGTTTCCTTTAAAATTATTTCGACATAAATTTAATTTTTCTTACCGTTTGTATAAAGCTTGGAACTGCCACTTAAACTTGTACCCCTCCTTCCGCGATTCTTTCATACTTACGGAAAACCATCAAGATATATATATTAAGAAAAAAAAGTTTTTCTGTGAGCCGCGAGTGTTCTGGAGCAGAACCAGTTGTTCTGCGACATGCATCACACTTTTTGGCACATTCGGCTTCAGGTACAAGTCATTTTTAATATCTTAATTAAACCGAAAAATATGCATTGTAATTTTTAATTAAAATTTGATTACAAAAAACTCTTAAAATTATTTTATTATTAAGGTTCCAAAGAGTTTTTTTTTTTAAATAGTTAATGTATAAAGCTGTGTCACACAGCTTTTTGACCTTGAAGCACACATCAGAGAAAATCAAGACTTTTTATTACTGTTATTTGTCAGAAAAAAAATGTGGACATGGGAAAAAAAAAAAAAAGAACTTCCCAATCTATCTTCAAAATTTAAACATTTTTTATTTGAGGGAAAAGATGGCTTTAAAAAATATTTCTTTTAATTTTCAAACACATTTTTAACCTAATTGAAAAATACTGATTATTTTAAATCTCTATAAATTTAATCATATTGGACATTAAACTAATATAAATATACAGGGTTCCCCCTCTTTTTCCGGTACAAAATTAAGGACTTTTTAAGGACTTTCTAAGGACCAAAGTAACTTTTTATAAGGACCTACTTGAAATACATAACATAACGGCATAAACCATATCTCCCGAGGAACATATTTTAATGATTATGAACCAGACAAGGCATGTTCAATAAATGCCCTACAATATTTCAGAATTAAGTTTTTATGCCTAAAAATCAATATAAGATAAATCTACTTGACAAAACCTAATTTTGAAAAATGTACATCTAAAGTTTTAGAGTGATCAAACTAAAAATAAATTGTGAATAAAAACAATATTATAAACAGTATTTCCTGAGGGTTTAAAAATGAATGATATATATATATATTTACATAAGAGTTTATATATATATAATATATATATATATATATATATATAAATATATATATATACTAGCTGATTATACCCGACATTACTTGGAAAAGAAGAAAGTTTTAGATTTTTCTATTACATTCAATGCAAGGAAAATTAAACTTCCATAAGTAACTGAAATATCTACAAACCCCCATCTCCATGCTTCGTTTAATTAAAATCTGAATGACTGTTAGCTATTAGGAAAGTGCAGCTGACTTTTTACTTTAAACCTTTTCAGTATACGAAAGATTATATATTTGTCATATAGGAAAACTGACAGGAAATCACATGAGACTGTGGATCTCATCGATGGAGAAATTGATCGCATTCCAATTTAAAAATTAAGGAGTTTTTAAAGACCTCTGACAAAAATTAAGTAGTTTTAAGGGCCTTTAAAAATGAAAGCTAAAATTAAGGAGTTCTTAAGGATTTTTAAGGATCGTGGGAACCGTGATATAACATAGAAAAATAACTTATTTATTTTTAAATACATATGAAAAGAATAAATCATACCAACATCTTCCTTAGCACCAAACAATAATTCACTAACATTCAATTCTTGGTCATCTCTATCAAACAGTAAGGATACTGTACAACAGTTACTACTGAAGTTTTCCACTTTTGCTGTAATCTCTTCAACATCCTCCACAGTACTTCGAAACAAGGTTGTCATTTCTGGTAACAGTTTTGATGGGGTGTTTTGTAAGCAGCATGTAAAACATAGTGCAGGATGCTTTGTGAATTCTACTGGCAACGCTTTAACCTAAATACAAGATAAACAAAATTAACAATGATTATTATGATCCTAGACTCTTTCACTATAAAAGTAAGGTGCAAAATTTACCTCTAAATATATCCAAATTAATTTTCAAAGCTTTTATACATTAAAACTTCCCGAAGTTATGTCTAATGGGCAGTAAATTAAAATAGAATTCTTATGGGATAAAAACTATTTAACATATATTGTATTTTATAATTCCAAGGAATGGAGAAAAAGACTGGATCAAAAACTGTTTTTATCTTTAACACAACAGAATACATACACAGATAGAACTGGATGATATCAGAAATTTAATTTCATGATGAATAATCAAATATTGATATATCATGCTATTACTTTAAAGTGAAGAGAATCACTGTTTTTACATAATCAATAGTATGGTACAAGCAACAGCCAGAAAAGTTGTCTAAACAAATGCATTAAGTGCTATAAAAATACAAATGCTATATTTTCTTTATATTTACATTGATTTTGTCATATTATACCAGATTAGGGCAAGTTTAACTCTGAACTTACAAAACCAGAAAGTTTGGAGAGTACGGCAAAAACTGATAGGAAATCCAGAGACCATGGATAAATTGATCAAGTTCCAATTAAAAAATTAAGGAGTTTTTAAGGACCTTTGACAAAAATTAAGTAGTTTTAAGGGCCCTTAAAAATGAAAGTTAAAATTAAGGAGTTCTTAAGAACTTTTAAGGATTGTGTACCTGTATACATAAGCCGACCTCCCCCCCCACACACACACACACACAGAAACAGGTCTGTTTTAAAAGAACCAAAATTTCCCAGCTTATACATGGAAATATATGGTATGTTCTGTTCTTACTTTTATAAAGTATGAACACTATCACATAAATAATCTGTTTTTAAGCTATGTTAAATCATTATTTTATGAACTTAAAAAACAACATTGAAAACTGGATAATAATCATAAATAACCCAAAATTTGACAGAAAACTACAATTTTGCTATAATGTCCTTATTCAAAATTTGGTTTCTCTTAAAATATATCATTTTCACAAACAAATTCCCAAAATGGTATTTTTGGACTAAAGGAGGTCAAAAATAGGAAAATCAATCAAAAACTTTAGATTGAATTTTTGGATGATAACAAGGCTCTCCTTGTATGCTAGAAGGTGAAAAGGCTTTTTAAGGTTATCAAACAATGTATTTTATAATATATACAGGCTTGCAACTGCTGAGGTACTTTCAAAAAGGTGAGAAAAGTAACAAATAATACAGAATAAGTGACTAAAAAGTGACTAAGCATTAAAAAAAAAAAGCGATTTTTTTTCTCCTCTTGATGCTATTATTAAGATTTTTCTATTTATTTTAACTCTAAATCAAATAACTCATACAAGACATAATTTTAGCGTCAAATACAAAAAGGTTAAAAATTTTGTTTAACCCTCTAGTGGGCCATTTATTTCTCACTCCACGTTTCTAAACTTTCAAAATAGAGCTGCTAATTTTATTCAATCGATCAAACAATTGATGACAATACAAAACCAACGTGGGAATCAGTCTTCTCATTGTTTCAATAGCAAGACCAGTATATCAGAATGGGTTTTGCGTTTCCCACAGGTGTATTTTGTAAGATAGTGTAGGTGGGAAGTAATCTTCCCACGGCCCACAAAAGGGTTAACAAAACTCAACATTGCTTTTCATTCAAGAAAATCTATAAATTAGATTTGAATACATACAATACATTAATTTTATAATCACAATTTTCTGCATATATTAATGTTTTGAAATATGTACATAGCTGGATTAGAGTATCTAAAAAATTATGAAGAAAAAGAAGAAAAAAAGAAATGTGTGTTTTGACGTAAATTACTTTAATGTATTAAATGTACATTTCAGTACAAATGTAGATTTCAGGAACTTCTTTACGACTTTTTAAAATCACTAAATTCTGGAAGCCATATGACTAATTACATTTTAATAAGAAAAATAAGATTAGAGCATCACATTTTTTGTCTTTTATTAAAATATTTTGTTATTAATTCAGATTCTCTTTCTTCAACAACAGACTTTTGATGTGATACACCATGAAAAAAGTGACTGTTTACTTAAAAAAGTGACTAAAAGTGATGTGACTAAAGGTGAGAAAACTGACAGAATTGCAAGCCTGTATATATAAAGGATTAAACCTTAAAATTTTAGTTCGGTTACATTTATAATTACATTCCTCATAGCATTAGGAATCAAAAGTAATAGCAGGAAATGAGAATATATAAATTAAGTACTATAATAAATTATATACCTGTGATTTTGATACCGTTTCACAATTCCCATAATCAATGAAGAATACATATACATTATTTTCAGGTTCAAACGATTTGATTTGAGCTCGATACCAAGTTTCATCTTCTGAGTACAATGCTAAACAATAACCACCAACAGTTAAATCTGAAAAATTTACCGGAAGAAATTCTGACACTTTATTGCCTATTTCTGCCATAAGTTCATCTAAAATATCCAATTCATCAAGCAACTGGCACCAAAACCTGGATGGATTTTCTATGTATGAGACTATTACTGAAAGCAATTGCCCCGACACAAAAGAATCTTTTCTTTCAGGTAGAGTTGTTTGAGTTATAGGTGCTTTATTTTCTACAGGAATTTTAACTTTAGGCTCAATGGGAAAATCAGAGACAGCAAGTCCATCCCTTATGAGTGACTGAGCAACATCTTTTTGATTACAAGTTATATCAACCAAAAAGTAATCATTCTCTTTGGATATGAATTTGCAAATAGCACTGCCTTCAAAATATTTACTTAAGTTCTTGTTAATAGTCCACGTTTTGCCAGGAGGTTTTATTCCTCGAATGCGACATTTAACAGCTTGAATAGGAAGAGATGTATAATCCTGAATAATACAACGAACCTTCTTTCTATCAACTGTTTCAGAATTTCCATAATCTACATAAAACACAACAATTTTATTCGCTTCAACTTTTTTAATTTCAGCACGATACCAGGCAAAATCCAAAAAAAATTGAGCAACGCATATCATCCCTTGATGAGGTCTATCAATTAAAGATTCTTCCTCACTAACTTTACTGTAATAATCTTGCAAGTTTAGCATCATATCTTTAAAATTTTTTGAGTAAGATTTTAATTGGCAAAATATTTCACCTGGATTCAAACCATATGTAACTTCAACTGGCTCCGAAGAGCCGACTGTAATAGGTAGAGGGCTGAAAGACAAATTATTTGAAGCTGCATGTGAATTCAAAACTAAGCTCTTGCGTGGATCTTGAAGTCGGCCAAATCCTAAATTAACAAACTCCTTATTAAAAATATCATTTTCTAATTTCCCAATGCTAACTAAATTAACAGCATAAACCCCGTTTTTATCACAGTCCACAAACTGGGCCACGAAAGACTTATCTAAAGTCATATTGATGAAAGCATTTATTTCATCTTCATTCCAATCTTTTCCTTTGGGAGATATATTATAAGATTTGCAATGAATAGCTTGTGAAGGCCAACGAAATAGATCACTTCTGAGCACTTTAATTTCTGACTTTGAGACTGTACTTAAGTTTCCATAATCGACAAAAAAGACATCACATGAATCAGTACCAATTTTTTTTATTTTCCCCCTGTACCATGCCCCATCTTCATAAATAGCACAGCAGGGTGCATCCATAACAAAGTTGGTGAATTTCAAACTATCATTAATTGTAGCATAAATGTCCTCAATAGTTTTCATTAGCAACTGTAACTTAGAACTTTCTTCTTCAATCTGGCAGTAAAATTCACTTGGACTTAAGACATGAGAGACATAAACATGTCTGCAAGCTTTTGGAGGAATGGAAATTATAGAATAATCTTTGAACTCCTCTTTAGCCAATTCTGTTTTAGGAGGAGATTCTCTTTTTTTAGGATACACTTCATTTTGTGGATATTTCTTAGGTTCTGGTCTATCATTGAAGTGACCAACTTTATTATACTCTGTATCAGAATGTTGAGATTGTATCTTCTTGTTTTCTTGATAGCCACGAAGTCCAGCTCCTACAACAACAAAGAGATAAAAATTAACTAAGTAAATGACACAATCACAAAGATTTCTGCATGAGCAAAAATTTATTTCAGATATGCATTTAAATATTATTGACTATGATAAAAGTTTTTTTTTTATTTAAATCATTTACTTTAAACATTACTAAATATTTAAATATATTAAATGAATTTTTATCCAACTCCATAGATCAAACTTCCATATTTACTGTAACATAAATACATGATACATACTGAATTTCTGCACTGTACTGATTATCTAGACCAAATACGGTCAAACTTTTTCAGCCACGGGCCAAAAATCGAAAGAAAATTAGTTTGGTAGGCCAAGATAAATTTTTCTAAAATTTTAAAAACAATATGCAAGTACCTAACGGTTTAAATATGTTAATAAGATGAATGAAATTGCAATTTCATTTTTAAAAGTCCCTTATACTGAAGTTCGAAGTGAGTTGTACTGATTTTAAGGAATGATGCTAAATGCTCATCTGTCAGTATACTTCTAAAATTATTATTTCTAAGGTTCAAAGTTTGAAAACACTTGTTCACATATAAGAAGCAAATATACAGCTGATCTTCTGGGAGATAATAAATTTGGGATATAATATTTAAGCAAAGTAGAAAAGAAGATAGATACATATTGATATATAATAGATACATATTTCTTTTAATTTGCTTCAAACCTGCAACTTAAAATTCTATTCGCGTGTCGGATAAAACCTTCCAGTGGGCAGCCGTAGTTTACCCATCCCTGATCTAGACTTTTAAAGAATGTATGACAAATTTTTTGCTTTTTCAATTAAACATCTATGACTGCAATGGGATTTGAACCCCCCAAATCCAGCATTGATTTTTGATTACAAGTAAGCCCCCAGTTGACTCCTTCCTTTATTCTAGTTTATGCTGTTCAGCATCAGTTATTTAAATTTTTCAAATTTTGGATTTTATTCGCTCCAAATTACAAAGGAAACTTAGTATAGAAATATAACTAACGCTTAGTTACAGTACACTCTATGCAGAAAAATAAAACCCTTTAAATGGACATCATCAAACAATAAACAATATAAAAGTAAATACTCATATACGACTTTCATGTAATTTTATGGGTACATATCCATTATAGATGCAGTGTTTTTTTCTTTTTTGCCAAATTTGGCGTTTTTTGGCAGTTATTTCTGACATTAGTACCTGACACTATTCAAGAAATTTCAGGATACTCTTGGTGTTGCCTAGGTCAGGTTGTACTTTTTTGTTTTTATCATTTTCTGTGATTTAAAAATTTAGTTATGCAGGTTTAGTTACTTGGGGTTTTTTACTTGGCGATTTTTCCCAACAAGCGTTTTTCTGTTGGTCACAGAAAAAAAAAAAAAAAACATGGCGAATATATTTGGCATCTATAATGCATCTGTTCCATTTTATTTATATTAAATAATAAAAGTACTTTTACCATGTTTTCTTTCTTAAAAATTAAATTATTTAATACTTTGTTTATCTTTTAATTTTTTTAGAAGTTTAAAGTTTATCTTTTGGTAATACTGAAGAATAGGGTGCCCCTTGGCAAATTTGGTGAAATTATTGGTGATGTTTACTAAAACACAAAGGTATTTCATCCGAACAACATTGTACCCCTTGCTATTTGGGCAACTTTATTTCATGTAGATTGCACCATTGTAATAGAATTATATGCATTTTCTTAACCAAAACCACTGAGAAAGCGGGCATTTATATTTATGGGCATTTAATCACTTAACAGTTTATAAAGCCAACAGCCTTAAATTATTAAAAATTAGCCATAGCTAACCTTTAATGGTTCATTATATCTAATATTTTTAAGTGTTATGAGCATTTAATCTATAAGAAATAGGTTCCCCAAGAAGAGCTGGATACAAATACAATATAAATTAAAATATAGACACAAACTGTTTCAGGGTTCCCATTCTTTTTCCAGAACAAAACTTAATGACTTTTTTAAGAACTTTCTAAGGACCAAAGTAACTTTTTATGAGGACCTACTTGAAATACACGACATAACGACATAAACACTATCTCCCGAGGAACATATTTTAATGATTATAAGCCAGACAAGGCATGCTCAATAAATGCCCTACAATATTTCAGAATTAAGTTTTTAAAAAAAAATCTAAAAACTAATATAAGATAAACCTATTTGACAAAACTAATTTTGAAAAATGTACATCTAAAGTTTTTTGAGAGATCAAACTAAAAATAAATTGTGAATAAAATATAATATTATAAACAGTACTTTCTGAGGATTTAAAAATGACTCTGATATATATATATATATATATATGTATTTATCTACTAGCTGATTATACCCGACGTTGCCTGGGAAAGGAGAAAGTTTTAATTTTTCTATTACATTCAATGAAAGGAAAATTAAACTTCCATAAGTAACTGAAATATCTACAAACCCCTATCCTCCCCTATTAGGAAAAGACAACTGATTTTATACTTTAAACCTTTTAAATATACACAAAAGATTATTTATTTGTCAAAAAAGTAAATAAGAAAAAAAACTGTCATATAAGAAGACTGATAGGAAATCACATGAGACTGTGGATCTCATCAATGGAGAAATTGATCGCATTCCAATTTAAAAATTAAGGAGTTCTTAAGGACCTTTGACAAAAATTAAGTAGTTTTAAGGGCCCTTAAAAATGAAAACTAAAATTAAGGAGTTCTTAAGGACCATCAGAACCCTGTGTTTGGACACAGCGAGATCTGAAGAAAATGTTAGGCTACCATCCTCAGTGGTTTATCGCCAAGTTGGCGGGGCACCCTGTTCTTCAGTCAAACCACTCAAATCTATGAAAAATGTAAATCTCCTTTTGCACAAAAATAATTGGATACAATTTTATGTTTTCAACAGTAGAGGCAAAAAAACCTATGTTCAAAAGAAAGGGTTTGGGTCATCCTGATCAAATTGTCAAAAATTTGTCTACCCTGTTATAAATATTAGAATATATAATTAGAGATAATGAATTAGGTAATAACAATTTGAACTATAAGAATAAGATTCTCAGTATAGATTAATCTAATGTTATTAGTAATGAAGCGATTAGTAACCTAAAGTCGCCATGTTCTTTCAATTTTTTGTTGAATTTCATAGTTGCCATTTCTTAGAAGAAAAATAATTTGTTTCCAGTACATAAATACATTTGCTTGTTGTGATCCTTATATATTAATGTTTTTATTAAATAAAACTTAAATTTTAAATAACAAAACCAATGGCAACAAGTAAATTTTCACTTCAGAAATGGCAACTATGAAATGTAAACAAAATTTATAGAACATGACTTCATAATTATAAAAATCCATTACTTTGCTTATTTACTTTTTATTTAAATGCAGACTTTTTTTATATTTTTGTATTTCACATGTTTAATCCAGATTTTTCTTACTAATCAAAAGATTGTTTTTTTATTTAAATGAAAAACTTTTTTGAATGTTTATTTTGTATTTTATCTCAAATCTGTAATTTTCTTGTAGCATTTTCGTCTTAAAATTTTATCTTTTGGGGCATTTTTTTTTTTTAATTCTAAGTTGATAGAACTTTGATTAGTAAGGTAAGCTAATAAATTTCTCCCGAAAATATTGCATAATTTTAAGGTAGGTTTCACTTCTCGAATCCTTTTTTAAAATGTTCTTAAAAGTATAATTATTTGTTTATGAGTACTACATTGTGATAGGTGAATATAATCCTGTCACAATTCAATAGGGTTGTATTATTCCACATATATGATCACCCCACTTATATGGTCTGATTTTTCTGGGCCCCTGAGCTGACCATATAACCGATACAGACTGTATTATGTAAGTACTAAAAACATTTAAACCTACAGTTTGTAGGGGAAATAAGCTAATAATTACATTAAAAGCAACATTGCACATAAAAATTTGCAAAATCAATCTTCATTTTATCTTTTTTTTTTTTGTATCTAGGTATAACTTTAGATTTAGATTACTGTTTCAATGACGAATTGAATATTCTATGCTAAGAAAACATTATATTATGTATCTTTAGATAGAGTTAAAATTAGTAAAAGTTAAAACAGTTACATCCCTGTAAATAAAACCTATCCATATTTGCCATTTGACAAAATGTTGCAAAAATGTATTTTTGCCAGGATGGTTTTTTTTCCCACCTTTGGCAAAAACATGCCAACCCTGAGAGTTAATGTTTTCTTTTTAAAATAAATGTTTGATTTCTATATTCTTATATGGTTTCAGTTGTCAAAAACAACTTTAAACTACACTGTTGGCATTTTAAAATTTGTTCATCAAACAAGAGTTGAGATAATGTAAAAGCCTGAATTTAGTATACACAGCTAAAAATTTGATCATTGCAGTTTTAACATAATTTAAATTATACAAAATGTAACAGACAGAATAAATTAATGTTTACCATGTATTGAACGGGGCATTACTTTATCATACTGTTTGAAAAGATCAATCAGAGCAGCATTTTCAGTGCAGTTTTCTTCAAGAGAAACATACCACTTATCACCATCCTTTCGAATAAACTTCACTCGAATAGAGCAGTCTAATATGAGACTCGACAATTTATCACTTGGTATTTCTGATGGACAGTTTTCAAAAGCACAACCAGTGCCAAACTGTGGGAATTTCGTAAAACTGACATCTAAAGCATGTACATCTTTAACAGATATTGTTTGTCTGTTACCATAATCAATAAAAAATACATTACAAAATCCATCTTTAATAGTTTCTACTTTGGCCCGATAAAACTGTTCATCTTCGTCGAATTTTGCACAAACCAAACTTCCTACTTTTGGAATAAATGAAACATTCTCAGCTCCAGAATAAAATGTGTTTATCTCTTCTTGCATTCGGGATAACTCATCTGGATCAAGCTTTTCAAACTGAGCAAAAAAGGAACTTGCTGATTCAAATGCAGTAACAAAAACCTTTTCCGTATCTTTTACAGGAACAGTAGGAACTGTTAGGAACGTAGATTGTAATTTTTCATTTATTGATACACTAGAATTTTTAGAATACAAAGTTATACCATAACCAGAATCACCACTAACTAAATGTACATGTGCTAGCAAACATTTATCAGTGGTTAATTCCTCAAACATATCAAATGCATCATCTTTTGCTTTTGAATCTGATGGTATTAGAGTTTCATACAAATAGCATTTGTATGCCTGGGTTGGAAATTGTAATGCATCAGGACCAATATTTTTAATATCACTCAAATTTACATTATCATAATTACCAAAATCTACAAAGAAAACTTCAATATCATTCTCATGACTAACATTCACAATTTTTGCCCGATACCACAAATTATCTTCAGAAAATTTTACACAAACTGGTCTTCCAGGTGAACATTCAGATAATGGAATCGGGATGAAATTATAACCAGAATTAAGAATGGTAGAAATTGCACTTTGCTGTTCTTTAAAATGAGTTAACTGACAGTAAAATTCTTTTAAATCATTAACATAACTAACAGTTACTTCACATTTTGCACCTGGATTCAGTTTTTGTTGCATGTACGAGTAAGTTTGGGATTGTGTTAAGTCTGGACCTCTACTGATTAATTTTAAGTCTTGACCTCTACCGATCAATTTTACAACATAAGTATCAGGTGTACGGCTTAATACAAAACATTCTAGATGTTCATAATTGATGAGACGTTTGAATTCATCAACATCTATATTTGTATCTTTTGGCAATGAACAACAAATAGCTTGTGCTGGTAACAGCATGAAAGATGGAGAGATAACCCTCAAGTCTTGTACCTCTTTTAATTCTGAGAAACCATAATCAACAAAAAAAACTTTACATCGATTCTGTTGGATCATCGTAATAAGAGCCCTATAGAAACATTGTTTAGATGACAACAGAGCTAAACAAGGAGTATTGACAACTGGTACTTTAAGTGGAGTTAAGCTTTCTCTGGGTAATCTGTTAATAGAATCCATGAGTTTCTTTAGTTCCATTTCAACTGCAGATAACTGGACATAAAATTTATATGCATTTTCAACACATGACACTTTAACCAAATGAGAAGTATTTATATCCATTCCATTCATCTTATAAGTTAATGGTGGTGGAGTGGGTGTTTCTTGTTTAATAAGAGCCAAACCACTATTAATCAACCTTTGCACAAATGCTTCATTCTCTCCTTTTTTGGCAACTCGAACAACAGGTAGGTTCAGACATTCAGAAACTACATAACATGATAATTTGTTAAACAATAAGTGCTGCTCACAAAAATTTATTGCATCTAATGACCATTCAGTTCCACGTGCTGGTATGACATCGGCTAAAATGCATTCAATAGCTTGCGGAGCAATTGAAAGTATCTGATCATCGACATTTCTAACATTTTGAACAGATACGATTTCTTCATTTCCGTAGTCCATCAACTGCACAAGTACAGAAGAAAATGATTGAATAGCCAAAACGCGAGCACGACACCACTTATGTCCTTTAATCTGAGACTTCACAGCACATTTACATCCAGGAGGAATCTGTTCACTCCTCGAAAATCCAGGCGATGAATCTAGTTCTGATTTTATCTTCAAAAAGTGACTTTCCAAATTTTTTATAGTATCCAACGCATTTACTGGTAAAGCCCAAAACTTCAGAAATATTCCATCACCTTTGATACAAGTAATTACTAAATCTTTAGCTCCGGAAGAGCGATGTTGAGCCATTTCGTTTAAAATACGTTGAATTTCAATACTTTAGAAATGATTTAAGATAAAAAGATAGATACTTTCCGGCTTGACATAGTTACGTTTCACACTCAAACAAAAAGAAAGTTCGTTAAGATTACAGTTAAAACTCCTTTGATGTTTTTTTTCTACAATTCCTTATAAAGCGAAGTTGAGTGGAATATATTTACACTATGGCAAGTAAACTTTAAATTGCTGTAGAAAATTTTGAAATAATTCTTAGTTTAATGATTCTTTTTACAGTACTTACACAGTTTCGGAAAATTCAAGGTCTTCAGAATGTTATGTTCCTGTACACAACACATTGTGTCAACGTTGGCTGGTATGCTCGAATAGACACACTCCTTACCGAAAATAAATAAAAACGTATCTTCCCTGAAGTTTTAAGATATCTTCCCAAAAGTTAGAAACTTCTAACTCCAGGTTAGTCTCTAAAGTTAGAAGATATCTTCCAAATTGTCAATCCTATATTACATTTGATTCCTGTTTGCGATCCTGAAATTTCTTCTTCTGCTGAAAGGCTAACAGTGCTTATTAGTAGACCTAGTACCAGGGCCCGACTTATAGAAATGGGGGCCCAGGGCAAACCCGTTCATCCGCCCTCATCTCAATCTGCTCTGCACAGGTGGTGCATACGGGGTGATTGTTATATGTAGTGATGCTTAAACTACGGCCCGTGGGCCAGTTTTGCCACAGAGCATTTTAAGTTGACTCACCAATGTAGTTAGTAAAATGAGATTATTTTAAAATAAAACGAAAAATTATAAAATAAGTAAAATTATAAAAAAAGGTATAAAAAAATTCTGGAAGGTAAACCGTACATTAGAATTTTATAAGTCCTTATCCGAGGAGTTTTCCTGCCTAAAACAGAATGCAGCTGCGTGTTCTACATTTTTTACCAGCACTTACATTTGATAACAAACTCTCTAATGATACTGAATAAATCAAAAACTAAAAGAAGAAATCGTCAATAATTTAAAGTGAATTTTAGACATGCGCATCATATTTTTAACTTGAAATAGCAGTTAATTTTGGGGGCCCGGGCGCTTGCCCTGTTTGCCCTGTCAGAAATCAGGTCCGGCCTGGTGCCCATATTTTCCCACAAAGCGGAGAAGCAGATAACTTTCCGCTTTTCTTCGCTTCCTTCTAATTATTGTTTTGTTTTATCTATTTCGTTTATTATTTTAAATCACTGTTTTATTTTTATCTTCTGTGTCTACTGCGATGCCTTCGTTCTCCGTCCGAACAAGCAGGCATTTTTAGAATTTTTATGTAAACAGTTTTGTTTCCTCCAGTGGACTAAAGTTAACTGCACTGAACTTATTTTCCTATTTCTGTCCTTGTCAAAGTCGGCTACCTTTTACTTTTCGGTGCATAGATTTTCACTTCAATTATTATTTTTAACGACAGAAAAGCAGATGCGTTTTCCTTAGAGTTGTTTTGTCAGGATGTGTTAGTAATATGAAACAAACTCAGAGGGTGTCTAGCAGGATCTAACTAGGGCGTGGCAAAGGTGCATTTGCCACAGCACATCAATCCCAGGAGTGTCGTAACATGATGGAAATGGGGGCCGAAAGAGGAGTTCATGCCTAGTAGTATTATGGGAACCACCTTGTGTCCCTAAAACTCATTTCATGCCTTCCACACGACGTTTTGATTAACGTCCACAATTCGATTGAAAATAGTCAAGATATATTTAAGAAAAAAGGGAATTGAAAAAAATGAAATGAAAGGGCATTTTTTTTATAAAGTAAAAGGTCAATTTGGGATTATTTATCAAGAAAGTATATATAATAATGTGTAAAAACGGATTATGCCAAATCTCCCTGAAAAAAATATAGGGCGCAATGTAAATGTATTCTGAGAAGGGCAGGGTGGGGAAGCCTTTTAACTCAAATCGTTCTACATTATTAACAATACTGTCAACTTAAATGACTCCCAAGTGGTTCCTTTACTCTAAATCCATTTTGGTCCCGGTGGTTTAACATCTTTAAAAAGTGGAATAATAATTGGGCAAATTCTTTGTTAAATGGATTTTGACATTGATAGATGGATGTAACGATTTGTAGCTGAATGAAGAATTGGGGAGGTATAAATACTGTAATCAACCAGCAATACAGATTTATATAGAAAAGATATACAGAAACTAAATTGACCAGGAAGCAAGATAAATGGACACTTGGGCCAGGCTGATAATCGGGTTAATGGGTTGGGATGAACATATGATTCATTCATTAGAAACAAAACTGATTAAAGAGCCATTCACCTTAAATAACCAACCTTCCCTTGAATCGATCTTTTTCTCTTTGAAGAAGGAATCGCACATCTGATCGGCAAAAGTATTCTAACCTAATGCTCTATTATTCTTGGAGTAGGCTAGGTATTTTAACTAGTCATTAAATAAGCGTCTTATAATTTTAAACAGGGAAGGCATAATTCAAAAATCTTAAGCATAAAGAATTCATACAGATCTTCAAGCTTACCTTAATCTATAGTTCATTATCAGCCCAATGAAAGATTTATATAATAAAATTTTAAGTGACTGATGTGACTAGAGAGAAGACCCCGGGAATCCAAAAGCCAGCACTGAGAGAGATAACGACGGTGCCAGTTCAGCTAAATCATCGCAAAAGAGTAGTTGCACATTCAGGAAAAGCTAGCAGCCTTCGACTATTTCAGATTTTTTGGTGAGTGTTTCATGTAACTGCCATATTTTTTGGTTTTCATAAGCAAATGTAAGAACTGTATGAACAAAAAGGAAAGCGTATATCTTTAAACGCGAGAAGGGATTCACTAAAAAAATTCTAGATTTATTTTTATCCTAAGAATGCCATCTTCCTAAAATAAAAAAGTGTGTGTGACAAATCAAGGATGTTGATTACAGTTGATTAACAGTTGATTAGAAATGACCGTAGATTAAACACTAAGCAATAAGGCGATTTCAAGCAGCAGGTAATATCTCAACTTATGACAATTAAAGCTTTAGTTTTAAATGGAAAGGCAATTTATTGTTTTATTGGTTGTTGTAAACATGAAAATGAATGGGAAGGGCATTATAGAAGTTCGTGACGTTGCGCGAAATGGCTCTATTGCATAACAGTTGATTAGAAATAACCGTAGATTAAACATTATGCAAATGAACCCAGTGAGACCCTGTGATTGATTTTGCGATTACCTCTAATTCGCTATCATTAAATGAGTAGTTAATATCGATAAGACATCTTTTAAGAGGATAATTTTTTTTAAGTACTTAACACTTGATATTAGTTATCTCTAAATTTTGTTGAAAAGTAGAATTATATTTCGTGCAACTCTATAACATTAGTTGCTTACAACCCTTTCGCATACGTGAATATAATAAAAAGTGTTTTATATTAAAAGGGCTTCTGTTTTGAGCAATTAATTAACGCCGTTGAGAACATTCTTCAGTATCACACTTCTGATTTCGAAACCCAAACGGGACAGTGATTATTTGGTGGTATATATGAATGGTATCGAAAATGATAAATTTAATCGCCTGCTTTTAACGGGGGGAGAATAAGGCTTGAAATAATAGTATTAAACGCTAAAAAAGGGGGGATGGCTTAGATTTTGAACTCGCTTTGAATTTTGCTAACCCTAACTCATAAAAAATTCAATATGGATGCCTGTATCCGTTCCAGGTACAACCGCTTCAAAAATTTGCCGACAGACACCTTAGGCTATTATTATATAGGGGATACTTAGGTAAATAGTTCTTTTTATACAGTTTGTGAATTCTTAAACTGTTTTACAATTTAACACGACGAAATCAATGGAAAGGGCCTTTAATCTTAAAAATATTGAATTGTTTTATTTGGGTCATGGCGTTCTCACATTTACAAACAAGTATGAAAATAATGTATATCTGTATATTTACTAATTTGAAAGTTACTAATGCACGTGATATAATTTATAGTATTTTTTTATAGCAAATATAAACTGTAAGGGTATTTTTCCAGTGTTTTGTTTTCCTTCAAATTCTATGCATTACAAACTCCAAGTCTTATTTTATGTTGAATTGCAAGCATTATGTATACGAATTTTCTGTAAAGTATAGGAAAAAAGTGTGAACGGAATAAGTAAAAAATTGACTCATTTTTTTATGCACAAATATACAGTGGACTCCGCTTAATGTGATCGCGGTTAATGTTATCAATCGCGTATTGTCATCGAAATTACTCGGTCCCGATTTTCTCTATTCATTTATCAAATTATCGCTTTATGTCATCGTTACATCGGTTAATGGGATCAGTTTTCGAACCTCATTTTAACTGACAAAGGAATATTCACAATGTATTCAGAAGGAATCCATTCTTTTCTTTCCCTTCGTTCTTGTTTTAATATCCGAGAATTCTCCCTCTTCCATCTAGGAAAAAGGAGAAAAAACAAAGGAGTGGGAAAAGACACGTTCCTGGAATTTTTCAGAAATACGCACACCCTGTTAGTGGTCAATAGTTGTCGCATAAGCAGAAGGCAACAAATTATATTCGGAACTGAGAAGGAGCTTATTCATATTTTATGCCTTGCTCGCTTACATGCAGTTTGTCGATATGGAAGGCAGAAAGAGAAATGATTTAACATTAAAACTAAATATTGAAATTTTAAATCGTTATGACAGGTTACCAAATATGGTCAGCTTAATGCTGCAGCGCAGTTAAAGATTTCCCAGCTTCTGAATTGCATTGAAAGTGTCGAAACGGGGAGTACACCACCACATCGATGACTTTAAAAAACATGACTACGAACGACTGACATTATGACTATCAATGAGCTTCTTAAAAAGAATTGTAGACAGTCAACAATTGATCAATTATTTTTATTACGTAAACAATTCTTATGTCTTTGAGGATAATATACAGTACATAAATATAAGGTGAGTTTTTTCATTTTATTTTGAAATGTAGTACTTGTGAATTAAAGGGGGGGGGTAAGTCTATCTAATTTTGTATATCATTTATTGTCATCAAAATCACGGTGTCCCAAACTAATCACATTAAGCGGAACTCGCTGTATATATAAAAAGCTGTCAAAATACATTGTATTTAACTATGTTTTTTAAATAAAATATAATTCTAGAGGTATCTAAGAATTCTTGTTTAGATTTAAGTGGAAAGTATTTATAGAAGACTTTGTTCTTCTAAACTGCTTTAAATTGGATTCTAAATTACAAATAAATGACAATACTTACTGTAATAGTGGTTTTGTTTTATACAAGTGTTAAGCCCCTTTAAAACTGAACGGTGTTTAGGTCTGTTTTGCTGTTTTTCAAACAAGTTTACTTGAACAGTTATATGTTAAATTACTTTATGCATTCTATGATTACAAGGTTAGATAATTGTATTCTATAGTTAATATTTATTATTATAGTCTGATTTTTTAAAGTATTTATACGAGTATAAATGATTTTAACAAGATAATTTTTTATTTTATGTCTATTAACAGATTTAAGACACATTATGTTTTATATTTGTGTTAACAAATATGATCTAAATGAATCTCGTTGCATTTTAGCCATTTTTTTGTGAGCATTAATCATATTTTTAGAGAGCATTCAAAAATTTAAGAATATTCCAGATTTTGTCAGCATATTACCATTTCAAACTTTAAGAAACGTTTGAAGTTGAGAGCACATTAAAATTACAATCTCACAGACTTAGTTGTTAACGCTTTGATTAATTTTTTACTGATCAGATGAGAATAAGGTGTCCCGTTTGGGTTTCGAAATCAGAAGTATGATATTGAAGAATGTTCTCAATAGCGTTAATTAATTTAAAAAAAAAAAACTCACTTTTAATATAAAATACCTTTTATTATATTTACGTATGCGAGATATTTTAAACACAGAAAATGTCATATAGAAGAATTTATGGCGTAAATATTAATATATCAAAACACAAAAGCAATTCAAGAACCATTTTTTCTCGCATAAGAAAGAACAACCACGTTTTTACTAAAAAAAAAAATCGTTCGTTGCCACTCGCAACTTACAAAGAAACAAAAAAGATAATATGCGGGTAGAACATCAATTTTAACAGACGATGTGACATAAGGAATGAAGCATTCTATTCATGTTCATAGAATTTGGTTATAAATAATGAATTCCAAATTTAAAAAAAAAATTCTTCTTATACATTGTTTTATTTGTCAATTTATCTTTTTACTTGGCAAATTTCTTGCGCGTTTGTAAATAGGTATCTGTACAAATATTTATGATCATTGAATTTCCTTAATGAACTAATTGAATCCATTGTATCGTTATTTTGAAGTATATTTTTATTTATTAGTAACTAGCAAGTGTGCTCGTGTTTTGCTACGGTGAACTTAATGTATTACTTTTAAACAAAGATATTTTTTTCGTGCATAACTTTCTAAATTTGTTACAGTTCAGTTCAAGTCATTGGCATATTTATATATTTCTATTATAAGAGAATTATAACAATATTCAGTTTTTATACTACTGTATTACTACTGTACGGTGATTAGCAACGTTAATAGATCTTGACATATTAAGTGGTAGAATAGGAAGCAGAGGTTTTGACAACAACAGTGATAATTTTGGTGGTATTAATAAATGTTGTCCAAAATTAAGAAAATTTGACAAACCACATGGTTTTGTATGAAACAGAAACACACATTCATATTGACAACCATATGAATGTATAGATAACTATATAAAATGATAGGTCTTTATTTGCCCGTGAAAGTCGCTGAAATTTATACTTTTTGTTGCTAGAATATTGTTAATAAACATTTCATTGTAACGTAAAAATAAATTAAGCATTAAATATAAAATGAGTTCTTATATAAAAATGCTATAATTTGCGTCACATAGAAATAAGTTAATCACTTTATATCTCAATTTCCTGGTCAAATCGAATAGATACTAAGCAGACGATGCTTAAATAATATAAAATAAGAAATGATGAAATCAGATTTTTTTAAAGGAATGACGTCATAATAATAAAAAATATATCATTTTCACCTATTTGTTATGTGATAAATTGAAAATTTTAATCTTCTGCTTTTAACCGAGG
The DNA here is from genome assembly GCA_032207245.1 of Pardosa pseudoannulata. Taxonomy (NCBI): domain Eukaryota; kingdom Metazoa; phylum Arthropoda; class Arachnida; order Araneae; family Lycosidae; genus Pardosa; species Pardosa pseudoannulata. Next base: position 160,555,640 of record CM063506.1, on the reverse strand, counting down.
AAAACTGCGCTTAAAACAATTACATAGGATTAATGGAATGACTTTACATTGCTAGAAATTATTGCTTCTTTCACTTAGTTATAATGCGATAAATTGAAAAGTTAATCGTTTGCGTTTAACCGGGGAAAATAATGCTTAGAATAATGGCATGAAACGCTCTAAAAAGGGGGAAGGAATGGATTTCAAGCTTTCAAAATTTACAAAAACCTTCCCAGGAATATACCTAATAATTTCCCAAATTTTCAAGGCGATTGGATGTATGGTTTTGAGTCTATCGAGTACAGACAGACACAAATTCATTTATATATATATATATATATATATATATATATATATATATATATATATATATATATATATATATATATATATATATATATATAAAGCAATTTGTTGCAACGTCACGAACTACTACAATGCCCTTTCCTTTCATTTTCCTGTTTACAACAGCCAATAGACAAACAATAAACTGCCCTTCCGTTTGAAACTAAAGCCAGAATTGTCATAATTTGAGAATTTGCCCTACTGCGTGAAATCGCCTTATAGATGATATCTGCTGATAATCGTCTATTTGCTTACTGTATGATTTTAAAAACTGATTGGCTATCCTTCCATATCCTTAACAAATTGTTGTTATTTAATACAAATTTTGCAATTTTCGAGTGTATTTCACTCCTTAGGGAACAACCCTAAAAGTTTTTATAACATTTAGAAATTTAAGGTTATTTGTCAATTTCATGCACTAGGACTAAAAAATAAATCTTTTCTTCCTTTTATATAAATTTGGATTGAAGTCATCTTTTTTTTCCTTATTGAGAACATTTTTTAGAAAACATTTATTACTATTTAAAATTGTGTTGAACTTCTTTATATTGTCTGTATTTTATTAATGGGTGAATTAATCGTTAGAAATTTCCTACAGTCATAATTGTTATTGAGCTAATATTTATTTCGCATTCCATTGTACCCAATGGAGATTTATTAGTATATATGTCGGCTATATATTCTGTTTTTTTCTTGGTTTCTTTAAAGTGGATGGTTTGGACGACGTTTGGAGTGAAAATATTCAAAGTCATTGTAGTAAGTAAATTCTTAATTCCTTTAAAATCATGAATCTTATTGGGTTTTCATTTTCTCAACGCTGATCCAATCCATATACATTTAATTCTATTTGATTGTGTTTATGTAGTATGTATCCCCCTCATTCATATTATTCTTATCTATTGTACTGTGTTAAAATCTTAAATGTTAGTAGTCATTCTCTATTAATAGTAATATATTTGCTTTGTAATATCAAATTCGAATCTACAATAAATTGTTAGCAAATCCCTTTCTTTTGGTCATTTCTTAATCACAAAGTCTTTATTTTAATTTATATATTTAGTTATACATTCCACTAATTCTTAACATCTCACATTATTAATGATATCTGCTGATAGTCGTCTATTTGCTTATAGATTCTTGATTGATTTTACATCCACTTATTACAAGTCATGTTATAAACCATCATGTTAGAGAAATCGTTGTACATCTGAGAGGTTTGTATTGAGATTTATTTAAACCAGGGGTGCCCAACCCAAATCGGTTGGTGATCCAAAAAAACAATTTACTGAACTGACGTAGGCAGCACATATAAAAATAAAACAACAAATTATTCAAAATATTTTATTATCGTACAATATTCAAAATATGCATTTTTTCATTTGTTTTCATTAATTTATTTTCACCTTGTAACTTCTGATTTAGCTCATTCAGTTTCAATGTTATACCTGTTTAAAAAACATAAATCTAGAAGCTGTTGATAATCCGAAAGTTCACTTATATCACTACTGTACTGTTTCATACATCAAATTAAACATTTTTGAGGTTAGAATTTCAAACGCATCGTTAGCTTGCGTTTTCTAAATAAACAATACCTTAATTATTCCTTACAATTAATAACTTTCTTTCGGTACAACTTCCACTGACTGGTCGAATATAGCACGTAACGGAATCAGCTGGTTGTATAAGTAATGACTGATTGACAGAATATTCTAGAACACTCAAATTTCAACGTAACTTGTTAACCCTACTCGAAGACCAGGTTTACGTTGGTTATTATCAAGTCTTAACGTACATAATACGTGATATTTATTATTGCAAACATGAACTAAAATTCTATGATTCAACTGAATATATAGTCAAAATGACTAAAGCTATATAGACAGTTGAAAACTTCAATTGGGCCTCAAAAAGTTTCGCGGGTTGGGCATGCCTGATTTAAACACTTCCCATAAGGCGAAAAATTCTGCAAGTTATACTTGACACAATTTCCAATAACAGAAAAGTTCATTTTTGGTGAAAGTCTTTCATGCAAGTGTCGCATTTTTTGCTTATTACTAGAAAATGTAAGATCTGCTTTAAAAAAAAGCGAAGGGGAGGGAATGTGTATATCTTTAAAGTGAAAATGGCTCAACTCAAATAATTCTAAATTTATTTTTATCTTAATGATGCCATCTCTTCTTAAAACAAAAAAGTGCATGCGACAAATCAAGAAATAACAATTGATTAGAAATAACCGTAGATTAAAAGCTATGCAACTGAACCCCGTGAGACAATAACATTGATTTTAAGAATTACCTGTAATTCGCTATAATTAAATAAGTTAATCTTCGTAAGGTCAGGCCTTAGTTCTATTTTTTAATAAGATGAAAATGGTTTTTATTAATATCTTTGCACTTTTGTTGCTATTGGTGAACTATAAATTTTGTTGAAAAGGAGAATATACTTGTGTGCAAGCTCTAAACAACTCATAAGGCAATTTATCGCAACGTCACGAACTACTATAATGCCCTTCCCATTCATTTTAATGTTTACAACAGCCAATAGAGAAACAAACTGCCCTTCCGTTTGAAACTAAAGCCAGAATTGTCATAATTTGAGAATTTGCGCTACTGTGTGAAATCACCTTATTGGTTACCACACCTCGAGATTTGTAAAATATTTTCTCTAGCAGTGAACTGAAAAGGGCACAGAAAAAAATATGAATTTGCTGGCATTAACGGTTGAAAAGAGATTAAATTTCACGCTTAATTTTTTAGTATCTGAATAGTTTTTCGCTAGTCTATGGCATCATGATTTTTTTGCCGGGCAATCACTTCTTATGTAGCCTCCATACAATGGCCAATAGTTCACCACTTCCTGATGGTGACCTTGAACGATGGTTCACGGGTTGCATCTACAAGCTGGGCCACTAAATGAGCCAAGTGAATGGATTCATCCATAGGGTCTACTGCGCACTGTAGTTGCGCATCTGGCTGCCGTTGATCTTTGGAGAAAACCGCCTCCGAAACCATCGTCGACTACGGTTAGCCATAACCCCTCCAAGAGATGGTAATGGGTTGTAGTGGACCATAGTGTGGAGGGGCCTTTAGATTGTCGATAGCTCGTTCATAGTCATAGCCACGGGGTTCTCTGACTTCAAAACATGACGCTTTCGATGGTGAACTATCAGATGGACACTTAAGGTAAATTATTCTTTTCTATATAGTTTGAGTTCTTGTACTGTTTTACAGTCTAACACTACGAAGTCAATCGAAGGTGGCTTTAACGTTAAGATTATCGAATTATTATAATTGTGTCATAGCGTTCTCACATTAGCAAATATGTATGAAAAAGAAAATCTGTATTTTCAGTATTTTAAAAGTAACTTGGGCATATGAGAGAATTTATAGCATTTCTTAGCAAATGAAAACTTTGAAATGTCTTTTCCGTGTTTTGTTTTCCTTCAAGTTCTATGCATTACAAGGTAAGGTCTGATGCTTAATAGCTACTCAAACATGCACATGACCAAATAAAACATACGCATTACAAACACAAAGTGTTATTTTGTGCTGATCATGCAAGTGTTAAATTATGTATACGAATTTTTTGTACTGTGAATAGGCTAAAACTGTGAATAAGTAAGAAATTTACTCATTATTTTATTATACACAAATATGCATATAAAAAGGTAAAAATGCATTGTTTAACTGTCAGTGGTTTTTTTTTATAAAATATAATTTAGAGGCATCTAAAAATTCCTGCTCAGATTTATGCAGACAGCATTTATAGAGTGCATTTGAGATGCAAAGATTAGAAAAGCATTTTACAAGTTACAAGAATTAAATGACTTGATTAGACTTTATCCTAAACTGCTTTACATTGGATTCAATATTACAAAACAATTCCAATATTTTCTGTAATAATGGTGTTCTTTTAAAAACGTGTCATGTCCCCTTGAAATCAATTTCAAGGGGACATGACACGTGTTTTTCAGTCAAGTTTACTTGAAAAATTACATTTTAAATTGCTTTGCGTATGCATTTTAGTTTGATTACAAGTTCAAATGTTTGTATTCTATTGATATATTTACATTAGTACGTTTACAGTCGAAATTTTTTAAGTATTTAAACGTGTGTAAGTGCTTTTAACAAGATTTTTATGTCTATTAACAGATTTAAGACAGATCGTGCTTTATATTTGTGTTAAACTTAAATGTCTTGTTGCATTTTACACAATTTTTATGACCATGAATCTATAAACCAATATGCATTAAAAAATGGAAGAACATTTAAGGTTTTGCCAACGTATTACCAATTTAAAATTTTTACGGTACGTTTTGAGTTATGAGAGCACGTTAAAACTAAGTTCTAACAAATTTAGTTGTTAATGCTTTGATCCATTTTTTATTAATATATGAATGAAGCATTCTATTTATCCTCATGGAATTTGGCTATAAATAATGAATTCCACGTTTTATTGCGTGATTCATATTTTTACTTAGCTAATTTCTTGAGTTTGTGAAGAAGGTAACTGTAGACTAAAGTAAAGGGCTTGGCTAATTTCTTGCGAGTTTGTGTAAAGGTAACTATAGACTGAAGTAAAGGGTTTATCTTGGTTAATTTCTTGCGAGTAACTGTATGACTGTTCAGTTCTTTGAATCAACTGGTTGAATCCATTGTATCGTTTTTTTTTAAATATATTTTTATTTATTAGTAATGGTATCCATCACCTATTTCCTTATTGTATTGTTTTTAGCTTCCATATCCTTAACAAATGGTCCCGTTTTTTTTTAATACGAATTTCGATAACTTTATTAACATCCATCCCACTATGGCATGGATGTTCGTAGCCGTTCGGAATCGGCTTTAAGAAGTAGGTCCCGGTCTCATTAGCCCTCGTGTGCAAAACAGTAGACCGTAGCGCTCCAAACCAAACCAAATCGATAACTTTAGAGTGTGTTTCACTATTTGGGACAACGCTAAAAGTTTTTGAACATTTAGATATTTGGTTATTTGTCTGTCAATTTCATAAACTAACCCTAAAAGATTATAATTCTTTTTTTCCTTTTATATAAATCTGTTATGAAGTTATCTTTTTTAATCATTCTTTTATAATCTATTTATTTTCTAAAATGTGTTCAACTTTTTCTAACTGTATTTTTTTAATGGATGAAATAATTGCTAGACAATTCCCTTAGTCGTAATTGTTATTGAATTTGTTATAATTGAGATAATGTTTAATTTCGCATTCCATTGTACCCAATGGGGATTTATTAGTATATGTGTCTGCAACAAATGCACATATCTAACAGATCTCTTTTCGGTTGGATCACTTTTCTACATTTCATGAGGTAAATATGAAACATTTTAAACCGGATCACTTTACCAAATTCTTGATTGATTTTACGCCCACTTATTACTAGAAGTCATTTTATAAAGTTTTAAGATATACTTCGGAATATTTGAAAACATTTTGGTAGCTTTGGTATATTTAAAACGGATTTGTGTAAAATTTCTGTATAAAAAAGAAATGCTCTTCATTTTTGCCATCTAAAACTATTCAAAATATGTTTACAATTATCAAATTCACCGCAGTTAAGAAAAATGCCTCCAAATTTTGGTAATTTAAAAACTTTTTAAAACAATGTATGTCAGGCCGCACTTCTTGTTTACCCCTCTCACCAACAGCAATAGGTCGTGTAGCAAAACAGTAGATTGTAGCTCTCCAGTTTCCTATTGCTTCCTGCTATTTGAAATTTAGTTCCTTATTTTTTCCCAACTTTAATCGGTGTTTCTTCCTAATTAGTAGAACTCCGTAGCGAGTGACTGGGTCTGATTTGAGCTAATAAGTTTCCCAAAGGTTTAGACTCCAGCGACGGGTTTCGAACCCGAAAAAGGCCTCCACTGTATAGAATGAAGTTTATGTGCCATGTTGTTAACCTTCATTTTTGTAATACTTCGATTCTAATTGAAAACCTAGAAAATGAGGATTGTGTTCGATCTCCAGAACTGTGGTAAATCTATGGCTGTTATACTGGGAAATAATTCTGTAGTACTTTTGAAATAAATTTCTGAGAAACGTTTAAATTTTAATATGTATTTCATTGCACTTGTATTCTTTCCTAATTTCTGTAAATGATGGCAATATTGGATTTCATTCGTGCAAATATGACCGTCTACATAGATTGCCATCTTAAGTCAAAAAGAATAATTTGTTCACAACCATTAAATCGTTCACCATATTAAGAGGGAAGAAGTGGTCCCTCCCTTAGTAAGCCCCTTTCATTTTCCCTAGTGGTCAGTATTCCAATTATGAATACAGTTCTAGCGTCCTCTACAGTAGGTGTGTTTATATGGGAGAAGGTATGGATGAAATATATAGGATTCTGATGAGTTAAGCTGAAACAACTGGGTGTAAGGTGTGTTCCCAACCCACTCTCCTTTCTAGGTGTAGCTACTTTTATAGATTTTATACATTTTCTATGCCACAAGCCCTATAGCGGCCACTAAAGAACCCGAGATAACGCCACCTATCGGTTTCATAGCAAACTACAAAATCTGGGAACGGTTATCCCCTATATAATAATAGCCTAAGTCTGTATGTCTGTCCTTAAATTTATGAAGCGGTTGGACCTGGAATGGATACAGGCATCCATATTGATTTCTTGATGAGTTAGGGTTAGCAAAATTCAAAGTTTATCTTCTCCTAAACTATCGATCCGATTCTAAAATAAATTGGTTTAAATATGCTTCACTTCACAGCGGAAAATACTGTAGTTTTTAAAACGCTCTAAATCCACCCCTTCCTCATTTTTCGAGCGTTTAATACCATTATTTTCATCCCTATTTTCCCCGGTTAAGAGCAGGGGATTAAATTTATCAATTTATCACGTAATAAATAGGTAAAAATAACATTTTTTTGCAGCGTTATGACGTCATTCCTTTAACCATCTCATTAAATGATTTCTTATTTTGAATTATTTAAATATCGTCCGCATTATTTTCATATTTTTATCACTGAATTTAGATATCGCGTAAATAATTTTCCTTTATATTTGTGTTACATAATATATTAGGTACATATGTGTTAATTTTAAACTTAAACATCGATTATTCTTGCTGCAATGAAAATTTCATCACCGGTATTAACAACAAACACGTTTAATAAAAGTCTAGAAGCCTATTTCACGGACTAATAAATATCTAGGGTTTAGGCTTATATATCTTTGAAAATTAAGAAATTTGTCCGTTTGTGTGTTTGTTTTTCATACATAACCACACGGTTTGACTAAATGAATTCAACGGGATTCTAAACTGCATTCATAGTATCAGGAGACTTTAGAGGAATATGAAGATAAACAAATTGAGTGTGTTCTAGATAATGCTCAGCCAAAAATCAAATCATTTTTTTATCTACCTCGTAGGGTATTTTACAGTTCTGGAAAATTGAAAATTTTACTGATCCCGTCATATGGGATATATACTAGTATATATATATATATATATATATATATATATATATATATATATATATATATATATATATATAGTGTGTGTGTGTTTATATAAATATTTATATAGTACATGCATATATATATGTATGTATATTTATTAGTAAATATTTGAATATACGAGGCGAATCCAGAAAGTAAGTAAATGTCAATTGCGCATGCGTAACAGATCTATGACGTATTAATCATATACCAGCTGGACAGGTCCCGACTCCTACCAGTAGCGTGGTAACAGTGGTCCGAAACGGAAACTCTTAATTCCTTCTTCCGCCGCCTGCAAAGCTTGCTGATCTTGGAATGCACAAAGCATTCCGCCAATTGAAATTCATCTTCAGCTCTGCCAGATCTACGAGCCGAAACTGACACCTAAACACAAAATTCAATGCTTAGGAGCAGCACTGACGTTTCTGCAACGGTATCACGACGACGTCGACGAGTTCCTCGACAGGATCGTCGCGGGCCATGATACTCGGATTTCGCTTTTTACACCGGAAACCAAAGCAACTGTCAATGCATTGGCGTCATTGTGGATCTTATATCAGGACCAAATTCAAAAAGACTCTGTCGGTAAGGAAAGGGATGTGCACGGTGTTCTGGAACAGGAATGCTGGTACCGTTCACAGGCGGCAGAGTTCTACGACAGAGGTATACAAAAGTGCATACCAACAATACGACAAGTGTCTCAATTCTGGTGGTGACTATGCTGAAAAATAGCTGAAACATTGCTGTACTTGTTGCCAATAAAAATGTCCCTGGTTAAGTGTAAGTTCTTTTTTTCTTTTAAGTAGGGAAACTTACTTTCTGTATGCGCTTCGTATATGCATATGCACGATATATATGTACATACGCATATGCATATATATGTGTAGATTCATTAACTAATAGCGACTAAACTTAAAGACGTCGTAACAGCTTGCCAAGCACAAAATATCGTGGCTCTGTCATCAAGACATCGGATTCGAAGCATTTTGTTAGTCTGTTAGGCTGTCGGTTTAGATCCCGTCTAGGAAAACTGTGTTTACGCAAAAACTGTTTTTTACAATCTTAAATCTCATGGAATCTATATAAAGCATCAACTGAACTTCGAGGTTTCATTCTGTGGTTCTATGTTTGTTATTCAATAACTATTAGTCGCTAAACTTAAAGGCATCTTAAAACAGAACTAGGCTGTCGGACTAGTGGCTTGGTCGTCAAGACCTCTGGCTCAAAGTACGTATGTAGTTTGTGATGTGTGTTCGAGTCCCGTCCAAAACATCTGATCTTGAAAAAAAAAAATCATTTTTGAAATCTGAATGGATCTTTAAGGCTTCGTGACGGAAGTTTCAGGTTTGATTCCCCGTTTATATATTATTTATTCTTAACCACTAAACTTAAAGGCGTCTTAAAAGAGGGCTTGGCAGAAGAAGTCGTGGCTCATTCGTGAAGACCTCTGGTTGACCACACAGCTGTAGTTTAGTTGTGTATCGGTTCGAATCGCGTCCAAGCGAGTTGTTCTTAGTAGGATAATTTAAAATGTGAATTTTTATTATCTCGTAGAACCATTGAAGTTTCGATGAATTCCATTTAAATTTGCTTACGATTTCCGCAAACTTCAAATACATCTAAAGGCTCTTCAGAACAGCGGCCCAGTTTGGCCGAGTGGATTAGAGCGCGTGGCTCGAGTGACGAAGGTAGTCAGTGCTTGGGTTCGATTCCCTGTGACGGCTTGAGAGTTAGATTTCCCTGTTTCGGTTCCTTTGAAGAAATTAATAAAAAAAAAGTAATTAATGGAATTGAGTTTAGAGTAGTACCCCTCCCCCAAATCCCCTGTGTGCTTTAGAATGCGGACAGCGGTGCAATGGAGTGTCGTGCCCGGGGTCTGTGCCCCGTTTCTCTGGAAATGCGGGGCTCGTATCCCGGCCCACTTCGCACCCTTCCTGTCCGCTAGAGTGCACACGGGTTTTGTCAAATTTTGATGTATCGATATATCTTCGATGACGATGAATCGATAGTTGATTAATCGATTACCGGTTAATAAATGTCAATTTTGAAGAGACATTACCTCTCTTGGCCAGAGCGATATTTCTATCTAAATATCAGTATATATCGATTAATCGATACCCGAACGATATATCAATTAATCGATAAAAATGTGGATTCGGGCAAGAGAGGTAATGGGTCTTCAAAACTGACATTTATTAGCCAGTAATCGATTAATCTATTCATCTTCATCGAATATATATCGATACATCAAAATTTGGTAAAACCCGTGTGTACTCCAGCGGACAGGAAGGGTGCGAAGTGGGCCGGGATACGAGCCCCGCAGTTCCAGAGAAACGGGGCACAGACCCCGGGCACGACACTCCATTGCACCGCTGTCCGCATTCTGAAGCACACAGGGGATTTGGGGGGAGGTCACTACTCTAAACTCAATTATATTAAATACCTTTTTTTTATTAATTACTTCTAAGGAACCGAAACAGGGAAATCTAACTTCCAAGCCGTCACGGGGAATCGAACCCGAGTACTGCCTTTCTTCGTCGCTCGAGCCACGCGCTCTAATCCACTCGGCCAAACCGGGCCGCGACTCTGCAGCGTTTTTAGATGTATTTAAAGTGTGCGTAAATAGTAAGGAAATTTAAATAGAATTCATCGAAACTTCAATCGATTCTACGAGATAATAAAAATTCACGTTTTAATTTATTTTATCAAGAATAACTCCATTTACTTTAATAACTTTACTTTTTAGTAACTGTAAAACACTATTTACGAAGAACAGCTTGCGTGGACGGGAATCGAACCGATGCACTAGTAATCTACAATTTTGTTCTGAACCAGAGGTCCTGACGACCGAGCCACGACATCTTCTGCCAAAACCTCTTTTAAGAAGCCTTTAAGCTTAGTGGTTAATAGTAAATAATCTATCAACGGGTAAACATACATTACGATGTTTTAACCCTTTCGCTGCGTATTTTTTTTTATCAAAATAGGTTTAAAAATTGCGTATTTTTTATTAGATTTTTGAAATCTATATACATTTTAGAGTTAAACTGTACAAAGAAATTTTGCAAAAGAGTTTTTTTTTTATATAGAATTAGGTCCTAAATAAAAGATGTTCAGAATCCCCTATATAATAATAGGCTAAGTTGTCTGTCCGCGAATTTATGGTACCTGGAATGGATACAGGCATCCATATAGAGCAGTTTCGTGAAACGTCACGAACTACTATAATGCCCATTCATTTTCATGTTTACAACAGCCAATAGGCAAACAAAACTGCCCTTCCGTTTGAAACTAAAGCCAGAATTGTCATAAGTTGAGATGAGCCCTGCTGCTTGAAATCCCTTTATTGGATTTTTTATGAGTTAGGGTTAGCAAAATTCACAGCGAGTTCAAAATCCACCCCATCCCCTCTTTACGAGCTTTTAATGCTATTATTTCAAGTCTTATTCTCCCTCATATTCTATACTAAATTCATATCAAGAATGAATTTAGTATAGAATAAGAGGGAGCAGCGAGGGTGGAGCGTAATATTTAAACTGGACTGTGTTTACTGGACCCTCATATATACTCTAACTAGTTCTTTCATCGAGTGTAAGCCTAGTACGTTCGGGAGAGGATTCCGTTTGATCAGTGTACTTCTCGGGTTGACGGTTCTGATCCCGACTCATCCAAGTTTTTCTAAATGTCTAATTAATTTAATATTTTCTGATTTTTCTTTTAAATACTTATTCCTAAAGTTGTTTTATTATTTTCAAAATTGTTTTTATTATTTTTAAAATAAATGTTTACTATTTTTTCAACTTTTTATGACTTAAACTTTCTTCTCGTATTATAATAAGAAGCTTAAGTTATCTGTCAATCTGTCCTCGAATTTATGAAATGGTTGGACGTGGTATGGATTGAGCATCCATATTGGATTTTTGATGACTTAGGGTTAGCAAAATTCAAAGCGAGTAAAGTTTATTTTTTCCTAAACTATAGATCAGATTCTAAAATATATTGGTATGAATAAGCGTCGTATCACAGCAAAAAATATTATCATATTTAAAACGTTCGAAATTCACCCCGTCCCCCTTTTCGAGCATTTAATGCCATTATATCAAGCCCTATTTTAGGAGCAGGCTATTAAATTTATCCATTTATCACATAATAAATAGGTAAAAATAACAATTTTTTCTATCATATGACGCCATTCCTTTAACTATCTCATTTAATCATTTATTTTAGATTATTTAAATATCTTCTGCATGATTTCCATACGTTTTATCACTGAACTTAAATATTACGTAAATAATTTTCTTTTATATTTGGCTTAAATAATAGATTAGGTACGTATGCGATAATTTTAATTGATTATTTTTGTAGAACGATAATTCTCAGCCAAAAAACAAACCATTTTTTTACCATCCTCATAGGGTACTTTACAATTCTGGAAAATTAAAACTTTTACTGATCCCGTCATATGACGGGCTATATGCTAGTATATAAAGAGTAAGCAACTGGATACCAAGTGAGTTCCCAACCCGCCCTCCCTTCTAGGTGTAGCTACTTTTATACATTTTCTGTGTGACAAAGTCCTCTAGCGGCCACCAAAAAACCCGAAACAACGCCACCTATCGGTTTGCATAGAAACTACTAATCTGGGAACGATTACATATAAAAAAAGCAAGCAACTGGATACCAAGTGAGTTCCCAACCCGCCCTCCCTTCTAGGTGTAGCTACTTTTATACATTTTCTGTGTGACAAAGTCCTCTAGCGGCCACCAAAAAACCCGAAACAACGCCACCTATCGGTTGCATAGAAAACTACTAAATCTGGGAACGATTACATATAAAAAAAGCAAGCAACTGGGTACCAAGTGAGTTCCCAACCCGCCCTCCCTTCTAGGTGTATCTGCTTTTATACATTTTCTGTGTGACAAAGCCCTCTAGCGGCCACCAAAAAACTCGAAACAACGCCACCTATCGGTTGCATAGAAAACTACTAAATCTGGGAACGATTACATGTAAAAAAAAAGCAAGCAACTGGGTACCAAGTGAGTTCCCAACCCGCCCTCCCTTCTAGTTGTAGCTACTTTTATAGATTTCTGTGTGACAAAGCCCTCTAGCGGCCACCAAAAAACTCGAAACAACGCCACCTATCGGTTGCATAGAAAACTACTAAATCTGGGAACGATTACATATAAAAAAAGCAAGCAACTGGATACCAAGTGAGTTCCCAACCCGCCCTCCCTTCTAGGTGTATCTGCTTTTATACATTTTCTATGTCACAAGCCCTCTAGCGGCTACTAAAAACCCGAAACAACGCCACCTATCCGTTGCATAGAAAACTACTATGGGAACGATACATATAAAAAAAAAAGCAAGCAACTGGGTACCAGTGAGTTCCCAACCCGCCCTCCCTTCTATTAGCTACTTTTATACATTTTCTGTGTGACAAAGTCTCTAGCGGCCACCAAAAAACCCGAAACAACGCCACCTATCGGTTGCATAGAAAACTACTAAATCTGGGAACGATTACATATAAAAGCGCAACTGGATACCAAGTGAGTTCACAACCCGCCCTTTCTAGGTGTAGCTACTTTTACATTTTCTGTGTGACAAAGTCTCTAGCGGCCACCAAAAAAAACCCGAAACAACGCACCTATCGGTTGCATAGAAAACTACTAAATTGGGAACGATTACATATAAAAAAAAAATATGCAACTGGGTACCAAGTGAGTTAAGTAACGTGTAGCTACTTTTATACATTTTCAGTGTGACAAAGTCCTCTTAAGACCAAAAAAACCCGAAACAACGCCACCTATCGGTTGCATAGAAAACTACTAAATCTGAACGATTACATATAAAAAAAGCAACAACTGGGTACCAAAACATTCTAGGTGTAGCTACTTTTATACATTTTCTGTGTGACAAAGTCCTCAGCGGCACCAAAAACCCGAAACAACGCCACCTATCGGTTGCATAGAAAACTACTAAATCTGGAACGATTACATATAAAAAAAAAGCAAGCAACTGGATACCAAGTGAGTTCCCAAGCCCTCCCTTCTAGGTGTAGCTACTTTTATACATTTTCTGTGTGACAAAGTCCTTAGCGGCCACCAAAAAACCCGAAACAACACCTATCGTTGCATAGAAAACTACAAAATCTGGAACGATTACATAAAAAAAAGCAAGCAACTGTACCAAGTGAGTTCCCAACCCGCCCTCCCTTCTAGGTGTAGCTACTTTATACATTTTCTGTGTGACAAATAAAGCGGCCACCAAAAACCCGAAACAACGCCACCTATCGGTTGCATAGAAAACTACTAAATCTGGAACGATTAATATATAAAAAAGCTAGCAACTGTACCAAGTGAGTTAAGCCTCCCTTCTAGGTGTAGCTACTTTTATACATTTTCTGTGTGACAAAGTCCTCTAGCGGCCACCAAAAAACCCGAAACAACGCCACCTATCGGTTGCATAGAAAACTACTAAATCTGGGAACGATTACATATAAAAAAAAAAGCAACTGGGTACCAAACAAGTCCCTTCTAGTGTAGCTACTTTTATACATTTTCTGTGTGACAAAGCCCTCTAGCGGCCACTAAAAAACCCGAAACAACGCCACCTATTGGTTGGCATAGAAAACTACTAAATCTGGGAACGATTACATATAAAAAAAAGCAAGCAACTGGGTACCAAGTGAGTTCCCAACCCACCCTCCCTTCTAGTGTAGCTATTTTATACATTTTCTGTGTGACAAAGTCCTCTAGACCAAAAAAGAAACAACGCCATTCGGTTGAATAGAAAACTACTAAATCAACGATTACATATAAAAAAAAGCAAAACTGGATACCAAGTAAGTTCCCAACCCGCCCTCCCTTCTAGGTGTAGCTACTTTTTACATTTTCTGTGTGACAAATCTAGCGGCCACCAAAAAACCCGAAACAACGCCACCTATCGGTTTGCATAAAAACTACTAAATCTGGGAACGATTACATAAAAAAAAAGCATGCGGGTACCAAGTGAGTTCCCAATTTCTAGGTGTAGCTACTTTTATACATTTTCTGTGTGACAAAGTCCTCTAGCGCCACCAAAAAACCCGAAACAACGCCACCTATCGTTGCATAGAAAATTACTAAATCTGGGAACGATTACATATAAAAAAAAGCAAGCAACTGGTACCAAGTGAGTTCCCAACCCGCCCTCCCTTCTAGGTGTAGCTACTTTTAATACATTTTCTGTGTGACAAAGTCCTCTAGCGGCCACCAAAAAACCCGAAACAACGCCACTATCGGTTGCATAGAAATACTAAATCTGGGAACGATTACATATAAAAAAAAAGCAAGCAACTGGATCAAGTGAGTTCCCAAATCTTCTAGGTGTAGCTATTTTATACATTTTCTGTGTGACAAAGTCCTGTAGCGGCCACCAAAAAACCCGAAACAATACCTATGTTGCATAGAAAACTACTAAATCTGGGAAGTTTACATATAAAAAAAAAGCAAGCAACTATAAAGTGAGTTAATTTCTAGGTGTAGCTACTTTTATACATTTTCTGTGTGACAAAGTCCTCTAGCGGCCACCAAAAAACCCGAAACAAACCTATTTGCATAGAAAACTACTAAATCTGGGAACGATTACATATAAAAAAAAAGCAAGCAATATGGACCAAGAGTTCCCAATTTCTAGGGTAGCTACTTTTATACATTTTCTGTGTGACAAAGCCCTCAAGCGGCCAATAAAAAAGAAACACTATGCCCCAATGCCCTGCAAAAAAAAAAAAAAACCCATCTGTTGCATAGCGAATATATAAAAAAAATTAAGCAACTGGATACCAGCAAATAGCCTGTTCTAGGTGTAGTACTTTTATACATTTTCTGTGTGAACAAGCCCTCTAGCGGCCACCAAAAAACTAAACAAATATCGGTTGCATAGAAAACTACTAATCTGGGAACGATTACATATAAAAAAAAGCAAGCAACTGGGTACCAAGTGAGTTAATCTCTAGCGGCCACCAAAAAACCCGAAACAACGCCACCTATCGGTTGCATAGAAAACTACTAAATCTGGGAACGATTACTATAAAAAAAAGCAAGCAACTGGGTACAAATAAGTTCACCCAAGCCCTCCCTTCTAGGTGTAGCTACTTTTATACATTTTCTGTGTGACAAAGTTCTAGCGGCCACCAAAAAACTCGAAACAACGCCACCTATCGGTTGCATAGAAAACTACTAAATCTGGGAACGATTACATATAAAAAAAAGCAAGCAACTGGGTACCAAGTGAGTTCCCAACCCGCCCTTTCTAGGTGTAGCTACTTTTATACATTTCTGTGACGTTCTAGCGGCCACCAAAAAACCCGAAACAACGCCACCTATCGGTTGCATAGAAAACTACTAAATCTGGGAACGGTTACATATAAAAAAAAAAGCAAGCAACTGGGTACCAAGTGTTCCCAACCCGCCCTCCCTTCTATGTAGCTACTTTTATACATTTTCTGTGTCACTAAGCCCTCTAGCGGTCACCAAAAAACCTGAAACAGCGCCACCTATCGGTTCATAGAAAACTACTAAATCTGGGAACGTACATATAAAAAAAAAAAGCAAGCAACTGGATACCAAGTGAGTTCAACCCGTCCTCCCTTCTAGGTGTAGCTACTTTTATACATTTCTGTGTGACAAAGCCTCTAGCGGCCACCAAAAAACCCGAAACAACGCCACCTATCGGTTGCATAGAAAACTACTAAATCTGGAAACGTTACATATAAAAAAAAAAGCAAGCAACTGGGTAAAGTGAGTTCCCAACCCGCCCCATTCTAGGTGTAGCTACTTTTAATACATTTTCTGTGTGACAAAGCCCTCTAGCGGCCACCAAAAAACTCGAAACAACGCCACCTATCGGTTGCATAGAAAACTACTAAATCTGGGAACGATTACATATAAAAAAAGCAAGCAACTGGTACCAGGTGAGTTCCCAACCCGCCCTCCCTCCTAGGTGTAGCTACTTTTATACATTTCTGTGTGACAAAGTCCTCTAGCGGCCACCAAAAAAACCCGAAACAACGCCACCTATCGGTTGCATAGAAAACTACTAAATCTGGGAACGATTACATATAAAAAAAGCAAGCAACTGGATACCAAGTGAGTTCCCAACCCGCCCTCCCTTCTAGGTGTAGCTACTTTTATACATTTTCTGTGTGACAAAGTCCTCTAGCGGCCACCAAAAAACCCGAAACAACGCCACCTATCGGTTGCATAGAAAACTACTAAATCTGGGAACGATTACATATAAAAAAAGCAAGCATGCAACTGGATACCAAGTGAGTTCCCAACCCGCCCTCCCTTCTAGGTGTAGCTACTTTTATACATTTTCTGTGTGACAAAGTCCTCTAGCGGCCACCAAAAAACTCGAAACAACGCCACCTATCGGTTGCATAGAAAACTACTAAATCTGGGAACGATTACATGTAAAAAAAGCAAGCAACTGGGTACCAAGTGAGTACCCAACCGGGTCTCCCTTCTAGGTGTAGCTACTTTTATACATTTTCTGTGTGACAAAGCCCTCTAGCGGCCACCAAAAAACTCGAAACAACGCCACCTATCGGTTGCATAGAAAACTACTAAATCTGGGAACGATTACATGTAAAAAAAGCAAGCAACTGGGTACCAAGTGAGTTCCCAACCGGGTCTCCCTTCTAGGTGTAGCTACTTTTATACATTTTCTGTGTGACAAAGTCCTCTAGCGGCCACCAAAAAACCCGAAACAACGCCACCTATCGGTTGCATAGAAAACTACTAAATCTGGGAACGATTACATATAAAAAAAGCAAGCAACTGGATACCAAGTGAGTTCCCAACCCGCCCTCCCTTCTAGGTGTAGCTACTTTTATACATTTTCTGTGTGACAAAGCCCTCTAGCGGCCACCAAAAAACTCGAAACAACGCCACCTATCGGTTGCATAGAAAACTACTAAATCTGGGAACGATTACATGTAAAAAAAGCAAGCAACTGGGTACCAAGTGAGTTCCCAACCCGCCCTCCCTTCTAGGTGTAGCTACTTTTATACATTTTCTGTGTGACAAAGCCCTCTAGCGGCCACCAAAAAACTCGAAACATTTTCTATGCCACCTATCGGTTGCATAGAAAACCCGAAACAACGCCACCCATCTGTTGCATAGCGAACTACTATACATAAAAAGTAAGCAACTGGATACCAGGCAAATTCCCAACCCGCCCTCCCTTCTAGGTGTAGCTACTTTTATACATTTTCTGTGTGACAAAGCCCTCTAGCGGCCACCAAAAAACTCGAAACAACGCCACCTATCGGTTGCATAGAAAACTACTAAATCTGGGAACGATTACATGTAAAAAAAGCAAGCAACTGGGTACCAAGTGAGTTCCCAAGTCCTCTAGCGGCCACCAAAAAACCCGAAACAACGCCACCTATCGGTTGCATAGAAAACTACTAAATCTGGGAACGATTACATAAAAAAATGCAAGCAACTGGTACCAGTGAGTTCCCAACCCGCCCTCCCTTCTAGGTGTAGCTACTTTTATACATTTTCTGTGTGACAAAGTCCTCTAGCGGCCACCAAAAAACCCGAAACAACGCCACCTATCGGTTGCATAGAAAACTACTAAATCTGGGAACGATTACATATAAAAAAAGCAAGCAACTGGATACCAAGTGAGTTCCCAAGTCCTTCTAGGTGTAGCTACTTTTATACATTTTCTGTGTGACAAAGCCCTCTAGCGGCCACCAAAAAACTCGAAACATTTTCTATGCCCCAATGCCCTCTAGCGGACAACAAAAACCCGAAACAACGCAACCCATCTGTTGCATAGCGAACTACTATACATAAAAAGTAAGCAACTGGATACCAGGCAAATTCCCAACCCGCCCTCCCTTCTAGGTGTAGCTACTTTTATACATTTTCTGTGTGACAAAGCCCTCTAGCGGCCACCAAAAAACTCGAAACAACGCCACCTATCGGTTGCATAGAAAACTACTAAATCTGGGAACGATTACATGTAAAAAAAGCAAGCAACTGGGTACCAAGTGAGTTCCCAACCCGCCCTCCCTTCTAGGTGTATCTGCTTTTATACATTTTCTATGCCCCAATGCCCTCTAGCGGACAACAAAAACCCGAAACAACGCCACCCATCTGTTGCATAGCGAACTACTATACATAAAAAGTAAGCAACTGGATACCGGGTAAGTTCCCAACCCGCCCTCCCTTCTAGGTGTAGCTACTTTTATACATTTTCTGTGTGACAAAGCCCTCTAGCGGCCACCAAAAAACTCGAAACAACGCCACCTATCGGTTGCATAGAAAACTACTAAATCTGGGAACGATTACATATAAAAAAAGCAAGCAACTGGATACCAAGTGAGTTCCCAACCCGCCCTCCCTTCTAGGTGTATCTGCTTTTATACATTTTCTATGTCCCAATGCCCTCTAGCGGACAACAAAAAACCCGGAACAACGCCACCTATCGGTTGCATAGCGAACTACTATACATAAAAAATAAGCAACTGGATACCGGGTAAGTTCCCAACCCGCCCTCCCTTCTAGGTGTAGCTACTTTTATACATTTTCTGTGTGACAAAGCCCTCTAGCGGCCACCAAAAAACCCGAAACAACGCCACCTATCGGTTGCATAGAAAACTACTAAATCTGGGAACGATTACATATAAAAAAAAAGAAAGCAACTGGGTACCAGGAGAGTTCCCAACCCACCCTCCCTTCTAGGTGTAGCTATTTTTACACATTTTCTGTGTGACAAAGCCCTCTAGCGGCCACCAAAAAACCCGGAACAACGCCACCTATCGGTTGCATAGAAAACTACTAAATCTGGGAACGAATATATATATAAAAAAAAAGTAAGCAACGAATACCAGGTGAGTTCCCAACCCACCCTTCTAGGTGTAGCTACTTTTATACATTTTCTGTGTGACAAAGCCCTCTAGCGGCCACCAAAAAACCCGAAACTACGCCACCTATCGGTTGCATAGAAAACTAAGACTTCGGGAACGATTATGTACAAAAGAATAGGTAAATGGAAGAATTCCAACCCGCCCTCCCTTATAGGTGTAAGCACTTTTATATATTTTCTATGTCTAAAGCTCTCTAGCGGCCTCCAGGAAATTTCAAGACAGCGCCATTTAATGGTGTTATGAAAATCCATTTGGTTGAAGTGACGTGCAACATGATTTCTGGATAATAGAATATAAACACTTTCCTCCCTCCCTCCTAGATGAAGTTTCTTTTATGTCTCTTCCACACTATGGCCCATTGTTCTAGACTGCAATGTTGGACCTGATGGTGACCTTGGACGACGATTTGCGGGTTGCATCCACTCATCGGCCACTGAACGAGCCGAAGCCATCCTCTGCCAAGGCCATTTTATTGTCTGCGATCTTCGACCTCAGGAAAACGTCGTCTCACCAGAGTCGTTTAACGGCTAACAGCGATTAACTCAATTCTCCGTTTAAACAGAGATTAATCTCGGTTAGTCTTTAAATGACTTTGGTGAGACCATACCTCCTCCACAAAGTAGTAACGGCTTGAAGTGAACCATAGTGTGGAGGCGCCTTTTTAGTTTTTCGGTGTTAAAACCCATCTAGCAGTCGAAAACAAATCGGTTGACAACGCCATCTATTGGTTTTATGTTAAACCATTTGTAGGAGCCAATATGGGGTAAATTAAAAAGTGCGGTTTTTTCTACAGATAGCAGAGCGTACTTTATCATATAAAACCTTGAAGAGAACTTATCAACGTGGTAAGATCCCAAAATTCCATTGCAGTTTAATTTTATAGTTTCTTTCCCCTAGTGGTTGACAGTGTAACTCACTATTGTAATGCGTCTGTTCGTTTTCCTATTAGTTAAATTGATAGCGGAGCTCAGTTGGCAAAGGTGCCGATATCAGAACCAGAGGACTGAGATTACGAGATAAAAATTCACCGTGTTCATTAATGACAAGTAACATAGGTCCGTGGTCCCGATGTCCTCTGGAGTTGGGGGTCATTACTTAAGCCACACGTGTTATCCGGGTAGTGCTAAATGAGTAATAGCTTTCCAGCCTTGTTTGGCCTTAATATATCTGCCTACATTGCCAGCTGTAGTGGGGAAAAGTGATAAAATAGTTACCAGAAAAGTATGAAATTTTACTTGCAATTTAGAGCCTTTTTCAACATTGTTCTCTACACAAAGCTGCAGATTTTGTTGACCGTTTTATTATGAGAGAGGTCAAAAATATTCCTTATGAGGGAACAGCAAAAAAACATCGAAGCCTTACTCTGAACATTGACCAAAATACAATATGCTAACCACTACACCATACGGACGGTTGAAAGTATAAAATATCTAGCAATAGGAACATACTTTCAATGATTTTTCTGGATCTTGTAGAAGAGGTTTGATTCCTACCGTACTATATTGGGATAACTGTGGGGATTTTCAAACGATATCGTTAACAGATAAATATTAACTAAAGGGTGGTACTTTATTGCGGTCGACAGTGTCGACGCGGACCAATAACACAAACACAAAACGTAGACAATAACATTTGTCTTTAAACTTATTCTAATAATAATGCCAGCAGCAACGTGCGACCATCACTCAAATTGTTCTCCTCTTTAAAACTACAAAAAAGTGTTGCCACAAAAATGCAACTAAATTATACTACAAAACAAAACATAGCACACTGAGCATAAAATATAACAGTGCAAAATGTAAGACATTGAGTTCGAGGATAAACAAAACATTAATAAATGATTCAAACAGAAAGGACGTTTACGTCGACTATAAGTCCTGAAGTCGATCGACAGGGAATTCGGTACTTTATTCCAAAAGTGGTCGACACTTACTCGATCGGATTTGTAATAAGGCGTATATAAAAACAAATGCTAGTGAAGAAATCAGTATTAAAATAACTAATACTTACTTTTTAAAATACAAAACAGCTCTGAAAGTAATCCAACCGAAAAGAAATTTGTTAGATATGTGCATTTGAAGTAGACACATATACTAATAAATCTCCATTGGGTACAACTGCATGCGAAATATTTTCAAAAACAATAAATCATTCAATATATCAATTATAAAAGAATTTTTTTAGTGTTAGTTCTCCTAAACATGAAATTGACATAAAAACATTTCTAATTGTATTAAAAATTTAGAGTTAGTCGAAAGAGTGAATTACACTAGAAAGTTATTGAAATTTGAAATTTCTATTAACATTTCGCATGCGAGCAACATATTTTTACGTTTTTTGCAGTCTGTCACTAGAGCGCAGGTCACGTAAAAATACATATTTAGTAGATTTGTGGTGGATACTCGCTAACCACCACAAATCTACTAAATACGTATAATTATAGGTATGTGTGACATAAACGTGTTTGCATTTTTTCTTTCCACAAGTTATGATTGTCGAGTGACTGTCTTTTGTTGCGTTATTTAGTCTTCAATCGAATTCCTAACTCCAGAACGTACAAGTCGTGTTTTGTCAATTTGAAGCTTGGTTTTATTTATTGTTGAATACAAAATTGATAAAATGAGCCTTCGTGACAAAGATAGTGATGAAGAAATACTCGCTGACAGATTATCGGACTTTAAAAATCGTTTATTTTTGTGATTTCGTAAAAAATTTTTGTTAAATAATCATACAGTATATATTAAAGTGTAAAATAAAATAGTTTCGTTCATAAAAACAAAGTCGTTTTCGATTGACTGCGATTTTTCTGAACAACTTTCGTGCGATTCACGAAAAAACGCCCGCTGCAAGCGTAAGTTGGAGGTGAAGTATACTAGCATGCCAAGTGTTAAGACTTTGGTCCACACGTTAAAGAAGCTTTCAGATGGCCAATCAGTTCTAAAATTCATACACAATAAGGAAATAGGTCACTTCTAACGGATATCATTATCAATAAACAAAAGTATGTTATTTCAAAATAATACAATGGAATCAATTAGTTGATTAAGGAAATGCAATGATTATTAATACTGATACATTTTTAAAAATTGGCAAGAAATTTAAAGTACAGCAGAACCTCGATTAACCGAGCTTCGATTAACCAAGGTTTCTGTTAACCGAGACTTTAAGGAAGTCTAACCTTTTTTTTTCCTTTCCAAAATGAGCTTTGAAAAAATTATACACATTTTAGTTTGTTGTCCGTGGTACAGGCACTTCGTCCCTATAAAAGCACTCAACTTCCAAGAAATATTACACCCTTTTTAAATCTTTAGATGTGAAACAAGTTCATATGTTTATTTTTATCATTTAAAGAACGTTCTATTGTTTTTTACTTTAAAAGTTAGTTAAATTCGCAAGCACGGAAAGTTTTCATACAGGGTTTCTATTAACCGAGATTTCAGATATCCGAGGTACTAGCGGTCCCGAATAGCTCGGATAATTGATGTTCTACTGTAAAAAAATTGCAAAACAAAATGTAATATGAAGAAAATTTCTTGAAAATGTACAATTCTATATTTATTATCAAATTCTATGAGAATAAACATGATGCTGAATACTGTCGAAATGTCATCTGTGCTTTGTGCACAGATACAAATGATGGTGCAACAAATGTCGATCCGATTGGTAAACAATTGATCAAAGCTTTTCAAAATTTCCTTGCTAAATCTGTTAGATCGTGGGTTTAAAGTGCTGCTCTTGCCTTAAGTTTCTTCATTTTTGGTTCCATTAAGTTAATAATTTTCATAAATGAATTTAACGTCCACTGGTCGAAGTTTAAGATCTCTTTCGTGAACTTTCGCCAACTAGGCGACGAAAAATGAGTGAAACAATCACCAATTAGGCGATATCTCGTTAAATACTGTAATTAACCATAATCCACTGTATTATAAAGGAGCTTACCCTGTACTTCGTTTTTAACAGCATTTCTGCTTAAATTGCAGGGAAACTACGATCGAAGACGCTTTACAACAATATAAATCACATTTCACATATATCTTTTGATATTTACAAGGCATACTCAAATTAGTAACAATATTATAAATCCATAAAAGTTATCAATACGTGGGAGTCTGTAAGGCACAGTTGTTTAGATAGCCTTGTTTAGATGTGCCAAAAGCAGCATAAATGAAGAGTAAATCATTGAATCGTACAATCGTGAATCTATCTCAAATCTTTTCCCTAGCTAGGAAAAAAATTGTGGTGGGGGGGTATAAGAATGCCACTATTTTACCAGGGTAATTGCAGAGTTTAACCTCCTTTCCCATGATCCTTTGCGTTCGCTGGAGCCAGATTTGAAAATGGCCGACTCAGCTGCTGCACAAAGTGCAGTAATAAACAATGCAACGGAAGAATTTTCACAAATGTAATTGTAGCTGATAACGACAGATTAATGTATCGAATTAATTCCTTAATTATCCTTCTCACTGTTCTGCTTCTAAAATTTTTCTCTAATTTTAATAAATTTTTCATGCCATTCATTAAAAATAGTGAAAAGAAACGTAGATATCGCCTTTTTTATCGAGCAAACAAACCACAATACAAGGATGACGGAATGGCCCTCCCGTATGGTCACGTGAATTCTCACGACATTCCCTGTAAAAAGGAAGGTTGAAATCATTGACCATATAAGTAGGTTTTTCTGAAGCTCCACGTAAGATCCCTTTTATCTGTTAAAATAAAGTTAACTTTGCTGTCACAAGTAAAGCGGGCTAATGTCTAACAGAGGAACACATTTGTGCCTTGACAGATATTTTTTACATACGAGAGATATTTTTTAAGATAGATATTTTTACATATATTTAAGGTAATTACCCACTTTAAAATCCTAAATTAGCAATTAAAAAAAAGACCTAAAGGATTGTCTATTAGAAAGAAAAAGCATATCCTTGCGTATGAAAGATAGCAGAAAGCGTGGGATAATATTGTATAACGGCGTGATTTAGAGGTGTATCGTCATTAAAAAACTTTGCTTTGAGAGGTGGACTTGTGTGGATACAAAAGGATTGTTTTTCCCGGCACCACGATGTCTACACTGTTGTGCCCTATAGTAGAGGAACAATATGCCAGACAACACGGCACCTTCACTGACAGCCAAAAATATGATCGCGGGAACAACAAAGGATTTTCCGCTACTCACATGTAGCCGCTAAGAATTCCAGGGACCCCTGGCTTTGCGGCCGATGATTGTTTAACCCGGACCAATCCAGTTGGTCGAATGTGAGGTCATCGCTAGGTGACCCAATAATGAAATTGTGGGTGAGGCCCCTCACCTAGAAAGAGACGAGAGAAGATTTTTTTAGAGAAGTTAGCTAGCAACCAGCTAATTCAGAGGTCGCTTTGACCAGTCTTTCTACCGGAGAGTTTTTTGCTATAATCCCACCCTTGGGATCTTTTCTTTAAGGAGTAGCCCGCATCGGCTAACTCGGAGGTCGCCTCTCACCAGTCTCTCCGTCGGAGAGTTTTATTTAGCGAAATCCCGTCTTGGGATATATCTCTTGCTGAAATTGAAGGGATACCCTGTGCATTGGGTTTCCTTTTCTAATACAATCCTCTTCAGGATTGTTTGCATTTTTTTCGGAACTCTAACTGTGCTTAGATGTCCTACCAGTACTTCAGAGAACTTTCGCGAGAGCTACCGAATTGTTTCTTCCGTCGGATCACCCATATTTCTGCAGAGACTGATTTTAGTTTAGGTACCCGTCTCTACTCAGGCCTACGTGTACTCATCACTTACCTGTGATCGAAAATTGTTATTTTTGTGTAGTTGTGAAATGATGTATATAGCAGAAGTGTAAATAAATTCATTAATCAAGATACACCTGATTCTTCCTTGTGTCACCTGAAACAGGGACCGGATACGTTACAATTATTTGATATTTTTCCCATGATCATATTGATAACAGTGGATATTCAGTGAAGCCAATTATTTTTAACTGACTTGAGATGTGTTCAACAGTCTTGACACCAGAACAGGTATCCATGCCAATTTGGTAATAAAGCTCTAAGCATGGCAACCTTAATTTGGGATGGTTATAATACTTTATTGCCAAATTGGCGAAGAAAACCCAAACTGTAGCTGAACCTGCTTTTTGGTTCCACGCTGGAAATAAAATCTGAAGCGGTCTTTAAATTTCGAATGACTACTGTTTTATAGATTAATGATCATTAAAAAAATAGCTAAAATACACAATGATTCATTTAGATTACGTTTGTTAACACAAATATAAACTTAGCAAGTCTTAAATTTGTTAATAGACAAATTTAAAAGTCTTGTTAAAAGCATTTATACCCATATAAAACTTAATAAATTTAAAAAGAAAACCTGTTACATATTTATCTGCAGAATACAAACTATTAACCTTGTAATAAAACTAAAATGCATTCTTATATAAATAGGATTTGCCGCCTATTAACCTTTTACAGTCCATTGTTCCCAAAAGGGAACATAATATTAATAAAATTATTTAAAATTAAATTTCATCAATATTGATACAAAAAAAAAATAAATGTAGTAAAAGGACTACTAGATTTTTAAAAATAAAAGCTATATTTCTATGATTAATAAAAAAAATCTATAAAAAATCGTAAAAATGACCCTTTTCATCATTTTCTATAGAGCACATACTAAAAATTCACACAAATGTAAACAAACATCTAAGGCTTCTAAAATCCGATTGGTATCTTTAAAACTTTAATTTATTTCAAAAATATGAAATTCGACATTAATAATCAGAAACGTACCAGGAATAATTTATTAATTATGTTCCCAATTGGGAACAATGGACAGTTGCCGCTATACTCGACGAAATAATTTCCTCTAAGGAGAGCATTTCTTGAAAGGGGTAAGATATATGAAGGGGAATTCCCTAATTTTACGAAAGGGCATTTCAATTCTATTAGCAGTCTAGTGCGTTCGCTTCTCAAATATTGTTTTGAAAGGTGTTAAATGCATTTTGTCTGTGAACGACAAGTTACAACCACTCTTCTAAGAATTGCACCAAGGAATGTTAGGCCTCGACCTGGACCCAAAGTTTACCGCCCTATATCACAGAGAAAAAGTGATGGCCATTTTCTTGTACAAACAACAAAAGGTAGATGTGCACAATGCACATTAAATGCAAGATTAGCTTGCAATGAGTGCAAGAAAAAATTTGCATCTCCATTGCTTTCCAATGTATCATGGCATAAAGGTATAAACTCATTTTTTGATATTTATTTAAGAAAATGTTTTCATTTAAATTTATAATTTTTTAACTTTATTGATATCTGTCCTTAAATTTAAAAATAAATTTTAAATTCATTCTAATTATTTTTCTTATTTAATATTTAATATATACATCATTCTACTCAATTTGTGAATCCAGTGGCCGATGTTCCCAATTGGGAACATCATGAAAATCTTACAAGAAATTTTTTTTCGCACAATTAAATGACTAACATACCTTAACTGAAGCATTAGAAGGCAAGATATGAAAAAAAAATTTAATATGTATCTGGATCTGAATTCGGCCTGTAAAAGATTAATATGAAGCTAGAATCATTTATGCATCACTGGACATTTATAAAAACTTCCAACACATATAGAACACTTTAAAACTAAATTTTTGTTAAGAGAAAATTGAATTACATGAAGAATATATAATGTTTCTAATCTCTTGATGGGAATTAAAGAAATCATTTCCGCATAAAATAAAAAATGTTAAAACACTTTATTTTTAAGAAAAGAAATTACTTGTATTAAAAAGGAGGATAAAATTCCAATAGATCCGTGTTCCCTTGACAATATTATATGCTTACATAACGGCTATTTTGATTTCTGCAAATTGAATTATAATTAAAACCTTTTCAAATGAGAGTGACAGACTAAGGCAAGAAAAACATTACAATTATATCATTTATAGACACTAGTCTAACAGAATTGCGAATCATTCAATTAAACTAGCTTGAAAAAAAACAATGGATATCCTATTGAGCATAAAGTTTTATGCACACAACAGCTATTTAACTTTAAGGGGACATGACACTCCTTTAAAAGAAAATAAGTTTATTCGAAATATTACAGTAAATATTGGAATCGTTCTGTATTTTAGAATCCAATTTAACGCTGGTCAAGAAAATAAAGTATTGAAATAATGCCTTTTTTTTTTAAATCTGTAAAACGTTTTTAAAGTCTGAACTATTAATATTTTTGCTTCAAAATCCTCTTTGAGATCTATTAAAACTCCCTATAAGTTTGTAAACGAATTTTTAGATATCGCTAGATTTATATTTAAATAAAAACCTTAATGAAACAGTGAAACCAAGCATTTTGATAGTTTTTTCTTTTATATCAGAGTATAACATAATGAAGCCACTTTTTGTTTATCCACAGTTTTATACTATGTATTATAATAAAGCTTCAAACAAAACTTAACGCTTGTACCTTCCACTCAAAATAAATAGAGTAACTTTAGCTTATGAATGACTGGAATTCGGAAGCAAACAGACATGAAAAAGAAAAAGCCATTTATAGTGCACATTAGTTAAAAAAAAGCCCGTATAAATAAAACTATAAGCATAAAAAATAAAACATCGGAGAAACAAATTTCAAATTTCTCATTCTTGTTTATAATACGTACCATTTTAAACAATTCGATATTTTTAAAGTTAATATCCTCTTAAAGTGTCTCAGTCGTGCAAAACAGCATAAGAATTCACCAACTTTTAAAAGAATTAATGTGTATTTACCTTTGATGTCCGTTTGTTAAAGGGCCATCAGAAACCTCGTGTATCAAAGTAGAGAACCCCGTAGCTCTGAATGGCAATTGACGAACTGATAAGTGCAGAAAGAACAAGATGCCATAAACTGTTAACAAATTGCACTATCATTTAGAGCCGGTATCAACAAAGTCGTTTAACGGCAAACCGCGATTAACCCATGTCTCCAACCAATCGTGGGAACAATTCTCCGTTTAAACAGAGATTAATCTCGGTTAGCCGTTTAACGATTTTAGTGGGACCGGCCCTTAATCATTAGATAAAAAAATGTCAAATTAAATCTTCTTACAACTGTTAAAATCCATTTAAATTTGTTAATGCCACACTGTACCATTTTCAGTTCATGGCTGCAAGGTTGAGAATAGATTTCAAATTGCGAGAGATGTGGCAACAAGTTAGTTATTTTGAATACTTGCACAAGTATAAAGCGATTTTACGCAGCAGGGCACATCTCAACTTCTGGCCTTAGTTTCAAATGGAAGGGCAGTTTATTGTTTGTCTATTGGCTGTTGTAAACATGAAAATGAATGGGAAGGGCATTATATTTGTTCCTGACGTTGCAACAAATTGCTCTATGTTTCCCTATTCAATAAAATTTAGAGAAAACCATAATTAACAAAAGTGTAAAACACTTTATAAAAAAACATTTCAACGTTAAAAAGATAACAAAGGTCTAGAATTAGAGTTATAACTCATCAAAGATTGACTACGCACTTAATTATAACGAATTAGAGGTAATCGTAAAGTCTATTTTGTCTCACAGAGATTAAATCTCTAGTTCAATTTCAAAGAGTTTAATCTTCGATTAGTTCTAATCACTAATTAAACAATACAGCCTTAATTTGCCACACACACTTTGAGGTGGAATTCTTAGGTTCAAATTTAAAATAAGAATAAATTTAGAATTTTTTGGTAAGTGGAGCCATACAATTTTTCTTTTGATTCTCGCATTCAAAGTCCTTTAAAAAGGTTTACGTTTCCTTTTAGTTTATAATTCTTAGGCTGCTAACTCTTTGAAATTGGATCGGAAGAATTTAATTAAAGATAGAAATTGTCCAAAAAGAATTTTCACTAAATGGCTTAATTCAAATTTGCACTGTGCCATGCTTGAACACAGATGGTTCTCAGAGAGAAATGATAACCCGAATTATCTCTTTGTTATGTAACTTAACTGAATTGCTTAAAAATATTAATGAAAGGACGAAAGCGGTAATGATACCTATAATGAGCTTGATAATTATTATGTTGAAATTATGTCTTTTAATAATAGTGAAACTAAAACCCAAAGTGGCAATTCTGGTACCAATGCCAGAGAGAACATCGGTATAAATCAGACCATTCAGCTTCCAATTCAAGAATTTTTCAAATCAAATATAAACTTTTTCTGACATTGAAAATATTATTGTTCCTTTCTCTGGAAATGATCATGAAAATATTAATAAATGGATTCAGGAATTTGAAGATGTTATAAACTCACTATAGTTAAATGATTTTCATAAATTGGTTTTTTTCAAAAAGATCTTTGAAAGACAAAGCGAAAATGTTTGTTCAAAATGGAACTAAAATCAATTTTTGGGAAAAATTATAGAAAACCCTTAAATCTGAAATTGGTGCACTTAGTAAATCTGCCGAATTCAATGAGACGCTTTCAAACGTAAATTAATGGCAAATGAAACTTAGACGAATATTTCTTAATAATGAAATAGCTTTGTTCTCGCCGTAACATAGAAGCTGCTTCATTGATCAAGTATGTAATAGATGGAATTCCGGACTCAGTGGTTAACAGTTCTATATTATACGGATCCAACACAATTCCTGAGTTGAGACAGAAACTAAAAATTTATGAGAAAATGAGGGGGGACAGAAGTACATTTAAAGCAATGAAACCGAAAGTTGAATTCCAATGTAATGATCGAAATAAACAAATACCATTTAATTGTGACCATTATAAGTCAAATAAACCTTTAAAATGCCGAGCAACGGGCAACGAGTTTGGACACATGGCGGTCGATTGCAACAATAAAGCTGACGGTTTAAAATGCTATAGATGTAAACGATTCGGTCAACGAGCTAGAGATTGTAAAGAAAAAACATGAAACAGGAAAAGAAGCAACTTTAATTTGAAAACGTAAAATTGATGAAAAGTAATTAAAACTGTAAAGGTAAATAATTATTTTAAAGAATCGTTGATCGACACAGGCAGTACAGTATCACTTTCTTCATTCGAGTTCTATACTAAAATTGGTTCATCGAAATTAAATTCGTGTAACGTAGTTTTGATTGGTATTGAATTTAAAGAAACTTCACTTGTCTCTTAACCCCTTCCCTGTTTTGCCCGTACATCGTACGGGCACAGCTTTCGGGCCTTTACTGATATGCTAGTACGGCGTACGGGTAATCTGATTTCTATTTCGCTTCCACTGTTTCGGCCGTATTTTTTCCAAATTTAGTAGCAAATTATTCGTATAGATGTCCAGTAAATGATAGTTTGCAGTTTATTTTATATTCTACTCTGATTGGTTCAAAAGCGCAGGGTTTTTCGCATGTATTGTATCAGAAGATGAATTGTTACCTTTCAGTGTATTGCTTTCTGGTTTTATTTTACTAACCGCCTGATAATTTTATTAATGTAAGAGTTGAAGAATATATTTTTATTTTTAAATAATGGATAATTCAGAGCGTATGGAGCTAATTTCTTGTGATTCGAACTGTGACTCGGAATCAGAAACTGAATTATCTGTAAATGATAGTAGCGAAAGTTTACTAGATGACCTGGATAGTAGTGACTCTGATAGTAGTACAGATGGAATCAGTCAAGCAAGACAATTTTTTGAAATTAATTGTGATAATCCTTCGGATCCGCCTCCTAGATTTGCTTTCACTGGAATTCCAAAAATGAACTTGGATATCGATGAGACTAAAGGTAAACTTCAGTTCTATGATGCTTTCATAGAAAGAAAAAAAGTTGTAATAAATGCTTAAAAATATTAGAAATGTCATTTTTTAATAACATATCTTTAAATAGAACTCTAAAATGAACAAAAAATGCAATAAAAAAATATGACATTTTTTTGACCAAATTCTGGAAAAAAAAATGAAACTGTCAAAGGGTCAAACGAATGATTCTCTATTCTGAAGAGTCATCTAGTCATCATGCTTCCAAACAGGTACTCAAAGAAAGATAAACATTTAATTCCTCGTTTCGTCTAAAAGGTTGATGCAAGTGATTAGCATTTACGCATGATTTCATGCGTGTTATTCCGAGGTCTTTGCCCTGTTATAATCCACACCAGTTTTGTTATCATCATAACCAGCTGTTAAATAGAAAAGTAGAAAATTAACTTGGGCAATATGAAGGGCTTCGAATTGTAATTCTTTTTTCGTTCCGGTTCAACTAAAAAAAATTATATAGATTCAGTTCCAGTTTTTGTTCTACCAAAAATATCCTTTTTCGGCTCAATTCAGAATGAATAATTTGATTTTATGTATATTCTTATTTGTACTAAAAATATACAGTAGAACCTCGGTATAACGACTTCTGTGGGACCAACATCATATGGTCGTTGTAACGAATTGAAAATAATAAAAAAAAAAAATTGAGCAAAGAAATGATGATACAGTACATACCTAGAGACCACTTCTATTTATTTGTTTTCCCATTACTGAATTTTTGAAAAAAAGTATTTGATTGATGCCTGTTTTAAGTTTATTTGGGAATCTTTCATTATCACTGATTCCATATCCGTTAGATTTTGAAGGAAATCTTCAGAATTAAATTGTCCAAATTATTCACGCAAGGCATTGATTGCATTGAGGGCTTCTTTTTCATTCACTTTTTCAAAAGCTTGGACGATTTTTTCTCCGTCGGAATCGCAGATTATTTCATTTCCGGTAATACGGGCAATAAAATTGTCCTCATTCAAATTTTCTTCGCAGCACTGTAAAGTTTCGTCTACCGCAACAAATTCATCAAAAGATAATTGAAGATCCGGAAATTTGACACTGAGGAGCTGGGTCATTTCATTAGTGTCTGGAGTGTCATCTACCTAAGACATTAATGATCAATGTCGTACGTAACGAAAGGGTCCTTTTAAGTTATCGGTTTAAGTTATCGGATATTTAAAATATTTACAAATGTGATTTTTTATTTATTTTTAATTATAATATATTATTTATAATAATTTGTTTAGTTTTAGTTTCATAAATTTAGGTTAATAATTTTCATAAACGAATTGTAACGTCTACTGGTCGAAGTTTAAGAGATCTCTCGTGAACTTTCGCCAACTAGGAGACGAAAATTAAGTGAGTGAAACAATCACCAATTAGGCGATATCTCGTTAAATACTGTAATTAACCATAATCCACTGTATCATAAAGGAGCTTAGCCTGTACTTCGTTTTTAACGGCATGTCGACTTAAATTGCAGGGAAACTACGATCGAAGACGCTTTACAGCAATGTAAATCACATTTCACATGGATATTTACAACGCATACTGAAATTAGTAACAATATTATAAATCCATAAAAGTTATCAATACGTGGGAGTCTGTAAGGTACTGTTGTTTACATGTGCCAAAAAGCAGTTTACATGAAGGGTAAATCCGTGAATCGTACTATCGTGAATCTATTTCAAAACTTTTCCCTAGATAGGGAAAAAATTAAGGGGGGAGGGGGTAAAAAGAATTCCACCATTCTACCAGGGTAGTTGCAGAGTTTAACCTCCTATCCTATGATCCTTTGCGTTCCTTGGAGCCAGATTTGAAAATGGCCGACTCAGCTGTGCACAAAGTGCAGTAACAAACAATGCAATGGAAAAAATTTTCACAAAGGCAGTTGTAATTGATAACGATAGGCTAACTTATAGAATTAATTCCTTCATTATCCTTCTTACTGTTCTGCTAAATTTTTCTATTACTTTAATACATTTTTTGTGCGATTCATTAAAAATAGTAAAAAGAAATGTAGATACCACCTTTTTATCAAGTAAACAAGACCGCAATACAAGGATGATGTAATTGCACTCTTTTATAGTCGCGTGAATTCTCACGACAATCCCAGCAAAAAGGAAGGTTGAAATCATTGCCCATGTGAGTAGGTTTTTTTACCCTCAACGCAAAATCCCTTTTACCTGTTAAAATGAAGTTAACTTTGGTGTCACATGTAAAGAGGGCTAATTTCTCTAACAAAGAAACAGATTTGTGCCTTGACGGATATTTTGTACAGCCGAGCTTTAAGGGAAGCTTTAAGGTAATTACCCACTTTCAAATCCTATATTAGCAGTTAAAAAAAGACCTAAAGGACTGTCTTTTAGAAAGAAAAAGCATATCGTTACTTATGAAAGATAGTAGAAACCGTGGGATAATATATTGTTTGATATTTTCCCTTGATAATATTGACAGCAGTGGGTATTCAGTGAAGCCAGTTATTTTCAACTTACCTGAGTTGTGTTCAACAGTCTTGACACTAGAACAGAGTAACGACGCCAACTTGTGATAAAGCTCTAATCATGGCAACCTTTTTTTCTGGGATTGATTATAAAACACTTTACTGCCAAATTGGCGAAGAAAACCCCAACTGTAGCTGAACCTGCTTCATTAAATATACCATGGGAGTTGCTATAAAATATAAAGATGGGACAAATGATACATTTATTCCAGATTAGTTTGACATCAGACTCCCGCCAACATGGCGATGAAGCTCTAAGCATGGTAACCTAACGTTAATTTTGTTTCTTTTGATCTCGTCGTGTCTATATTTTGATTTATATTATTTCAGTATTTAGATCTGCTTGTGTTATTCTTTAGTTAAGTATTAAACGCACCTAATTCTTGTTTTTTATTAATTTTGGGAAATTTAGTTGATTGGCTCATGTAAACAACACCGATTTTGCCAAAACTCCAAACTTGTTAAACTCGTATTCTATCCTCTCCTTTTGAATTTCATTTCTTTCTGGTATGCAATTTCATTCTCCAATTGCTCACTATGGCTAATTTTTTAAAGGTTTTATGGAAAAGTACTGAAAAATCTAAGAATTAGTTGCTTTCTTGCTATTTGAAAAAATAAATACCTTAAGAAATCCATAAATTTTTAGAACAAGCAAGATTTTTAATTATCTAAATACGGTATATTTCCTCCTTATTATTGTTAGATTATGAGGAATACGTGAACCAAATTTCAAATTTATGCAGTTAACAAGCCTGTAAATCGGATATAAATGGCACTATATCCATTTTTTTAAATTGATATTTCTGCCTCTGTATGCATTTGTTCTTCTCTCGGAACTTTTCCATTTCACCGGAGCAGGCAATACATTCACCAAAAATGTTACAACCAACGCCAAACAAAATATCCCCGCTGGTAACTTTTAATTACCATACTTTCAAAACAAGTCGCGGCCATTTCTTATCATTCCCATTTTTTTCCTCATACATAATTATAGCATAGATGACAAACAATAGTGATTGTTTGTTAGAAAAATCCTTTAACCCCTTTACTTTCTTTAGAATTTTATTCTAATAATTTCTTTAAACTAAACTAATAGGCACCTGGAAAAGAGGACGGCGAAACTCAGATGTTGGATTCTATTGAGAACGATTTAAAGCAGTGGTGGGCAAATACTTTTAAGTTCGGGCCAAAATGAAATTTTCAAAATGTCTCCCGGGCAGGAGGATTATTTTGTTTGGTAAAAGTATTTTGTTGCTCATTCAAGTTTTTTTGTCATGTTTTCTGATGCACTTTGAAGTTCTTTTAAAGAAAGTGATGCATATTTTGGATGTTTTGATTTACAATGCCTGTTTAAATTGTATTCCTTAAAAACAGCAGTTGTTTCCTGGCAAGCTAAACAAATTGCTTTCTTATCAATGTTTGTAAAAAAGTATTTTACCGTCCATGCCTCATTGAAATTTCTGCGCTCCAAATCAACTTTTCTTTTTTTTAAATTGACTCATTTTACATTGGCCTACAAATAAATAATTTAATTATTACAATAAAATAAAACCAAAGTTTTAAAATTTTACCTACAAAAAGTCCATTTTTTCAATTTATTATTATATTTGCAAAATAACAAACATTAGTCACAAAAGAAATGACGAGTATGCGACTAGTGCTAAATCGAAATAAACAGTACGCGTGCTGCGGTCTGTCGTCCCTCGAAGAGTGAGAGGAGTGCACGTTCAATTCTATGTAGTCACGCTTTATGAGAGTATGTATGTTGCATATATTACACTAGGGATAGGGTTACAGCTGTTTATAATACTCTCTATTATTTATATATTTTTCATTATTTATATGTACACTACGCATACAAATACTGTTGATTTCCACAACATCGCATATAAGAGATTTAAAAAATTGCATGCAGGATTTTTCAAAGGGCCGGATAAAGTAAGCAAACGAGCCAGATCCGGCTTGCGGGCCGGCTTTTGCCCACCTCTGATTTAAAGGCTTTAAAAATTATTTATTCGAATTGTAAAAACGAATGTTGAACATGAAGAAGTTGTCGATGTCCATCCAGGTGTAACTCTGAAGGAAAGGAATTTTAAAAAATAATCTTTATTTTTAATTAAAAACTTTTCTTAATTCTAAATTTTCAAAAGGCTGATTATAAATCAACTTATAAAGTCTAAACATGAGCCAAATATTTTCTCCTGATATCGCATGTGTCCAAACAATCTGTATTTTGATTGATATTTAGCTGAAGAAGCTGCGGAATAGATTGAAATTTACGATCTCAAAAATGTGCCAATTTGTGAGGAAATGTAAAAAAATTCAAATTGGAAACAGCAGAAAATCCGTATACTCATCATAAGGCGACGAAATGGTAGTGATTCGTACGAGCCGGTGACTGAAACAACAGTCCATGTTGTGTTTCAAGATGAACTGAATAGAAAGTTGTTCGTTTACGAAACTTGTAAAAAAAGGCAAATATGTATAGTTGTCGATGTCCGCATATTGAAACCATTCCTTTAAATAAATAAATCTTTATCGCTAAATTATAAAAAT
Source organism: Pardosa pseudoannulata (assembly GCA_032207245.1). Taxonomy (NCBI): domain Eukaryota; kingdom Metazoa; phylum Arthropoda; class Arachnida; order Araneae; family Lycosidae; genus Pardosa; species Pardosa pseudoannulata. Next base: position 160,519,124 of record CM063506.1, on the reverse strand, counting down.
TTCTTAATAGTCATCAACGAGATCAAGAAAATCAACAAAAATCGGAACATCATTCTTTATCCCGTCAACGCCAGCTCCCACTCAGTGTGTGAAACACTTGATAATTTGAAGGATAAAAATCTCGAATTAATGCCCCATTTCCCATATTCTCTTGATTTTCCGCCTAACCACTTTTTCTTGTTTTTTAAAAAATTAAAAAAATGCTTTGGCAGTGATTTTTATCACCTGAAGACGTTGTTGTTGCTTTCCAAAACCATTTTCTGAGATATCAACTTCAGAGCGGAAAACTGTTTCACGAATTGATTTGAACGGATGGAAAAATGTATAAATCTTAAATGCGAATATTTTGAAAAGCAATAAAACAGTTTGTTCCCTAAAAATTCTTTTTCGTCCTAATTTTTATAAGAACTTAAAAGGCAAACCTCATATATATTAAAAATATATATATATATAATATAATATAAATGTAATTCAATTAGTAGAGGCTAAATTTAATCATACATATATTTATTTAAGAGAATGACATTCTTACCCTCTTACAACAAACACGGCAACATCAAAAAATATACAGCGATTTTTCAGTGTTGCCACTCAGCTTTTGCAAAACTGATAAAAATTTTAAAGTGCTGCTAAGTAGCCTCCATATATACATATATTTATACATGCATATATACACTCAAGAGCCAAAACATTATGACTACCCCTACATTTTGAAATGAACTCGCCTGGATGATGTGAAAGGCAAGTGATCAGGTGGAAGTGGTATTTAAATGCTGCTGGAGAGTCTGAAGAATCATTCTTCCACTTCTGTGTGTGATGGGAAAGGCTGCGGATCTGAGCGATTTTGATAGAGGGCAAATTGTAATGGCTCGAAGGCTCGAAACAAGTATTTCCGAAACTGCACGACTCGTGGTTTGTTAGGGATTTACAGTTGTTAGTACTTATGCAAAGTGGATGAATGACGGTGAAACCAGCAGTAACAATGCAGAGCCAAGTAGAATAGTATCGGAGCACACTATTTAGCTGACACTATTGGATATGGGGCTACGCAGCAAACGTCCCACTCGTGTGCCTTTGCTGACCAAGCGTCATTGCCAACTGTGCCTACGCTGGGCTCGGAAACATCGTGACTAGTCCATGAATCAGTGGGAGAGAGTTGCCTGGTCAAATGAATCACAGTTTGTCATTCATCACGCCGATGGTCGTGTCAGTATACACCGTTTTCTAGGCGAACTGTTGCTCCCTCAATGTACAGTAGGTCATACACAGGCCGGTGGTGGCGGTATTATGCTTTGGGAGACGTTCTCTTAGGCGTCTCTGGGACCCGTGGTTTTGGTAGAGCAGACCATGAATACTACAGGGTATCTGAACATCATTGCGAACTAGTTGCACCCTTACAGGACCTCTGTTTTTCCAGATGGAAATGAAACAGGACAACGCCCCGTGTCACAAGGCTAAAATTGTGTTGAATTAGTTTCAGGAACATGATGCTAAATTCCAGTTAATGTCCTGGCCGCTTAATCATCAGATATCAATCCGATGGAACACATTTGGAATGTCATGGGACGGCAGCTAAGAGTTTAAAGATCACCAATTCTCAATATCTGGGATTTACGTTACCGTTTCTTAAACATCTGGTACAATCTGTCTCCGGCCATCTACCAAGGACTTGTGGCATCCATGCCAAGGCGGGTTGAAGCTGTGTTGCTCGCCAAAAGTGGCCAACTTTTATGACAGTGGTCATAATGTTTTGGCTCTTGAGTGTATAAAATATATATAATATATATATATATATTTTATATATATATACATATATACATATATATATATATATATATATATATATATATATATATACATACCTACATGCATATATACATATATACATACATACACATACAGACACACCCACACCCACACACACACACACACAGATATATATATATATATATATATATATATATATATATATGTAAACAATCTTTTTGCTAATTTCCAGCACAGTTATATTTTATACATTATAGAAAACCTGCAAAAAAATTGTATGTTTAATACAGAAAACGAAATTTTATCTTTTTTAATGCATCGAATTCGAGCTGAAACAAATATGGAAAAAATACATTTAAATTCTATACTTCTTTACGAAAACCCCCTATAAGTGAAATGATATACTCAAATAACTTTTGAAACGCTTAAGATACACCTTTCGAATTCCTCAATCATAAGCAGAAAAGTCAGAACAATAATTTGCCATTAAAACAATTCGATGTTTTTATCGTATCCGGATTACCAATTGCTCACAAAGAACTTCCGAAGAAAGCCATACAAAGTGCGGTAGAGGTAGAACAAAGTTGCCGCACATGATTAGAGAATCTGGCGGCAGAGAATTCATCTAATCCGATTAACTGAGAAAAGCAGGTGATGTTGCAAAGCAGAAAGAAGAAAAGAACAGAAACCGGGCATTGTTGAAGTGAAGAGAACGCGTTTCCTGTTACATAATTGGATTCTCTTTCACGAATGTACTGTGGCTTGTTTACTATGGAGGGAAAATTAATTTTAAATTATTTTTATATCGTAAAATCACTTGTAGCTCTAGCTACAGGTTTAATAATAGAAGTATGTGTAAATAAGTAAGAACATAAAGTGAAATCTCTTTGCATTTCGTAAGATTCTCAGATGTTTGATAATATTAATATATTGAATATACAACAAAAAAGTTATTTATTTAGGTTATATTTAAGTAAAAATTAAACTTAAATTAAACAATAAGAAATGATGTAGCATGATCATGTGCTAGGTTGCACAGCAAGATGGACAGCAAACTATGCAAATCTCTAGAGTTCCGCAGGTTGAATATCAGTTCTATAGCTCCATTGTCTCTCTACACATCGTTAGAGACGAAATATCCTGTTGATGTGCCGATAGCGCCCTCTATTGCCATATAAGTGAATGAGGAGCACTGCAAACTTATACGTTTCATATGGTCGTCTACATATACAGACAATGAAATGCATCCATGAATTGAGAATAGATTAATAAGGTTTTGGTATAGTTTGGAGCGCCACTATCTACTATTTTGTAACTCAAGGGCTAATGAGATCGGGACTTACTGCTTAACCCTTTGACCGGTTTCCTTTTTTTTCCAGAATTCGGTCAAAAAATATCACATTTTTTTATTGCATTTTTTTGTTCATTTTACATTTTTAAGCAAAGATATGTTATTAAAATTAACATTTCTAATATTTTTAAGCATTTATTACAACTTTTTTTTCTTTCTATGAAAGCATCATAGAACTGAAGTTCACCTTTAGTCTCATCGATATCCAAGTTAATTTTTGGAATTCCAGTGAAGGCAAATCTAGGAGGCGGATCCGAAGGATTATCACAATTAATTTTAAAAAAATGTCTTGCTTGACTGATTCCATCTGTACTACTATCAGAGTCACTACTATCCAGGTCATCTAGTAAACTTTCGCTACTATCATTTACAGATAATTCAGTTTCTGATTCCGAGTCGCAGTTCGAATCACAAGAAATTAGCTCCATACGCTCTGAATTATCCATTATTTAAAAGTAAAATATATTATTCAACTCTTACATCAATAAATTTATCAGGCGGTTAGTAAAATATAACTAGAAAGCTATACACTGAAAGATAACAATTCGTCTTCTGATACAAAACATACGAAAACCCCCGCGCTTTTGAACCAATCAGAGTAGAAAATACGATAAACTAGAAATTATTATTTACTGGACTATTGCCATCTATACGAATAATTTGTTACTAAAATTGGAAAAAATACGGCCGAAACAGTGCAAACGAAATAAAAATCAGATTGCCCGTGCGCCGTATGGGCAAATCAGTAAAGGCCCAAAAGCTGTGCCCGTACGGCGTACGGGCAAGGGAAGGGGTTAAAACCAATTCCGATCGGCTAGGAACATGCACACCTGCAGTGGAATTTGAACCTACGACCCCCGTTACCAAAGACCAGCGCCCAGCCCATTCGGCCATCGTTCGACTGAGATTAATAGGAGAAACTGGAAAATTCTTGGATTCATCAATCAATATATGATGTATGCATTCATACATACGTAAATACATAAGTTCCTATATACACTTATATAAATATTAAAAGAGAATGTACTATATAAAAGATACATTCAGAATTGGTGACAGAAATTTATTTTAAACACATTTCGATAATTCATTTAACTTTGTATCATCTCCCCTAGAGGATTACGTGACTCTGGATAACTTTAAACTCTGGAAATAAACTTAAAGTGGGAAACGAACTTATTTTGTAAATAGACTTGCCTGTTTCAAACATCTATGGAGGGTTCTGTGACAACTTTTACTACAGTCCAGGTGTTATGAAGGGCTACACTTTAGTCCTTGATCCTTTTGGGAGACCAAACACACTTTTTGGTGGTTAATGCATGAATATGTCGATGCAATCATAGTAGAAATGATTGATTGTTCAGTTGTATCGACGACATTCCAACTAAACGAAAAATCGTTAGAGAGACGAGCATATCGTGTAATGGTTACAGCAGCATTGTTGAAAGTCAAGTAAAACCTGTTCTTTTCCCCGCTGTTATTTCGAATATGTATTAGATTTACTTTCATACCTTTGGCAGCTGTTGGAATAACAATATTATAAAACCATGATCAGGTCCTCGTTATAACCTCGTGACATACAATGAACGATAGCCATCTCGTAACTGAAAAGATGCAGGTTTTGTGCTTGCGGCAGCCTAAGATCCGTCATATTCGTTATGGGTGACTGAAGCACGTAAAAGAGGTTCGAGCTCACAATATCCTCCAAGTTCTCAAACGATACCTATGGAAGTGGCAGGCCAAGCCGGGGGGGAGAAGTGTCTTATGCTTGGTCACTGCTTCTAAATTACGAGGAATCACTTTCAGCAAAGTCGTTCTTTTCCCCTAACTGTGTTCTTCATTAATCGTAAGACACACCCCTTTCCTCAGTTTGAGTAGCTTGTGCATCCCGTCCTTGGCTTGTCCAAGGAGAATAAATAACATATTTGGCATAATTTGGAGCATAATTTGGCTGCATCTCTCCTTCACCAAGTGTTTTCCATGTTTGAGTGTTTGGAATTAGTTCTCATGTCAGAAAACTATAATCGTAGCGTTCCACCCCCACCCCCCAAAAAAGCCCTTTTTTGGTTGAAATAGGTTTACAAGCCATAGGACCAGATTTAGGTTCTTTGGCACCTTGACAAAAAACTAACTTGTGTCCCCGCCACGAAGTATAGTGCACGATCTATGTAAATGTATTTTCTCTATATGCTACATATTCCGAATGATTGCTTTGATTTGGAGCACTACGGTCTACTTTTTTCAACACGAGGGCTAACGAAACTGAGATCTACTGCTTAAAGACGATTATGAATGGCTACAACCATGCCACAGTGGGATTCGAATCCGCGATCTCCGGTACCGAAGATCAGTGCCCTAGCCACTTCACCATCGTTCGGCTTATATATTCAGAATGAACTGAAGAATATATCACTATACTTTTGCATTACACAAAAAGAAAAGATAACAATACAGTACATTCCCGAGTATCCAGCCTAATGTGGTGGAAAGAAAGACCAGATAACAAAAACGCCGGATATGCCGGAGTTCTATGAACTCTTTTCTTTGCCCCCCCCCCATTACAAAAGGCTAAGTTTTTATACCCCAAATCTGTGTTATAATACGTATTTTTTCACTTCTTATACGTATATTCCAGTCCCAATAGCTTGCGCAACAGACAACTTTTCAATTTCTTCTGGGTTATCTTTCCCGTAACCCCGTAAACTTCGAAGCTATATTTACAACAGAGTCTAATCGCTGTATAGAGCTTAATTTCTCCTTCCTAGTCACTACTATTCTTTTTCCTTTATCACCTATTTTCAAATCCTGACTGTGGTACACTTGAGAACTTTACCCGAAGAACAATTTACGAAGACTGTACTGTGCAGTTATAATCAGGAACGGTAGAATAATTGAGTTCCCTTTCACGCTGACGGAACAATGCGCAACCTGAAAAAACCTCCTCTTTTCCTGTCACAACTTATATTTGGCACATGACACGTAGGAAGATCGAAGCAGATGACCGCTTCCAAAGCTTTGGCAATGTTATCAGTGTAACGCCTTGCCTCCTGATAAAAGAAAACTACTATTTCTTTTTCCTTTATCAGCCATTTTCAAATCCTGACTGTGGTACACTTGAGAACTTTACCCGAAGAACAATTTACGAAGACTGTTCTGTGCAGTTATAATCAGGAACGGTAGAATAATTGAGTTCCCTTTCACGCTGACGGAACAATGCACAACCTGAAAAAAACCTCCTCTTTTCCTGTCACAACTTATATTTGGCACATGACACGTAGGAAGATCGAAGCAGATGACCGCTTCCAAAGCCTTGGCAATGTTATCAGTGTAACGCCTTGCCTCCTGATAAAAGAAAACTACTATTCTTTTTCCTTTATCAGCCATTTTCAAATCCTGACTGTGGTACACTTGAGAACTTTACCCGAAGAACAATTTACGAAGACTGTACTGTGCAGTTATAATCAGGAACGGTAGAATAATTGAGTTCCCTTACACGCTGACGGAACAATGCACAACCTGAAAAAACCTCCTCTTTTCCTGTCACAACTTATATTTGGCACATGACACGTAGGAAGATCGAAGCAGATGACCGCTTCCAAAGCCTTGGCAATGTTATCAGTGTAACGCCTTGCCTCCTGATAAAAGAAAACTACTATTCTTTTTCCTTTATCACTCATCTTCAAATCCTGACTGTGGTACACTTGAGAACTTTACCCGAAGAACAATTTACGAAGACTGTATGTACTGTGCAGTTATAATCAGGAACGGTAGAATAATTGAGGTTCCTTACACGCTGACGGAACAATAAACAAAGTACAGAACGCTGCTCTTTTCCTGTCACAACTTATGTTTTACACATGACACGTAGGCAGATCGTAGCAGATGACCTCTTCCAAAGCCTTGGCAATGTTGCCAGTGCAACGTCTTGCCTCCTGATAACAGAAAACTAGGCTGGGCAGTACGGAAGCCAGATAGTCAGGAACTGATACTAGGAAGTGTACTGTACTTTCCTAGATTTACTAGCCAAGAATAAGTGGACGACCTCATGCTAGTTCAAACTGTTTATGGTTTCTTTTTTAAAGATCAGTGTAGATATACCTCTATTAAATCCTGTCCCGACGAGAAGATGTATGATTTTACCAATTTCAGATTGCTGAGAAAATGTTGACAAGAAACTGCCACAGCATCTAAAATCTAGATTTATGGCATTTGTCTAAAGAATTTCTAAATCCTTTTTATTATAAATTTTAGGATTATTGAATTATATTCTGTTATGAATAGATTGGTTGGTTTGATTTGCTTTATTGGTGCAAGATTCAAGTAAGAATAAGCTACACCAAGCAAATAAGGAACATATTAAAACAATAGTATATAATTCAACGGGAGTAGAAAATAAAAGTAGAAAAATAAAAATGAAATTAAAAAGTGAAAACGAGGTAAAGGTTAATGCTAACAAAGAATTTTAAAAAAGTTACATTAACTTAAAGTCACTGCGAATAAGAAAGTCATAATTTTGTGTGGCGGTTTTCACCCAAAAGTTAATTCAAACTTGGATGAACAGTTTTGAAATATATGTATTATAAAAACATGTAAAAGCCGTAAAAGAAGTTAAAATATGACGAATAGTGAGAAAATGAGAACATTGTGGTGTAGGTTCCGCCAAAAGTAAATGTTTATGGACGAGTCTGCTATGAATGATACCAAGACATGTTAAAATGACATTCATTTTGCGATTAAGTTGAGATGGTCATGATGAGAGATGGTGATACATGGTGATAAATAAATGTTTATGGGTGAGTCCGCTATGAATGATACGAAGACATGTTAAAATGACATTCATTTTGCGATTAAGTTGAGATGGTCATGATGAGAGATGGTGATACATGGTGATAAATAAATGTTTATGTCTGCTTTTATGTAAGTCACATTCAGGAGTTGTTGGTGATTCATGTAATTGTCTTTTAATGATCTGATGATACAGGACCAGCATAAAGGACAGTTGCATGCCTACCTAAAGTGATATGCATAAATGCACTCTTCATGCTTGTTTTTTCAAATTTCTGTTGGATTGTCTTCTAATCTCCCCCCTTTAACTAGAATTATGGAATTAAAAAAATTTTCTTCGTCCTATTAGATTGCGAATCGTCATCGTTCGGATTTCATTCGAACGCCTTTAGCGAGCATTTTATACACGGCTTGGCGCCCCTATGACTCCGAACGCGGCAAACATCTTTTTAGCTATGCCCTAAGTTTACCCCTGACAAAAAGACAAGTGATTTACATAGTATTAATCAATAGAATATAAAAACAAGACAGTGGTAATACACATAACGTTTATTTTTTTCCATCACTGGGTTACAACTCTGCGACAGATGCGGTGGTCCAGCCATGTTGTGATCAAGCTTTATCACAAATCATCACAAAATACATAGAAAGTAATCTCGTATGTACAAACACAAATTTACAAAGATATACATAGCTATAATATGTTACAGACAAGGTATTAAAAACATGCACTACAGAAATTGGAATTTTAACCAAATGATGCTTGAATAGTATGAGTTTATTTACATTAAAAACTAATTAAAAGTTTCTTTTTCAAGTAGTTGGGTTAAAAAATTTGGCAGAATGTTCTTTTTTATTTAAGAAAATTGTTAATATAAGTGCGCTTCTGTTTGACTTAATTCTTGGTTAATATTTTTACTTTTGTGAAATGTATATTCCACTCCGTTTCGATTTAATTTAAGGCATAATTTCGAAGCGTAAAATAAAGCGACATTTTCGCTGTCGCACGAAAAGAGAAAACATCTTAATATAAAATTGTCTTTCCAGTGATGTTTCTGGATAGATATTATCTAAAATAATCGATGGAATAATCGGAATCGGTGAGGGATTCTCTTCAAAATACTGTGACACATCGGAATTTTAATGCTTCATAAATAACAATTTATAACCTGAACGAAATTTTCGAGCTAATTTTACTAGGAAATTCATCGACACTTTAAAAAACTAAACCTTTATGAGTAAACCACACCTTACCACATAGCTATGTGCATTTTTATCATGGTACAGTAAATATTTTTTACTCTTTAATTAAATGTATTCCTTTAAATTTTTTTTAATTTGAATATGTTCACTTGTAGGAATATTTCCAGTTTGTTGTATTCAGAATATAAATTATAAAATTTGATTTTGTTGGACTGTAGATCAGATTAACTACTTTTCCATTATATTTAGTGTGAAAATTTGCTTTGGAATGCTAACAATTTAGAATATATGAATGTCGTCCAGGAAATGATTGTTCGAATTCTGATGTACCACCGTGTTAGGTACTCTCTACCTTAACTTACAATCTATTTATCAGAGATAGCAAATTTAGTTTGCAGCAAACTTGCAGCTGTCTTGTTTTGCAAACCTGAAAACTTGCAACAAGTTCAGCATGACAAGTCGGCAAGTTTGAAACAAGACTGCAGCAAGTCGAAGAATTTTCGCTTGCTTCAAGGTTGTCCTGACAAGTTTGCAGCAAAATAGCTTTGCAAATTTGTGATCGCTGTATGTTCCCGTCTAACTTGCAGGAGTTTTGCTGCAAGTTTGTCTTGTCAAATTTGTTGTGACAAGATATTATCCAGAAAAAATATCAAACTTGCTGCAAGTATGCATGCTATCTGGGATACCACTATTATTCTAGTTTTAGGTATCGACACCAATTTCAGCTATTCAAATAACTCAATTTCTACCTGTTGCTGTCTTTCAAATTAATTATATTATTTCTGTCCCTTCTGTTTTGCAATAGTGTTATTAACTATAGATTACCCATATCTATCCATTTCCAGATTTTTATACATTATGTACACTATATAGGTCACCCTCACCATTCTACAAGGTCCAGGTCTAGGTACTGGTTTTAATGGAGTACCTATCAGTGAAAAATTCACTACTTCAACCTCCAAATAAAAATGATCAAAAACATAATTTGGATTGTTGTTACACAGTAGCCAATCGTGAATTTAGAATGCTCACAGCAACTTTCGAATTGAAAGATTAAAAATTCTACAAAATTTTTGGGTTCGTTCTCATATCAAAGCTACGAGAAAACAACGCGTTGTCTAAATAAAGGGTTAATTAGACTGATCCTCGACTCAAAACAACTACAAGTGAACCAACAAACACTCGACAAGGATAAACACTAGAAGCAAGAGCGGAAGCAAATTCGTTGGCATAAAAGTATAAATTTTTTCGGGTTTCATTCACAGAAGCTCACAGAAAGTTTAAATAACTGAACTTCCTTGACTAAGCCTTCTAGTTCAGAGTTTACTGGGAATTTGCCACATAAGGTATTGATTTATGTTGGCATGATTTTAAAAGTTTAAGTGATAAAATTGATAGGGAAATAGTAAATAGAATTTCATTCTTTCAACACTCACTGTATCGGGCTATTTATTTAGTGATATAGGTAAGAATTATTTCGCGAGTAATTGCAATATATACCTTATTTACGTGTGTATAACATTTACCCTGTTCTTTACAAGAAAAATGGCGAAATCATTTACCTCGTACAATAAGATCACCGTAAATTTATAATTCAAGTGACTTCCCAGATTGTAAACTAATTACTACGGAATCAAATAAATCAACCTAGAACAATGTTTGAATGCCATTCTTCAGTCCACTGTTTTTAACTTTCAGTCTTAAAAACTATAGAATTCTAACTTTTAATACCTTTAATCCACATTTCCTAGACGATCTGCAAGTTCCTGGCAACTTAGCCGAGAATTTGTCAACTGGCAATTATAAAGTCTAGTACTTTATAAAACAAATATAATAGGAGTAAAGTAAAGGTGCATTAATACTTCTATTAAGATAATTTATGCTTAATTTTTTTCTTTAAATACATGTATTGATTCATATATGTATGCCAAGGAGCAGCATTAGCTTCATGATTCCATGACGTTTACAAACTGTCAGTGGCAACGGAGAAGAAGATCGAGCGACAACCGTTAGAGACTGACAGAATGATGTACAACACCGCGTTGGCTAAAAAAACTGAAATGGAAAACGGCGATGTTAAGTGTTTATGATGTTAAATGTCATGATGATTGTATCTAATCGTTTAATTGTTTTTGTGCTTTCAAATTAAATGTTCTTGTTTTGTGCAATGTGAGTGATGTTTTATCACATGTATGTAGTGTAATTACCTGATGCAATAATAATTATTCTCTGTGTAACAGCTAGACTTTATTACTAGATGGTTTCAATTTGTAGACCTTTCTAGAATCGGATTGACTGTGCTTTCGACACCTTTCCGCCAATTTATTTTCACGCTTTTAATATGAATTCTGATGAAATTTCTGGCTACTAGATGGCAGCACTATTTCTTGAAAACGTACGAGGAGAAAAATTCTACTTCTTTACCACAATTAACCGATTTTTAAGCTGTTAATTCTTTTTGTAACTGTCAAGATAAACGCGTTCAGGCGACGCGATGTGTATTCTCGGCTTTGATGAGAAACTGTTTTTTCCTGACATCTTTTTCTTAAATTTATTCTGGACTTATCTTCCATGTCTAAGCAAAACTTGTTTGGAAAACTTCCTTAAAGATATTCCAAATTATGTTTTCGATCTGTTCGAAGGTTTAAGGATTGTATTTTTCACTTCGCCAGGTCGTTGTTTTCATATTCCGTTAAACCAACTACCAAGATTACCCTCTTTTTCTCCAGATTTTGAAAAAACGTACGCATCAAGTACTTGTAAATACGGTATTTATCCTTAAGCATGAAAATATTTAAAAATATATCTCACATTTTAATATAAATAAATGTAAAGAAATGTCATTTGCTTTTTACCTTACAAAATCCATTAAGTTTTTTTTTTTTACAATTTTCCTATTAACAGTGTGACAGATGTAAGATTTTGATTCGAGAAAGCTCCATTACAGAGCGTTCCATTTTATAAAAGAGGGAAAATGATATGACATACATTTAATAAATTTTTGTACTAGTTCTAAATTATTTTACAACTATTTATACCAATGGCTACATAAAATTATGGTTATTAAAATTCTTTACCTTTTTTACTCGGTACATAAAATGTATATTTAACATTTATATCACCACCCGTTACTTTTCTAAAACAGCCTACTTTGTATTATACATTTTTATTTCAAGATATGAAAAAGCTCAACAGGTAACACCAATATAAAATTTCTATTACAAGACACATCAAAATAAATTTCAATACTTTCTATCCATATAAATTTAAACACGTTTGTATATATGTATAGAGGAACAGCATAATGAAACAATAACAGTAAAAAACTTATAAATCTTAAGAGTGGTTAACGACTACAATAAATAAGAGAAAAAGAAAACTCTATAAGCAAATCAACTTATTAATATTTACATCATATTTTGGTATTTTTCTTGTGAATAATAGCTCTCTATTCACATTTTTCTTTCCCGTATACGTATTATAGGGGAAGTTTTGTAATTCCTCAAAATTTTGACCTCTGTATTTTCATTGATTTTCACGCTTTTGACCTCACTCTTTTCCAAAAATACCATTTTTGAAATTATGTCTGTGTGCGTCTATGTTAACACGATAACTCCAGTACACTCCAACTTAGAGAAACGAAGTTTTGAATACGTATAATATAACAAAAATTTAGTCGTCTATCGATTTCTGAGTTAATTCCGTAAACCAGAAGTAGCAGTGGATTTGCTACCAGAAGTAACAGGTAAACTGCTACTTCCGGTTACTGCATGGTTTTTTACGGTTACTATTGAATACGTATATCATAACAAAAATGTAGTCTTTTATCAATTTCTGGGTTACTTCCCGGCAACCAGAAGTAGCAGTGGACTTGCTACCGGAAGTAACAGGTAAACTGCTACTTCCGATTACTGCATGGTTTCTTACGGTTACTATTGAATATGTACACTATAAGAGAAATGCAGTCTTCTACCAATTTCTGGGTTAATTCCGGCAACCAGAAGTAGCAGTGTAGTTGATACCGGAAGTAACAGGTAAACTGCTACTTCCGGTTACTACATGGTTTCTTACGGTTACTATTGAATACGTATATTATAACAAAAATGTAGTCTTCTATCAATTTCTGTGTTACTTCCCGGTAAGCAAAAGTAGCAGTGTACTTGCTACCGGAAGTATCAAGTAAAATGCTACTTCCGGCTACTGCATGGTTTCTACGGTTACTATTGAATATGTTCGAAATGCAGTTTCTAACATTTCTTTATTAACAGAAGTCAGTTTGACCCAGTAACAGGTAAATATGATTATTGGTTTCTACGGTTACTATTGAATACGTATTATAACAAAAATGTATATCAATTCTGTGTTACTTCCCGGTAAGCAAAATAAATTATTACCGGAAGTATAGTAAAATATTTACTATCTGGTTTCAAGTACTGTTATTTAACATTAGAACAGCGGAATGGGTCATTTTGACCCAAAAACTATTTTGTGTCCAATTTTCTCATAATGTTATTAAGAAAATAGAAATAAAGTTTTAAGTTTAATTAAGTTTTATTATTTAATTTGTTTTTACCATAAAAATCTATGAAAATATATTAAAAAATCTGATTATATGCGAAAAATGGTTCTTGTTTCAATTAAACTATAGATTGCTCACTATAATAATAATTATTGAAATATATTTAACTCAAATTTAACTCAATTATAAGCATGATTTACTTCCAGAGCCTCTTTTTTGGAATGTTAAAAAAGCACAGTTTCTCACTTTAAATTATTGAAAATATACTTAAACATACAATAATTTATAACTAACGAGACTTGTTGATATGAACAAATCATTAACGACGATATTGTTTTTTTTATGCTTTCTTGCATCACTTATGAACAGTTTTATGCGTTGGATCCAGGATTCAGGAGTCGACACCCTTTTTCCTATCCAGCCATGTATCGAGTTCCTCGTGAATTTCTCAGAGTACAAAGAAGTTTATCACTAATGTCTCAGAGCTAGAGATTTGCACATGGTCCACAAGCGGGTCTCCACATTAAACCTTTGATATAAACACGGGAAAGCACCAGTGCCGTAGCGGGATAATTATCTTTATCGGTATTGTGTTAATAAAGTGAATAAAGTGCTGAAGCAAGCAGGAATAATTTAATTTTTTAAAAATTTTTTTCAGAGCCTACGACGGTAAAAAGAAATGCCATGGATCTGACCATATAATTGCAACAATCACCGTTTGCCAATCTGCTAATGCATGTCACACCATGTAAATTGGAGAAAAAAATAAAAAATAATAAAAGAAACATATAGCCTGTATTGGAAAGACAGTTGTGGAGATAGAGGTCTATTGTACTACGGTCCACTTTTTGCTACACGAGTGCTTCTGCAGTTTATGCTTAACCCAAGGGTGTCTTGGAAACGTCAGTCCTCTCATGTGCCAAAGTACTTTGAAGTCTCGACGTCACTATCTGTCTCCAACAGACGTCGTGCATCATTATACTAAATCATAATCTTATACTGTTACTACTTAATTATTGTACGTTTGAATCCTATATAAATCTTATTAAATGTTACACAGCAATTCCAATTTCAAAATAAGACGTTCTCTTTCTCAACTTGCCCAAAATTGTTCAGATGAGACAAAACTAAATAGTACTTTTTCGGACACACCTGATTCCTTTTACTTGCATGCCAAGGGGTTAATGTACCATTATGGAAACATGAACCACGGTAGTTCAGTCGGCAAAGTCATCGAGCTCATAAGCTGAGGGTTATGTGTTCGAGGCTTTAGCCGGCCAAATATCAGTCGTGTGCATTAATGGCAGCTGAGGTACATAAAATAGGTTCGTCATCACAATGTCCTACCTGTTCCCAAATGAATTCTGCGGGTGATAGACCAAGCTTGAAGGTTTTCTGCTTGGTCTCTGCCTTGGTTAAATTGATTAAAAGACCCACTTGAGCAAGAAGTTATTCCTTTCATCATATGGTGCTCTTGAAACGAAAGGAGCATCTTTTAATTCATTTAGACTCTACTCACGTGCTTGACTTGTCCAAGTGGTATTAGAAATAGCAAAACAATACATTGGAACAGCTGAATCAGGGGACTTAATACAAGTAACTGCTTGTTAGTCTGATGTTTTAGAAAATCATTATGCAGTGGTTTCATATTAATACGACTAATTTGAAGTTGCCTTACACATGGATATTTCATTAGATTATCTTAATAATAGGTATAATAACGCTCTGAGGTAAACGATTGGATTTTACAACAAGTATTTTTAACATAGTACATATAAATGGAAGCATTTTAAATCCCCGGTTAAATGGGATAAAAGTCGATTCCGAATGATTTTGAACATTCAGGTTAGCATAATTCGAATCCAAGGGTTCCATTTCCTAAAGGAAGTGCTTTAACTGTCATCGTTTATCAGCGAAAATCTGATTAAGCAATCTACGGTACATTAAAGAGGGATGGAGTTGGAGTTTAAATATTATTTAAGAATAAGTGAAGCGTACAGTTATTCTTTACATAACCGCATCGTGATCCATCCAGTTTTTGAATTTTGAATTTCAAAAGGTATAAAGTCGTCAGCAAATGGATGATATCCCTCTTAAGCCAGCAAAGAAAGTAATGACGTCTCTTCGACATCATTTTCAATAGAATATTAATCAGGGAGGATACGAAATTTGGCATCATGTCGAAGATACAAAACCCCAAATTCTAACAGTTTCCGAAAACCACATGAAATCTCCAATGACACAAATATAAACTTTCTATTTCAAAATTTTCAAGAATTCCACAATGATATGTATTAAACCTGGAGATACAAACACAAACTTCGCTACGGCACCGGGGAAAAGGAACAGTTTTTTACACACAGACGAAAATAAAAAAAATATCAATGTTCGAATAAATTAGTGGTCAAAATGCAACCTAGAGACTTTCGCTCTGTATCACCCCGTTCCTGAGTTGCCGGACGGCCGGAGGTTGCAGGGTCCCTTCGTCGTCGTCCGTGGGTGCCACCTGGTGTCCGTTTCCGACGTTGGCGTAGATGGGTTGCGGGTTGCTGCTGAAGGTGACGAGTCCGTTAGGGTGGTTGCGCACGGCCCCGTTGCCGAACGACCCGTTGTGGGCGTCGGAGGCCGTGATGGCCGCAATACTGGGATAGGCGCGCAGGGTGGACGAATCTTTGTGCTCAATACGGCCGGACGACATTGGCAGTGGACTGGTGTGCTTGATGGCTTTTGCTTTGCGCCTAGAAAGGAAACAAAAAGACTCTGAGTCGCAATTTTAAGGCACCTGTATTTGGGTTCGTTCTCAAACTTGTGAACTACGTCCAACTTACTGACGTCAATCTGAAGATTTTACTTTCACTTCCATTTTTCAAGAATTAATTCCATTTAATACCAGTAAATCAAGGATATCTTGGGACTACAGATCTCCTTAGCTCGTCTCAACAGGTGGTGCTTAATTTCACACATGCACTCAGTTAACTGAGTACCAGAAATTGCATATATGATAAGTTAATCTGTGGGTGAAGGGAAGAAAGAAGAATCGAACAATAATTGCACCAAAACCGCTTTTTCTAATCATCATACTTGAAACTGAAAACAACCCCCTAATTATAGTTGCCAATTACGGAAAAGAAAACACCCTAAAAGAACTGTATTTTAACGCAAATTCTCTTGCTCTCCATTCTAAAAGTCGACTGGTGGATGAGGCATCTAAAAATAAATATCTTAAATATCTAAAAATAAATATCTTGTTGAAGGTGTTCATAGTAATATGTATAAGTGTTCTTAATGTGATTCATAATAAGGTCAATGTTAACGTAGATATGCAATGAAGAAATAAGGGTATACTTAAGAATTGGGTTCCCATTGGCAAATTTGGTGAAAATGTTGGCGATATTTAATTA
Organism: Pardosa pseudoannulata; assembly: GCA_032207245.1. Taxonomy (NCBI): domain Eukaryota; kingdom Metazoa; phylum Arthropoda; class Arachnida; order Araneae; family Lycosidae; genus Pardosa; species Pardosa pseudoannulata. The sequence goes on along the minus strand of CM063506.1, from coordinate 160,502,098 downwards.
AACACAAAGGTAATCCATCCGAACATTGTATTTCTTACTTTTTCTGGCAACTTTAATTAATGCACAGTGCGCCATCGTAATAGAATTATATAAATTATATACTCTTACTTAATTAAAGAAAACGACTTGAAAACCGGACATTTATATTTATGGGCAATTAATCCCTTAACAGTTTACAAACTCAACAGCTCCAAATTATTAAAAATCAGCCATAGTGAACTATTAATGGTTTGTCATATCTAATTTTTTTAACCATTGCTCACTTTTAATATATTAGAAAAGAGTTAAACAAGGAGAGTTGGATGCAATTATATAAATTATAATATAGATACATTTTGCTTGGACACTGTGAGATCAAGAAAAAATGTTAGGAGACCATACTTAAACCATTATCGCCAATTTTGGGGGGGGGAACCCAATTCTTAAGTCAACCGAGAAATACTACAATTTTTTTTGAGATCAGGTACTGTTCATTTTACTTTGTTGTTTCATATCTGCAGAATGCAACTATTTTTTGAATGATTTTGATTTATTTTTAACCTATATTTATTTATCAATATGAGATTTATTGTTACCGTTTCATAATGTTATTTGAAATAGATGTTGTTGAGAGCGTATGAATCTGGTAGCGCTGAAATTTAAAAAACGAAATTCAAGGGCGGAAAATGAAAAGAATACTTACGTTTTCATACAAATAGCTGCAGCTATGATGATAATGATGAGTAGTGCACCTGCGCCGACAGCTATGGCAATACCTGCGGAATGAAGACAAAAAATTTAATCGGTTTAAAAATATATACCGCATTAAGGTGGATCTGTATGTTGCTATATTGGATTCCTGACGCTCGATGTTAATGTATGAGAAAAAAAATTTCTTCTGACCGACTCGCATTTTAAGAATGCTTTAAACAAATTATACCACGTGGTGGAACTGAAAATTTTCTAGTATGCTATCTTCCCTTAACAAAAAAGAAAACACGGAGAAATATGTACTTAATTTTATATTTGTGAGAAAATTTTGTATATCCACCTTAAAGTGAGTTTCTAAAAAATTAAAGTTAGTTAAGTCAATTGTGAACTATTAGTTGACCGAAATTGGTCAAAAAATTACATATTTCACTCATAGTGAATTATTATTTGTAACTTTAAATAAATGCTAAAAATTTTTTTAATAACACTAAATATAATTATTACTACAAAATACAATATAATTTTTACTAATAAATTTGAAAGTGTTCTTTGTATTTTTCTAAAGCGCTAAATACGGTAAACGTATACTAAATTATATACTGCAACTTTACAAACTTTAATTTGAGAATAAATTTAAAACTTACATAAAAAAGATTAGAAAGACTCCGAGTTTTGAGTTTATTAAATGATTTAAATGAGGGTGAAATAAATAAAATGAAAATAATTTATTTCTTTTGTCTAAATCAAAGGTTCCCAAACTTTACATGGACTCCCGTCCCTTTTACAAGAAAAAAATTTGTACGCCGCCTATTACATTATGGTTAATTATACTAAATATTACAATATTTTTCCATATTATATCAATGCCGAATAATATGATGTCTACTAACTGCTTCCCTTATATGGTTTAATGTCTCTTATTTGCCTCTGAACCCGCTAGCACCCGCACGAAAAGCTTCAACGTCCATTGGAATTATGTCTACTAACTGCTTCCCTTGTCTGCCTTAATGTCCTTTACATTTGCCTCTGAATCTGCTATCACCCACAAGAAAAGTTTCAATGCCCACTATGAAGGGGGGGGGGAGCCTGTACTGCCCCTGTTGGGAGCCTATGGTGTAAGTGGTAAAAGAAGAAATCATTTAATGATTAAAATACTTAAATTGATAAAATGATTAAAGACACAATAATTCACATCATTGTCTTCTCTTTTACAATTTATTTAACTTACCTATAGTTTTTGATGCATCAAGATCTTGACCATCAGCATCTACACAGATACAAAAATTGAGAATTAATAACTGAGAATGTTACAAAAAGTTTGAGAAGTAAATTTAAATCTGAAACATTACCGAAGAAACTTATTCTCTAATAATTATCTCAAAAAGAGGTAAAATAAAACCAAATTAACTGTTATTACGATCAAACAGGTACCATTCTATTTTTTTACTTCCTCCGTGTAACAGTTTATCAACATATTTTACATTTTTCTATGGTAAATTTAAAAACCTGCTTTCAGATGAAAAAGCTGATAACGTAGGCAGGACTTTGTGTAGCGTAAGCAGGTGTATGAGTGTGTATATACTTAACACATAAATGTATAATATGACGTTTGTTCCAAAATTCGATCGACAAACACAGGTAGTTGTTAATTGATATTAAGAGAAACAAAAATTGAAATGAAACAGGGGTTCAAAAACTGTATTGAAAGGATGAAAATAGCATGTTTCTAAGTCAAGCTACAACAAGTATAATTATAAAAACAAATTATATTACTATTTCAAAATTTTATTTTGAAAGTGGCATCTGGTTATGCAATTTTAAGTTAATTTTTTGGCTCGTACATCGATTGAAATTATGTAAAATAGCATTATCTATTATAAAGCCTTCATTTTATAGTACCGCGTTTGCACTCGATGCCAAATAAATCACTTATCCCGCAGTTATTTTTTGTTTATGTTACAGGTAAAGTATGAAATGCCGCAAATTTATGGAATACCTAGGTATTGTATAGAATACCGGACATTTTTAGGCAAAGTATGAAATATGATAATTATTACATACTATTCCTAGGAATACCTAGGTATTATATAGAATGAAGAATGCTATTTGTAATAGTAGCCTAAGTTATCTGTCCGTCTCTCCTCGAATTTATGAAGCGATTGGACCTGGAAAGGATAGAGGCATCCATATTAGATTCTGGATGAGTTACGGTTAGCAAAATTCAAAGCGAGTCAAGTTTATCTTCGCTTAAACTATCGATCCGATTCTAAAATAAATTGGTATAAATATGCTTCCTATCACAACGAAATATACTGTCTTCTTTAAAACGTTCGAAATCCACCCCCATCCACAGTCTTCGATCCATTATTTCAAGCCCTTATACCCCGGTTAATGGCAGGCGATTAAATTTATCATAAGAAATAGGTAAAAATAACATTTTTTTCTAGCATTATGACGTCGTTTCTTTAACCATCTCATTTAATCCTTTCTTATTTTAAATTATTTAAATATCGTCTGCATTACTTTCATACATCTTATCACTGAATTTAGATATGACGTAAATAATTTTCGTTTATATTTGGCTTAAATAATAGATTAGGTACATATGTGAGAATTTTAAACTTAATCACCGATTATTTTTTGTTGCAATGAAAATTTTATCACCGGTATTAACAACAAATTCTTTTTATAAAAATGCAGGAGTTTGTTTCACGGACTAATAAATATCTAGCTTTTAAGTTATATATCTTAGAAAATTAAGAAATTAGTTCGTTTCGACTAAAGGAATTCAACGTGATTCTAAACTACATTCACAGTATCGGGAGACTTTAGAGGAGTATGAAGATAAAGAAAATATTGAGCTTGTACCAGATAATTATCGGCCAAAAAACAAACCATTATGTTTTTCATGCCTCATAGGGTACTTTACAATTCTGGAAAATTAACAATTTTACTGATCCTGTCACATGACAGGGCTATATATTATAATGAGTTTGGCGCTTCCCCCAGGTGTATTTTGTAAGATCATGTAGGTGGGCACTAATCTTCCTACGGCCTTCGAAAGGGTTAAAATAAAATTTTTACAATTTCTTTAATAAAAACCCAAAACCTTTTTAAAAACTAATTTTTTTCTTACATATCAATTAATATAGTTATAAAAATATAGAATACAAAGGGAAAAATAGAAATTTATTTTTCCCCAAAGATAGCTTTATGAAACAACCGCAAAATAAGAATATCAAAACTTTCGTAGGTAAATACAAATTTTAAGAAGCATTCTTAACATGTTCGAATACTTATGAAAAGGAAACTATACTTACGATGACCATCTGCTGTATTTTCTATCTCCAGAACTATGTCTGAAATAAAAAAAAAATGAATATGGGATTAAAACAGGAAATTAAAACCTTTTTCTGAACACATAATGTTACCGTTTAGTCAGTTATAGATTTTCTAAAATCCTAACTTAGGAAGCATGGAACAATCGAAATAGGTGGATTGCAAATTTCTGGAATACCTAAGAACTGGACTAAAAACCTCTTATTTTCATTTTAAGTCTGAGAACAGACCTATAGATCTAACACGGGCAAGAGACAAACGTGCATATGATAATTTGGGAAAATGCCGTCTTGAAGAGGAAGAAATCACGTGAATAATTTCACTTAAGTGTGAGACTTAAGTCAGTGGTTCTTAACACGTTGAATGCCAATACAATTTTCAGAAATCTGGCCTTAAATGACAATTTGATTTAATCACATTATATTATTCTTGGTATAATTATATTTTTTGTTTGTTTTCTAATAAATTTTCTGTCCATGCAAGCTATCATTGATTTTTTGTTCTTTTTCCAGAAGCGATCTATCGATATTAGCACAGATATACTACGAGTTTATTCGTAGCTGCACAAAAATGGCAAGTAAACACAGTACGACATAACTGGTAGTTGGAGTCCTAGAAAAGAACGAAATCTACGAGTTATCTCGTATTTGGCAGTCAAAGTGTTAAATAGCATGTTCATGCATTCGTGGCGGGAAAAACTACATACAACGGCATAAAGATTGAAAAAATCTGGGGTTTTTCCTGGGAGAATTGACAAGTAGGTTAGAAAATAAAAAGAAAAAGTCGCTCGTAGCAATTATTAATTCAGATTTTAGTTTTGAGAAGTGTGGAAGGAATGCAATCTCAATGAATCACGTCCTTGCTTTAATTTAGGTGACTAAGAAAGGTAAGATTAAGAAAAATAAAACGTGTGTTGGTAGATATGTCAAAAACTCTAGAGCAGTAATTTCATGTATTACACACACAACTATATATATATATATATATATATATATATATATATATATATATATATGTGTGTGTGTGTGTGTGTGTGTGTGTGTGTGTGTGTGTGTGTGTGTGTGTAAGGAAAAGTATGCAGGCATTTTGTATAAAAACTCCAAAGACGGCCTAAGAAAATTCTCAGGGGCTTTCAAACTTAAGTCAAGGGCAAAAATTCCCACGTCCTTTTGCTTTCCCTTTTTTAACCCCTAATCTGAATTGACCACTGGGGCTACAGTTTACGCCCTCAAAGAAGGGGCCTGACCAATTATAATTCTACATTGTCCTAACAGACAATTTAGGAAATTTCCGAACAAAAAGGAGATACACGCATTTCTTCCGTCGGATCACCCATATTTCGGCAGAGACTGAATTTAGTTACGTCTCTACTCCGGCCTACCTGTACTAATCACTTACCTGTGATCGGAATTTTTTTTTTTTTTTTTTTTTTTTGTAATTGTGAAATGATGTATATAGTAGAAGTGTAAATAATATCATTAATCAAGATACACCTGATTCTTCCTTGTGTCACCTAAAACAGGGATCGAATACGTTACAATATGCGAAGCTTCGTACTGACCTACACACTTTGGTTCGAGCCCGCTCCACTCCCCGCTGGCCAGGCAAGTCCTTGTCGGTTCTCCGATCATCTGGAAGTCGGGCAAGCATCGGAAGCTGACTACGCTCAGGTACGTCGTGCCGTTGTACAGGTAGCCCTGGCCGTTCGTGATGGCAGACGGTGGGCCACAGTCCACCACTGGAAAAACACATAAAGCTTTTAGAAGAAAAGTAATACACACTTCATAACCTACATGTTTAAAAAATTAAAATATATCATTAATCAAAACTGGAATAGTGGGAGAGCCGAAACTAACTTTTTTTCTTTTGCTACGTAAGTATTCGGGATATCACAACTTGTATCCGGACCTCATATGCGACGGGATGCATTACTTCTGGATATTTTTATTTTAGTTAAAGGAAAAAAATGTGTTTTTGATTATAAATATATACACAACACCTATGACCTACTGGGTAGAGTACTGCTGTTCAATATCGGAGTTCGCAGATTTGAATCCCGCTTCTAATACAGTTGTTCGCAACGGTTTACAATCGACTTTTGTGATTGACTGATACCGGGACAAAAGGTCCCCGTCTCATTAGACCTTGTGTAGCGAAACACTAGGGTAGCGCTCCAAACCAAATCCTCTTGGCCAAGGTTTGGCAGGGTTGTGGTAGGGATTTTCACCTCATCCTGTATGGCTGTTTGAGCAGTTACGATCACCTTCACTGATATTGGTTGAAGGTGTAGGTGTTTTTGCGATCCAAAACAATAAAATGAAACCTAGCAGGAGTCAAGAAACTTAGTACATTCATAACGCGAAGGGAGTAAAATAAAATCCAGCCGTCTCCTAATTAAATCACTTTTCAACTATTCAACCCCTGGTCTACATAGAACGGTGAACGGTGGTTCTCAAAGGGGCGGTGGGATGACGCTAATGGACAGTGAACTTGTTTGGGCTTCGAAAATGTATGTGTGTGGGGAGGGAGGAACTCTGTGAGCATGTTTTGCTTTTAAACTTAATTCTAAAAATATCAAATAAATTTATTACATTACCTAATTTATATGATTTTACCAGAATAAAACGAGCTTACACAATGGTACCAAGAACAGTATTTTGCATCCTATATGTTTTCACTTGGGAAATTGGACCGGCATTCAGAAAAAAAATTAATTAAAATCAATCCTTTGAGTGTTGCTTGAGACTTTTTCATTAACTTTTTCAGTATAACTCTATTGAAGAAAATAAGTTAATCTTTTGCCTCTTATAACTGAGTATGTCACTTTTCCTATATTTCAAATCACGGGATTTTTACAAAGGAACGTTGAATACATTTCGTCTTTGTAGGGGGCAGCTTAAAAAAGGTTGAGAATCACTGATTTAGCCGATCCTAGAGGACCGTGATTATAGCAACATGAAAATCGAACTCAATAGAGAATGGTAGTGTATTATCTGCTCGACCCTATTATTCTTAATCACATAAGAATCTAAATCATTCAGTGACGTAATTCGATGCCCTTTATCGGTAGAAGAGCATTATACTATGATAGCAACTGAAAAAAGGTTGAGAATCACGGATTTAGCCGATCCTAGAAGACCATATTTATAGCAACATGAAAATCGAACTCAGTAGAGAATGGTAACGTATTATCTGCTCGTCCCTATTATTGTTAATCACATACGAATCTACATCATCCAGTGACATAATTCGATGCCCTTTATTGGTAGAAGAGAATTATACTATGATAGCAACTGAAAAAAAATTGAGAATCACTGATTTAGCCGATCTTAGAAGACCATAATTATAGCAACATGAAAATCGAGCTCAGTAGAAAATAGTAGTGTATTATCTGTTAGGCCCTATTATTCTTAATCACATACGAATCTACATCATTCAATGACGTAATTGGATGCCCTTTATCGGGTAGAAGAGAATTATACTATGATAGCAACTGAAAACATAAAATGACCACTTACGCTTGCAGTAAGGAGTTTCCCCACTCCACCTTCCGTCTGATCCGCAAGTTCTGGTGGCATTCCCCACCAGCTCGTATCCCAAGGAGCACGTATACGTCACAGCATGTTCCACCACAAAACTGTCTCCGTCGATGCTGGTTTCAGCATCTCGAGTGTCTGGTCTGCCACAGGACACCACTGAAATTTTTTTAGAAAGAGTTGTAGAAACTAATAAACTGAAATGCCAACAGCCCAGATGGAATTTTCTTCTTTACCCCATGGATTAACATTGAGCTTAAATATCCCAATACATCATGTACAGACCAACCTTAAAGTTGTATTTCCTCTAGACCAGTGGTCGGCAAAGTGCGGGTCCTGCTTTGTTTAATTAAAATCTGTATGGCTGTTAGCTTATAGGAGAGGGCAGCTGACTTTATGAACCTTTTCAGTATGCGAAAGATTTATTTGTCAAAAAAGTTTACCTGCTTGTAAACATAAAAAGTACTCATAAACTAAAAGTATTTTCATAATATTTTAAGGATATCAAGGAAAAGAATTTTAAACTACTACAGAAATACACTGAAAACATATGTATTTGAGGATTTTCTTTATTATTCATACGCACTTTTGACTAGAAAATGTTAAAGAATGTTATGAACATTAACAAATATTTTATATATATTCTTTGACCAGTACTTATCATCTGTACTGGCGTTCTTAGAACTGGTTTGGGGCAAGTTTAACTCCGAACTTACAAAACCAGAAAGTTTGGAGTGTATGGTGAAAATTGATAGGAAATCACGTAACGATTGATTAATTGTTTAAGTTCCAATTAAAAAATTAACCCTTTAGCGAACAGTGGTTTCACAGCGAAACCTCTTGTTAAACATTTTTTTGTCTAATTTTTGGAAAAATATGGATGTTCTTTTCGATTTTTTTTATGTTTTTGACATTTAAAACTTACGATAGATGATAGTACTGCATTTAATTTATTTTTCTTTTTTCTGAATTTAATCTATTTTTCTTTTTGTATTTATACTTGCTGTACCTGGAAAGTTGGTAATTCGATATTTTTTTACTTATGACCCCAAACAAAAATATCTATTCAAACAACACTTATAAAAATTTTTGAACTATTTATTTATTACACTTTTTTAAGAACACTTATTTATTGTTCTTCCAATATAATTAAAATTTTAAAAGTATTGTGTTCATGCTGCACAAGGGGATGGGTTTGTCAGATAACCCCCCTCAATCCTTCTATGGTATCCTCTAAGTCAAACACCTCTAAAGATTGTAAAAAAAAATTAAACATTTTGCATTTATAAGGTTCATCGATTATATTTATATACTAAGTTTATTAAATTCCAAAGAATTTACGTAGGTGACCTTGAAAGGGTTAAGCAGTTTTTACGGACCTTTGACAAAAATTAAGTAGTTTTTGGGGCCCTTACAAATGAAAGCTAAAATTAAGGAGTTCTTAAGGACTTTTAAGGACCGTGGGAACCCTGTTAAAGAGTATTGTAGAATTTTGACAATTTTCAAGTCCAGTGGCTGTGTTAGCAAATGAATCTGCTTTAATCTCACCTTGACAAGAGGGTTCACTGCTGCTCCAGGTGGCATTTTCCAAACAGATCCTCCTGCCAGGGCCGTGGATTTCGAAGTTGGCATCGCACACGTACTCCACTTGGCTGCCATAGTGAGTGGTGTTCGAAGGCAGCAACCAGTGACCGTGAGGTACTGGGAGAGGAAGCCCGCAGTCGATGTCTGTTCACAGAAAAGGAAATTCTAGTTTCAATACACTGTCTTCGTCCACACAGGTCAAACCGAGCATATCTCCCTACATTTGCGTATCGCATTTTTGGTTTGGTTTGGTTTGGAGTGCTACGGTCTACTTTTTGCAACACGAGGGTTAATGAGACCGGGACCAACTGCTTAAAACCGATTCCGAACGGCTACGAACATCCATGCCATAGTGGGATTCGAACCCACGAACTCCGGTTCCGAAGGTCAGCACCCTAACCATTCGGCCATCCTTCGGCTGTAGCATTTTCGTACGAAACTCCTTATGTAAATTATATGCGGCATGATTAAAATTTATTCCTTTTAAGATTTGCATTAAAATTTAAATGCGTTCAATTACAGTTATCTATTCGCTACCTTTTATTATTTTACATAAATTTACATTTTGTTATTCCGTCATATCCAGTTAACTTGGTTATAAATATCTTCAAATTCCTCTAAGAGTCGGAAAAAGTTATTTTTTTAGACTCGTAATTTTTTTTTTAAAAAGGGTCTGTGTGATCTACTTTTATAAGTAATCAATCAATCAATCAATCAATCCATCTCTTTCTGTCTCTCTCTCTCTCTCTCTATATAACACACACATATATATAAATATATATAAAATGTATATATATATATATGCATATATATATATATGCATAAATATATATATATATATATATATATGCATATATATATATATGTATATATATATATATATGTATATGCACATATATGTATATATATATATATAATATATATATATATATATATATATATATATATATATATGTATATATATAAATATATATGTATATATATATATATATATATATATATGTATATATATATATATATATGTATATATATATATATATATATATAATATATAAATATATATGTATATATATGTATGCATATGTATATATATATGTATATATATGCATATATATGTATATATATATATATATTCATATATATATATGCATATATATATATATATGTATATATATATATATATATATGTATAAATATTTGTATGTATGAATTTATATATATATATATGTATATATGAAATAACTTAATATAATTTCCACATAATTTCAAATACTATATTTATCATTGTATCATTATTATTATTAATTGTAGTAGCCGAGTATATTAAGGAAGACTTACAAAAGCATCTTTTATTTAGAACACCAGATAATGCACAAATCCCCGTAGGGAAGAGAACACAAAACAGAAAATGTTTGATGATATATTACATAGCGTTCTCAAAGGAAAAGCCTCGAAATCTGTGTGCCAGGCCTTTTTATTTGTTACTAGAAGGGGCGTGGGTCCAGGAATGATGTCATTCCGGTAACCAATCATATTAATTTCTTTTAGTTTTTTCTAGAAGGTATGGCTAGTCACAGTGTGCAGAAAAAATTAACTAACGGGGCTGCGATTATAAATTTAAGGTACCAAGAAATGAGTGTTCGCCAGCATATTTAAGAAAAATGTTTTTTAGAATTTCTTATTACATATATATATATATATATATATATATATATATATATATATATATATATATATATATATATATATATATATATATATATATATAAGCAGATGTTTACATAGATTCCTACTGTTATCTGATCTCTTAGTTTGTCCAGTCCTATAATAAAGTGGAAACCCTCTGATGTCCTGCTAGCCAATACTCTGGTAATAAAGTTCTTTAGGACTAAAACGGCATCTTGTTCTAGTCTTGACGGCAACTACCTATCTTACACTACTTCTTATTACAAAGATTATATATATATATATATATATATATATATATATATATCCATATACACACATATATGTAAAGTGTGAATTTTTTTTTATCAGTTACACTGAAGATTAGCCTGGGGAAAAAGAATTCCCGATTTTAATGCAGTCATGAGGAAGAGAAACTAAGTGCAACGTCAAGAAACTTAAAAAAAAAACGGAGGATCTAAAAACATCTAATAACAAACTTTCTAATCAGTACAACTGCTAAATTACATAACTGTTGTAAAGCAAACCATTTCCTAGAATTGTTTCAAGTTTATCTTACTAGATGGCAGCACCGTCAATTGCTTCTAAACTAAGCTATGAATTTTTATGACTTGTACGATTGAATCTTAGAACTGAAATGCGGAATTGAATGGATAAGTTTAAAAACTATCTTCATTAATCAGCATTACCATTGGTTAAACTATGGTTGAAACCAAAATGTTATATTTAAGATAAGGGATTACATAGAAAAATCACAAAATCTGTATATTAAGAAGTTTATCCCAAAATTAACGAAATAAACATAATAGCGACAGGATATTTTAAAATAGTAAGTGTAATAAATTTACCAAATATGAAAATGAGTTATAGTGCTGCCCTCTGGTTTGGGAGATAGTTGTATAAACAATTTTTTAGGAAGACTTTTTTTATACATAATGTTATGCACAGTTTGCCTTGGAGATAGTTGCATTTGAATTTTAGTAGTAGGTTAATAACGACAGAAAAATCATGGTTTATTATTATCATTAGAACACATTGAATTCTTTTATCAATTATACAAGAAAATATTTTTGGTTTATCCCAGCTTATCATTTTTTAAAATTCTAAACTTCATAGCACAATATGTCGTCAGTTAACATCACGTAACATAACTTCATAACTAGTTCAGTCCTATTTTATTAATTATTATCAATGATATCAAATTAAGCAAAATTTATTAATTTTATTTTTTATGTGATTTATGTAAGTATATTATTTAAATTAAATCCCAAGAAAAAAAATGACTTGCCTATCCAATTTTGAGTTTAAAAACAAATTTTTATTGCATAAGACAATTTTAGTTTACAGTTTCGGTTCATATGTAATTGAATTGTCTTTTAATATAAATGAAACTAAAAGTTTGAATTTTTAATATTTTTAATAAATTTGATATGAAATGAAAATCTTTTTTAGCATGTTGTGATGTATTTGTATGTGTGTATACCTATTCATCTATATATATATATATATATATGTGTGTGTGTCCATCTATCTCTATCTACCTAATATATAATAGACGTATAGATAGAGAGTAGAGAGTAAAAGAGAGGGAGATGAACATTTCATTTCAGAAGGTTTTGCACAAGAAATATATAAATAAAAAAATTCTAGTTTTTTTTAATATGTTTAATTGAACTCTGTTATGTTCAATGATAATTTGAGCATTATTAAGTGCAGTTTTATTTAATACAATTAAATACGGTTATAAAGATATTTTATCCCTTTACCGACCTGTCGTCGATTAATCCACTTTTGATCTTTCTGTTAGATTTGGTTAGGTTAGATTGACAAGTAGCAAGCAGCAATCATTTCGCATACTTTATTCAGATAATCGGTGCTTTTTTCTAAGCTTTAGCCGTTAGAAATGAATGGAAAGGATAGTCTCGGCGAGTTTTATCTCGACGACCTGTCAGATTGTCTTGACTGCCTTTCAGCAAGTAGTACTGATTAGGAAAGTGATAGCAGTAGTATAGCCATTCGAAAGCGACGTCCTGTACCGCTAATATACAGTGATTCAGAAGACGAGGGCATGCATAATAATGTTGAAGACAACAATGATACATGGTCAACGAACGACAAGAATATAATTTTGGAACCTTTTGAAGGCAGCTCTGCCTTAAAAAATTATGCCAAGTTCTTCCGAAAGCGTAATGGATATTGTGAATTTATTCATAGGAAGTGACCTGATTGAGCACTTCGTGAGGGAGTCTAATAGATATCATTATCAAATTGTGAAAAAATATAAAATTACATCAAAAACGAAAAAATGGAAAGTGACTGAAATGAAGAAATTTTTGGGTCTGATCATTCTCATGGGACAAGTAAAGAAGGACGTTCTCTACGATTATTGGTTTATAGACCCATCTATAGAAATGCCGTTCTTCTCGAAGGTTATGAGCAGGAACAGATTTTTACAAATAAGGCAAAGCTGGCATTTTTGTAATAATAAAGATACTTCTCCCAATTCGCACAGGCTGGTGAAGGTCCAGCCTGTCATTGATGATTTCAAGGAAAAATTTAACAACGTATATGAACCAGATCAACTATTGTCTCTAGATGAATGTTTAATTCCGTGGAGAGGTAGACTGTCAATCAAAACATATAATCCGGCAAAAATTACTGAAATCGAGCCGGTGTCTCGGATGATCTGCAGCTGAGCGGGCGGTGAAAGGGTATAGTATGTTCGAACCGCTACCGGTCGGTAAAGTTTAAATTACCATAATAAATGTTTATGTGAAAAGATGAAATATTTTGATCTCTTTTTTTATACAAATTAACCCCTTAATGCACAGTTTTTTGAAAAAAAAATCAATTTTTTAATGTAAAAAACACAAGGAAGAGATAAGTCGTATGCGATAAGTAGACAAAAATTATATATTTTATACTTGAATAAGTAAGTGTTATAGCTTGCAATCTCATGTAAATAATAAATATCAATGAAACGATTCTTTTTGCTTTCACATTGTTATTTTCAATTCTCGATTGCATTCGAGTGTGAAAAATTATACCAACATAAAGTACAACACCGCTCGAATTATCTCGACTGTGCACAGTTTGGCCAGTTTAGCACGCTCGAGTTAACTCGAACGTGCTCGTTAAGGGGCTAATTACGTTTTCAATACTCTCAAGGAAAATTTACTTACACATGCAGAGGGGTGGTTCATTTGACCATACTCCAGTAGGCAGGCACGTCCTTAGTGGTTCTCCTCGAACGGGCAAATGTCCAGGAATACAGCGATATTGCACCGTGGATCCTACTCTAAAAGAATCAGCGGAAGCCCTATCGTTGCCACCGTAGACAACTGTAGCATTCTTGGGAACTTCTGGAGGGACACATCGGATTTCTGAAACAAATTCCAATAAATTATTATTCTGACACATTCAATTAAACCCTTTAAAAACTGCATCATATTCCCTCAAATACATTTTTAATAATATTTAGGTGGGATGGCAGAAATAAAAAAAAAACCACCAATACTCTGTCCGACTAACCTGTGAAACAAATTACAGAACTCTGATATCGAGGTATTTGTTTAATGACGAGATACACTGCTATTGTTTCGGAGAGCTGTACCAGAAAATCTTTAAGATCCTTGTATGAAATAAGTTTTGGAATACTTCTAAATCCTATTTTAGTATATCCTACAAAAATTCTGCTAGATTCAGGTCACGATGTTCGCCAGCCCACGTAAATTTATCTCTCTAGATAGAAAGATTACGGGACATTCACATTCTTTGTGACCTTTCTAGGTTTTAACCCAACCTTGTCATTGTAGAAGTAGTCTGATTCATCACCTACATGGAATAATCCATTGATGAAATAAGATGGTCATTCAATATGCTCAAACAGTGGTATGATTGTTGCTCTGCATTGATGTTGAGCTCAGCTAGCAAAACAACAAAAAAATATAAGTCATAACACTTCTTATTGAGTTATGATTAGAGTTTTATTCTGCAGATGACTCTTTTGTTACAATCTTGATGAATCCTTGCTAAAACGAGTCTAAATCTGGATTCATGGAACCATATAATCTTGCCACATTGACTTAGAATATTTTCTTTTCCTGGGAAACTGAAGTTGTTTTTCATCCGATTAGTCTCTGTACAATCTTCCTTCTGGTAGCCCTGCTTTTTTATCTTAAACCACCGAGTTTTTGCCTCATTGCCCAAAAACAAGCATCTTTCTTCCCACATGAAACATTTTTGTAAAATTCAGGGTAGGTTTTTTTTTTCTCCTCCTTTGCCTTACGAGTGATTTTCAGTCATGATCTAAGACTCCTTTTTGAATACACTTTTCCCTATGTGTTGGTTCATTGCCATATTTCAAAGATCTTTCACGCACAACAGTTTGAAATCGCGTGACAATGAATTTAATGATCGTTTTACACGTTTTTCACAGGCAATAAGAGGCAATAATATGCTTTATAGTGAGAAATTACATTTTCATTGGCCACATGTAAAGTCTTCAGTCATTAATTCCAATTGTGGAATTTGAACCTATTCTGGTTGCGAAAGCTAATTTCTCAGATATTAAATCATTATTTAGCGAACATCATTTGAAAGCTGTTTATAATATTAAGTAAAATTTTAAGACATTTAAACACTACCTTGCTTCTCAGTATCTGAAAGTTTATATCCATTAATATATTAAAAAAAAGAACTTATTAAATACTAAATACTTATTAAATACTAAAAAAATGTTAGATCAAGCATATATCGTATAGGAGCAGTATATAATATGTGATAATTACGGCATTTGCAAATTCAGTGGTAGTAAACAGACACAATTTTGAAAAACATTTGTCTAATAGCTTGATTTACTTTAAATGGAAAATCCTCAGTTTAAATAGCTCAATAAATGTCTTTTCAAAATCTCAATTATATGTAGAATGTAGAATTAAACCAGACATATTTACATAGCCTACAGGATCATTTAGAAAATGTTCTTATTTCAAGACAAAAACAACGAAAGGTTAAAAATTTGTAAAAAACATTATAGTTTTACATATTAAGGTCAAAGTAATAAATTATAAGAACAAACATACTGTATTATTCTTCTTGCTGGTACAGTAAAAACAGTTTGATAAACTAGTACCCCAATAATCTATTACTGATTGATGACTGAAACATAATGTGGTGCTTCAACGAAAGGTTAAAAATTTTTAAAAAATATTATAGTTTTACATATTACGGTCAAAGTAATAAATTATAAGGACCAACATACTGTATTACTCTTCCTGCTGGTAGACAGTAAAAACAGTTTGATAAACTAGTATCCCAATAAACTATTACTGATTGATGACTGAAACATAATGTGGTGCTTCAGCGAAAGGTTAAAAAATTTAAAAAAATATTATAGTTTTACATATTACGGTCAAAGTAATAAATTATAAGGACCAACATACTGTATTATACTTCCTGCTGGTAGACAGTAAAAACAGTTTGATAAACTAGTACCCCAAATAATCTGTTACTGATAGATGACTGGTCCAGTGTAGACTAGCACCAGTCCAAGCTAATAGATTTTGTAAAAATTTCAGCTGACCACATTTGTTGGATGATGGGGTAAATTACGTAATGTAAGCTTTATATTGAATCCAATATGTTTCACTTTTCACTATGATGTAGTTGTTGCTGCTAAGGCCACTAGGGCAAGCCAAGCACGTGGGCAAGAGCCTACATGAATTATGGCAAAACGTGCGCCTTTCGTTTTTTTGACAGGCACCG
>CM063506.1:160452997-160480497 GCA_032207245.1 Pardosa pseudoannulata | reverse complement strand
AAATAAATTTCTTATAAATTTTATTCTATTAAGTATGGTACTTTATTACATGCAATAAAAATATGCCATTTTCGGAAACATTTTTGGAAAAAAATTGACCGCTTAAAGGGTTAAAATTTAATATGCTACCCATAAAGTATACGCGTATGTAATTTACATATATAATAAACACAACAAAATTACCCAAACAAATTAAACATAAATATGTATTTTATGGGTGTCAAAATTAAATCGAGCAAACTAAATTAAAATAAACACACAGTAGTAAATTATAAAGAGTAAATTAAAATTTATGCATTTAATAATGTATAAGTAGGTTTTTTTTTAGCTTTAACAACTTCTTTTTCAAAAAAGTTTTTCTCTTAGCACATTGATTCTGATTAAAATATTTACATTTACCTATCATGAGGGATTCTAGAGTTTATCTACTCAAATTTGGCTTAATTCATTTTGGTTTTTCTGCAAAGTACTGAAAACTTTTTACTTGCAGCATTATTGTGTGGAAAGACTAATATATTCAGCATTATTTTTGAAAGATTCTGTACTTAATTGTTGAATTGAAATCTGTTGGGATAGTTGTAAAAAAATTTTATTTTCCGGAGCAGTTTTGGGTTTCCGGAGCAACTGCGGAGAAATATGTGTATTAAGTGCTAAAAAGGGTTAAATACTTTTATTGTGATATGAGTCAAAGTTACTGCGATTTCTTTGTTACTCACGTTTACAGGTTGGTTCTCTCCCGCTCCACTTCCCTGTTTCCAGGCACGTTCTCTGGTCGTGTCCCACAATGGTGTAGTTTTCGTTGCAGCGGTAGTGAACCCGGCTCTCGTACGTGGTAGTTTCGTCGTCCAGGAGCTGGTAGCTGCCATTTTCCAGAGTCAAAGGTCGACCGCAGTCCACAACTGTTCAAGAATAACATATGGAGATGGATGTTAATTAGGGTGTGGTATTACCGGTTTGCTGGTACATTGCTAGGTATTCTCTCAAAATCATTAAAAAAGTATCTAAAACTAAATTTTAATTAAATTCTTTACGGGTAACTGACAAGTAGGGAATCTACATTCCTAGTTTGTATTATTACGAAATTGTTTAGCATAAATTTAGCATGGGACTCTATGGATATCTCGCCAAATTGGCGAGATATCGCCTCGTTGGCGACAGTTTTGGCAAGCTATCTTTGTCGCCAAGTTCATCGCCAAGTTTTACCAAGTGTGGCGTCATGTTTCCGGTTCCGGTTTCTGGAATATTCCAGCAGTTTCTTCGGGCCTATATAAGGCAGACAGAGTCCCATGCAGAGTCGAGTCGTTAAGAGGATCTACGGAGTACGCACGGTGTATTATGCTTGATTCGGAAAGTGGTACGTGAGCCGACGGCATTGTGCTCAAATTGTTCCGCGGTGATTTTGTCGGTATGTTGTATCTTTTCCAACTGATAAAGTATAATAAAGTATTTGTCTTCGTACTGTAGTCTTGCTTAAAGTCCTTTCAATCCCCGAACTCAGTTTTGAAGTTCGTAACAGTATATATGTTACCTTTATTTCATAAAATAACTAGGTATTTCATGAAATAACTAGTCAGTTAAAGTGTACAAAATTATTGAATTTACGATTTAACTAGGTTTTCTAAAAGAATAACGGATACTTGATGGTTGAAATACGAAATATGGTACTCGAAAGTTCTTTGGATTAATTCTAGCTATTTTTAGTCAATTTTGAACAACTTACTGCTTTGCAAAACTGATGATTTTTCTCAGTAACAGCACCATATTTAGTTTCATTCTGTTTAGTACCATATTTGTTTACTGTGAACTGATAAATGAAACCAGACAGTGATAGCAGTTTTTTCTTAATCTTTTCTTATTGCATATAAGCCTAAATTTGTAGAAAATATGAAGATATATATGAACTTGAATTGAACAAGAGAAATATTTAAGTGTTAGCAATAAATTAGAAACGTAAGAACAGCTTTAATTCATAACGCCTTCCAATTTTTCAGTTTATTCTTTTTGGATACATGTAAACTGTTGCTCAAAAAAATCATAAGTTTGGTCCACTGGTTTGGACAAACTTGTTAAACATCACATATCTCGTCCAAATAAAATAGTTTGTAATTATAAAACAGTAACTTTTATCCTAGCTTTGTAACAAAAAGAAGAACAAGAGAAGAGACAATGCTAATGCTAAAAAAACTTACTTAAAAAACTAAAAAAAAACCAAACTTTTATTTAAAAAAATTGAAAAATTGGTATGCTGTAAATCGTACAATTAATTTTTTTTTCTTATATACTCTCATATTCATTAGAAATATATAACTATAGGCGGTAAACAAATAAAATGGTAGGGAAAAATATACTTTAAAGCAACAATACCATACTTAGTTCCTACTGTAAGCAACCAAATGAAACCGGGCTGCGATAAGAAATATTTTTCTTAATCTGTTATTTATTGCCTATAAGCATACATTTCTATTAAATATGAAAGTATATAAGAAAAAGGAATTGAACTGTACAAAAGAAATATTTGTAGAGCTGTTAGCAATAAATTAGAAATAAAAAAACAGATCATTAGACTTATGAATTTTGAGTAGATGGCCTGCTTTTTGATCATGGATTTAATGTGTTCAGATACTAGGTAGTGACTGCCATAAGAATACAGTTATTCGAATGCTCAATAGTTGATATACAATTCACTGTTTCTTTTTATAAATTAGGTACTGGAAAGAAGTTTCCCATATATGTAGAGCTGAACTTTACCTAAACATTTAGACTAATCTGGGTAAAAATTGGGTAAAACATGCAAAATATTTACAGGATTTCAAGAAAGTGATTTTACTTTATTTACCAAATAACAGCCTGTTGACTATTAAATCATTAGGCTATAAGTTCTCCAGTACTTTTCAACAATGCATTTGCAAAAAATTAATGAATTCGTCTATGCGTTTAGCAGTCATATTTTATCCGGTTGAGAATAAGAAACACAGGTGATGCGTGTACAGCGCTCTGTTAGCTTAAAGTGTCCGCACATTTTAGAACGCTTTAGAAGCATTCTTGGCATGATATAGAATGTATATATGCACAATATTAATTGAAATATGGTATTATATTTTTATACAGTATTCTTAAATATTACTATATATTTTATACATCTATTTGTTATGTAAGATTATATTAGATTGTGCAAGACTGTTTACGTTTTAACCATTATTTATTTCACAGACTTGAATAATGCTTTAAAGTGGGATTTTTGGTATGGCATGTTCCATTATGTTATGGTGTTCTGCACCATTTGCAGCAGTACCTTTTTTCGCTCTTTTTCCTATTGGACGAACAGACTTAGTACTGTTTAGTTGGGAACTTCTTTCTTGGTAACGTAACAAAAATATCTGCCTCTGGTTAGCTATGCATCGATTCAGCAAAAAAAAAAAAAAAATGAAAACGAGATATCTCGTGACTCGGCTACAACGTTCGGCCTGATAAAAACGAGAAATCTCGTCATTATGTTTTTATGTAAGCAACTCTAAAGCATTATTCAAGTCTGTGAAATAAATAGTGGTTAAAACATAAACAATCTTGCACAATCTAATATAATCTTACATAATAAATAGATGTATAAAATATATAGTAATATTTAAGAATACTGTATAAAAATATAATACCAAATTTAAATTAAAATTGTGCATATATGCATCCTATAGCTTGCCAAGAATGCTTTAAAATGTGCGGTTCCTGGGAGCTCACAGAGCGCTGTACACACATCACCTGTATGTTTTTTATGCTCTACAGGACAAAATATAAACGCATTGACGAGTGCAGTAAGTTATTGTATGGGCATCTTCGAATGGTACTGGAGAACATGTAGCTAATGATTTAATAGTCAACAAGCTGGTATTTGGTAAATAAAGTAAAATCACTTTCTTAAAGTCCTGGAAATATTTTTCCTCTTTCACCCAAGTTTGTATAAATGTGTAGGTAAAGTTCAGCTCTACATATGCAATGTGTTAAATGGAATCCAGATACAATGAATATAAGTTGTGGAAGAAAAGTAGTGTTTAACAAGTTTATTATATTCTTTAAATATGTTAATGAAATTAAATGAAATTCAAATGCGAAATGTAAATCAAGTCGTGGTAGCATATTACGGTTCACAATTCTCGAGGAATGTAGGTGACTTACATTTGCAGATGGGGTCTCTTCCCGTCCACTGACCGCCAAGCTGACATTTTCTGACTTCATCGCCCACCAGTTTGTGACCTCGGTCACACACGTATTTCACTTCGTCTCCGGCTTTCACGCCACTCAGCTCCAGGGAGGCATTGCGTGGAACGCTCAGAGTCGGGCACCAGTGATCTGCGAAGAACAAGTTTGTTACGAGAGATATACACGGAACCATGGTAAGTAGTGTTTGGTCAGAAACGTATATTGGTCGAAAAGATTTGTTGGACGAAGTGGGAGCATGCACTCGTTTATGACTTTTTCGTCTCGGTTGACGAAATTATCTGGGAGAGATTCCTTGACCTCGTTTTATCCCTGAAGCGCTTTAACCCTTTGACAATTTCATTTTTTTTCCAGAATTCGGTCAAAAAATGTCACATCTTTTTATTGCATTTTTTTTGTTCATTTTACATTTTTAAGTAAAGATATGTTATTAAAATTAACATTTCTAATATTTTTAAGTATTTATTACAACTTTTTTTTTCTTTCTATGAAAGCATCATAGAACTGAAGTTTACCTTTAATCTCATCGATATCCAAGTTAATTTTTGGAATTTCAGTGAAAGCAAATCTAGGAGGCGGATCCGAAGGATTATCACAATTAATTTAAAAAAATTGTCTTGCTTGATTGATTCCATCTGTACTACTATCAGAGTCACTACTATCCAGGTCATCTAGTAAACTTTCGCTACTATCATTTACAGATAATTCAGTTTCTGATTCCGAGTCACAGTTCGAATCACAAGAAATTAGCTCCATACGCTCTGAATTATCCATTATTTAAAAGTAAAAATATATTATTCAACTCTTACATCAATAAAATTATCAGGCGGTTAGTAAAATATAACCAGAAAGCTATACACTGAAAGATAACAATTCGTCTTCTGATACAAAACATACGAAAAACCCTGTGCTTTTGAACCAATCAGAGTAGAAAATGCAATAAACTGCAAACTATCATTTACTTGGCAACTATCATGATGTATTCTAATAATTTGTTACTAAAATTGGGGAAAATATGGCCGAAACAGTGCAAGCGAAATAGAAATCAGATTGCCCGTACGCCGTACGGAAAATCAGGGAAGGATTTAAGAGAGATACTCTTTTGGAGATATTGCTATCCATTAATTGCAGAAGGGAGTGAGAGTTTGTGGAAAATCAAGCGCATCGTAAACATTTCAAAATATACCGTATGTTTGGGCTTTTTATACGCCTAAATTGGGGGATCGACTTATATACGGATTCATGGAACAGATTTAGTACATGGCCTTCTAGAAGACGTTTATTCCTGGCGAAAAAATGTCCCCAAATCATAAAAACGAAAAGAAACTTTTCTTTTTTAAAAGCATAAAATAATGGAAAAAATATATAATGGCGAAAATTAAATAAAATATTTAAATTGCGAAAAAACAAATAGAAAAATAAGTTTAAGACATTGTGTGCGGGTACATTTCGCAGCGGAATTTTACTGGAAGTGGGCGTTTTACGCGTCAATTCAGTTATTCAGTTAAATATCAATAGAGAGAAAATTATTTAATTTTTTTAACCAACTTCTCGTATTTTATATTGAAATATATAAACAAATATATAAATAGAAATATATAAATAACAAACATAAGATTTTTGTCAACAAAAAAAAATATATTTTAGTGGATAAATTTATAATAGTATCGTAAATATGAAAAATCAAATAGAAATAGTAGTATATAGTTTTAATTTTTCCCGTTCTGTGGTTCCGTATCGACTGATGTAAAAACTAGTTTTTATTTGTCTAAATTTTTCCAGAATCTATGTAGTAGACAAGAACATTCGGCTTCGTTTTCCTGTATATACTGTTATTTTTGTACTCACCAACAAACCGTGTTGTTATACTAACCCGTACTAGTACGTGACCCGCTCTCGAGTATCAATCGTCAGAAAACGTACTAGTATGTGTCCCGCATATAATGTGTTAATTCAAATTTATGGAAGTTTGTACACACATACAGTAAAAGATAAGTAAAAAGTTAATAATTATTAATAAATTTTAACTATAATAAATCTAAATTGATTTTTTAATCAACCTTCCCGTTCTGTGGTACCGCCTCGACTGATGTCAAAACTAGTTTCTATTTGTCTAAATTTTTCCAGAATCTATGTAGTAGACAAGAACATTCAGCTTCGCCTTCCTGTATATACCGTTATTTTTGTACCCACAAACATACCATATTGTTACACTAACCCGTACTAGTACGTGACCTGCGCTCAAGTATCAATCTTCAGAAAACGTACTAGTACGTGTCCCGCATACAATGTGTTAAAATGACTTTCACGTGTATTTATTTTCAAGCCAAAATAGCAATATTACATTTATAGCGGATGGGCTATGTTCTAAAAACAGCACTTCTACTTAATCCGAAAGCAATCGAATAAATCGCCAAAAATAATAGTTTTAAATTTTTTTTGTATACTGTGTAAATTTATTGCAAAATGCTTACTTCAGACAGGACTACCAGAGTTGAATGATATTTGATCATTTTAATTAGCTCGAAAACTACATAGGGAGCAATTTAGTTATTGGAGGAGTAAAACCATTTTTCTGGGACAGCTGAAAATTGTGGCCAGTGGACAGAAAATTTACATTTATTCTAGTGTTAATTTTAGGAGATGGGTGCAAACCAGTGGCATGCGGTCCATATGTGCAGGGTGTGCACTGCACACCCTGGCAAAATTATGAGGGACAATAATTTTCTGCATCTATGTCTACCTATCTTTATATGGTATATAATAAATATTATTTATAATATATTCAAATATTATGTTGATTTGCTTGCTTGTATTCCCGCAGTGCGTGCGGTACTAGGTGCTGCACCACGTAGCGCGTTCAAAAGCAAACGAACATAGGAAGTTCTGATGTGTACGCACTGCGCACTAAATTGAAAATCATGCTTTATATGTATGGGCTACTGGAGAAGAACAGCATACTATGGCACTGAGGCAAGTGCAGCTATTTTTCCTGCACTTGGCATTCAGAATCATCCGAAGGTACGGTTTATTAAGCGTTGTATTAGAGCGGGGACTTAGGTGCTGAAGCGCTTTTGGTTTTTTAACTGATTAACTGGTCATACGATTTTGCAGACGGTTAATGTTTAAATTTATATATTGTAAGATTTTGTTTTCATGGAAATATAAAAGAAGTATTTCATCAATATAAAGTGAAATGTTTTAGTGTGGTAAAGTAATTTCGGTGATGTATTATATTTATTGAAATAATTCGCTGAAAAACAATGTTGTTTTGTTTTAAAGAAACGAATTTTAACAGAACAGTCCAAATTTTACCATTCATTGTGTCTTACAGACAGTATATAAGTTATATCTGTAACACCATATCCCTGGTTTTGTTTTTAAAAATTGTCAAGATGTTTTTCTCAGAATATATGATTTCCAAATGTTAAAAACAATTAATAAATATAATTTAATCCACTGACCGAACAAGAAACAGTTCTTTCTAATGTGCCAGCGTGCAGAGAAATCATCTGCACGTGGAATACACGTTCGGTTTGTCGGCACCAATGAGCATCCGGTTGAGGCACCACAGCGGTGGGCACCAAGTGGTGTTACGTTTGCTGAACATGTAAGTTTTTTACTTCAGTGCTAGTTGAATTCTCATAAGTTTAGCTGTTTTTATAGTTATAACTCGACTACTCGTAGGTAAATATTTTATTTATTGCAATCTTTAAATTTATAATCATAATAAATAACCCGTTTCAGAATGGAGAACTCAGGTGTCTCAATAATTATAGATTTATTCGAAAATCCATGTTCTCTGCACACCCTGCATGAAAACCTACAGCACGCCACTGGTGCAAACACACACTCATATATAAGAGGGACAATTCAAAATTTGTAAAAGACTTACATTCGCATCTGGGTTCTGTTCCATTCCATTTCCCTTCGTCGGCACACACTCGTACTTCATCTCCAACCAGTGTATAGTTCTCGTCGCAGACGTACACGGCAGTGGCGTTATACGTGGTTCGTCCTTCTGGATAAGTGACACGACCGAAGTTGATGTCTGACAGACGTCCGCAATTCACGTCTGAAATGAAATAGGATGGAAACACGTGTACATAAATAAACGATTCCATTACGATGATTACGATTGGATGTTTGAACAAAACTTCAATAAGATTCAATTTTGATCTGAACTGAATAAAAATTTTAAAATAAGTTAAAAAATATAGAAAGTTTAAAATAAATCCATGTTATTTGCTCCATGTTTGTTTTAATGAGCCGTTTGGTTTGGTTTGGAGTGCTACAGTCAATTTGTTTTGTAACACGAGGGCTAATGAGACCGGGACCTACTGCTAAAAGCAGATTCTGAACGGTTACGAACATCCATGCCGCTGTGGGATTCCAACTTACGAACTCCGGTACCGAAGATCAGTGCCCTAAACATTCGACTATCATTGGGTTTCGATTCCACAAGAGAAATAAGTGTGATAAATACAGTGAAATGCGTTTAACGCGAACATGCTTAAGAAGAAATATCGGTTAATATGAAATAATACAATGGTCCTGTCATACTACTATGTATTTTCAAGCATTCTTTTTCGCTTAACACAATAAGATTTCCCTTCTGGAAATAAAAAATATGAAATACATAGAACAAAATGCGGAAAAGACCAGCCGCTCAAGCGCAAATTTCTGTATTATTGGACGGTCCTACTGTATCATTGGAAGAATTCGTTGCATTAG
This sequence comes from Pardosa pseudoannulata, assembly GCA_032207245.1. Taxonomy (NCBI): domain Eukaryota; kingdom Metazoa; phylum Arthropoda; class Arachnida; order Araneae; family Lycosidae; genus Pardosa; species Pardosa pseudoannulata. The sequence continues at coordinate 160,471,554 of CM063506.1, read as the reverse complement.
ATGATGTGTATGCAGCATCAATTATGGTAGACAAAGACTTTTTGGAGTTTGTTCAAATGTTAAAAAATACCATTGTTGCAGATTCCAACTACAAAAATGAAATGAATAACTCAGATCCCGTCAAGTTAGTCAAGTTATGTGGGAAAAAATGACTTAATGAACTACAACAGCTAAAAACAAATGTTATACGAATATCCAATACACTTCAAGCCACATGTAGGAGAGCCGAAATGGAAGTAACGTATATTTCCGTGTATAAGCCGATAATTTTTAGAGTATTTTATAGACTTAAAAGTGGGCGATCACCTTATCTGCGTATCCATAGAACAGATGTATATTCTCTTCGGGTTTTTGGCGTTGGCGACGACAAAAGTCGCCAAATTGGCAGAAATAAATTAATTTTTTTAAAGAAGAAAATAACGGATATTTGGTGATGTTCGTCATCGATATGACGAACATCGGGAAAAAATATGTGCAGTTATTTATATACGTTCATTCCAATGCTGAAATGAATAACAAAATGGACGACATTGAACAATCTGTAGACAACGTGATGCTAAAAAAGACAATGCATAGAAAAATATTGGATTACTTTCCAAAAACTCAACTTTTTTTTCTTTTTAAAACTTAAAATTTTGTATTAATCTTCATTAAGTTCTTGTGAATGTTGTTTCACTGATTTTTATTAAACACTACAGGCATATTATACATATTGTTACGAACTTCAACAGCTGGGTTCGGGGATTGAATGGACTTTAAGTAAGACTACAGCACGAAAACTATGATTTATTGGCAATCACTTGAAAAATACAATGTCATCGCGGAACAACTCGAGCACAATGCCGCGGGCTCACCACTTTCGGCATCAAACAACAAGCACAGGTGAAACACAACACACCGTGCGTACTTCTTACACCGAGAGATCCACTTAACGAACGACTCTATACTGCATGGGACTCTGTCTGCCTTATATAGGCCCGAAGAAACTGCTGGAATATTCCAGAAACCGGAACCGGAAGTTGTCACGTGACGCACACTTGTCAACATTTGGCAACACTTGGCGATATTTGGAGAAAAATGAGTTGCCAAAACTGTCGCCAACGATCCGGTATCTCGCCAATTTGGCGAGATACCCATAGAGTCTCATGTTAATTTACGGTTCACTAAACAAATTCGTAACAATATCTATATAAATAAAATGTACTCTAATAAACTTAATTTTGTTGACTTTTTCCCAATCTCTTTTACACAAAAATATTTATGCTACGTCAGTTTCGTGTTAAACGATATTCACTGTGTAATATTCATTTTTATTTTGTATATTTGTTTTCTTTGAATGTTATTTTAAAAATGTTTTCGAACTTATTTTGAGAATAGATTAAAAAAAGCAACAAAATTATTTTAACCCAATAAACGATTCGAGATTGAGTTATCTATTTTCGTTTCTTTAAAGAGCTAACCTTTCACACACCCTTTCTTAGGGCGAAATTAATAACGGGTGTGGTGCTTGCTCTGTGAACAATCTGGATTGGTAAAGCGCATAAATTCTCATTTAATTTGACACTTTCAGATCACAGTTACACGTTACTCCTCGTCATAATTACATAATTATTAAATATCGGGAAACTGTTCGGAAGGTTATATGCGAGAAGATTATCAAATTACTCATTTTACCAGATATAAATTTCAGTGATATATCAAGTTATGTGGGAAAAAATGACTTAATGAACTACGACAGTTATAAACAAATGTTACACGAAAATCCGATACCCTTCATGCCACAAGCAAGAGAGCCGAAATGAAAGTACGATATATTTCTGTGTATAAGCCGAGAATTTTTAGGGCATTATATAGACTTAAAAGTGGGGGATCGGCTTATTCATGGATCTATAGAACATACAGGACATTTTTGGCTGATTAAGTCGCCAAATTTGCAGAAATAAATTAAAGTTTTTTTTTGTGAAAGAAAATAACAAAATGGAAATATAAGATGAAAAATAAATAAAATTTGCAAAAATTTTTAAATGCGAAAAACTACGAAAAGGGAAAAATTAATTTAAATTACTTTTACCTGTGTTATAATAGCGCAAAAATTAGAAATACTACATCTGTAGCGTATCCGGCTATTCTTGTTCCAAAAACAAATTCTAAGTAAGCCAGAAACAATAAATCACCAAAATAGCCAAAATTGAGTTTATATTACTTAACCTCTTACCTGTTGAATATATTTGAAAAAAACTTGCCAAAAATAGAAATTTAGGATAACAATAACTGGTGATCCGGGTATTAACCTACCTCCAACTACGCTTAATAACTCTGGTGTGCTAGCAATTTTTTGCACAAACTGTTATAGTCTAACTCTTTTGAAGTTATCTTCAATCGCATTTCATATTCTGAAATTAGTAAGTTTCTAGACATTGTTCTTGCTGCCTCATGTGTTGAGAAAGATTTTTCGCTAAATCCGGTTATTCCAAAAAGAATTAAAATTCTCACATTTGTATGAAAAACTTCAGAGTATTCCCCATGGACTCTGACAATAAAAACTTAGGAGAAACTGTAGCTTAAATTTAGATTTCAATGTTGGCTCAGGTTATATCTCGATAAGGTACCATATTTACTTGTATAAGAGACATTTTTTTTAATTAATGGGAAGAAATCTAGGAGGTCGATATGCATGAAAGATATTTTATTTCTTACTGTACTTTCCCGACATGCGTGAAACATATATTCAAGGAAGGATGGGTTTGGAGTGAAACGGTGTACTGTTTTGTAACACGAGGGTTTATGAAAACAGGACCTACAGCTTAAAGTCAATTTTGAACGGCTACGAACATGCATGCCTGAAGTGGAATTCGAACCCACGAACTCTGCTACCGAAGAGCAACGCCTTACTCATTCGGACATCTGTCATCGGGACGGCGGAGGGTCCGGATTTTCTGGTGTAAGTTGGTATCGAATTGACTTCAGTCTTTACAAGGACAAACATTTATTTTAACATTTATTATAAATTTCTAAGAAGTCTCGTACAAGTATGTTAGGCGCCCCTCCCCAGCGTACTCCTTTCTCTCTCGGAGGTCCAGTCTCTCCCTAAAATGTAAACAAAAATGTAGAGGGCGTCTGTCGTCTGTCGAGGGGGGCGTTCGGAGACTAGGAATCATTCTGGACACCAACGTTCAGCAGTATTCAAAGATAAAAAGGTAAAAATCTTAATAGAAGAACAGCTTCCTCTGTATTTTGATTCTATTGAAACTTCTATACAATACTGCTAGCAACGATAATTCATTCGAACGTCGAATTTTTTACTGAAATCATGATTTCCATGTTTTATTGCATGTTGTACTACTTACAACTTAATTTTGCGCATAATTCTTCATCAGTCAATTAGAGTAAGTGATTTACAATTTTACTTCGAATCCCTGTTCGAGACTGCGGTGTATACTTACATTGGCAGGTGGGTGCGGTTCCACTCCAGAATCCGTTGCTCTCGCACTTTCGGACCCGATCCCCTACGACTCTGTTGCCCTCCGGACAGTTGTAGGTGACCGACTGACCCAGGCGGAAGTCGCGTTCCAAGACCGTCGAATTCTCCTGCCGGTCCGGATTGCCGCAGTTCGATGGACCTGGAAAAACAAAAAGAAAGCGTTTACACAGGGAGAATAATTAATTAGCTACAAATGAGCTCGGGAAGGGAGGGTTGCTTTGCTTTTTGGGTCTCTACTGAAACTTGATAGCGAGGGTAATTTTTCCTAGAGTCATGTATTCAAAGAGATCGATTAACGAAATGAAAAGTTGAGATGAAAGTTTCCTCCTAAGACATGAAATGTCTTTATCTCCAAAGAACAAATTCAAGTTTTTTCTAATACATGTGAAAGTTTCTCACCACTGATCTTTTAGTTCTAATAGACTTCTGTATTCAATGAGCAAGAATATTGATAATGTTCCATTAAATTACCTTATGTAGGTAAGCCTAAAAGTTAGTTGCATTCATTCGTCAAGATTTTCAGGGAAAGGATATTTTGGCAAAACTTTGTAGCAACACCTTAGACATACATATAAATCGTGTGTGTGACGTATCAACAATTTTAGTTTGATTGATAATTTGCAGTACACATCTCTCGACAGCAGCAGGTGATGTCCATATTGTAAATACGCGCAGTAATTCATGTTCTGCCGTCGAAAAGGTTTATCTGCACTGAAATTTATCGGCAGTTATCCAAAGTGTATGATGAAATTGCAATGCCCTGTCAAGTTTTCACGAAATGGTGCAACGTATTTAAGAAACGTGCGAAGTTCTGAAAAATTTTAGGTCAGAAGTGTAGGTTGGTTGTGGTTGCTATCATCTACCATCTTGTTATATGAGGGCTAATAAGATCGAACCCTACTGCTTAAAACTGATTCTGAGCTGCTAGGGACAACCATGCCAGCAGTGGGATTTAAACCCACGAACTTTGATACTGAAGAGCAGCACTTTACCCATCCGGCCATTGAGTATGGGATATCCTTCACAAAGCCCAGACTTTCAGATTGTCAGTTCCAAGTGTTTGGTTCCATGAAATTCGAACTTTCAAAACTAAAAACGAGGTAAAAAACTGCAACGTAAGAGAGGCTTTACGATGGACTCCTTTGCAGAAAGCATTGAAAAACTTGTGTCACGCCTCGACACTTGTTTAAACAACAGAAGTATTTACACACTGAAAAGTAGCTTTTTCATGAACCTTTAAAATGCTAGTTAAGTTATTGTAAAATTTCGATTATTATTTGTTTTCATAGGCAGTTCAACTTCCTTTTTGTCAGACCTACCTCAAAGCAGTTCTATTCATATCCCCAATGACTGTACAAAGAACATGAAAGTAGTAATAAAATTATATGAAAAAGTATGAACTTTTCAATGGCTAACTTTCGTACGTAGATAATGCTCCTTTGACGAATCTTTGAAATTTTGCATTTGTATATGATAATGACTATAAAAAAAACTTATTGGAGAAATAACTGAAATTTAATGACCAAGAAATATTGCTGATAATATTTAGCACACTTTATTTTATTATATTTCAGCAAACACGACTGTGTTTAACTAATTAAACAAATCTTATCTGCAATTGAAGGCTAAAGTTATCTTACTGAAAATTTTTCAAGATAGGGGGGGGGGAAGAAAACTACTGTACATTTGCTGAGCTTTTCATGAAGAAATCATCGCAACATAACGTAATTTACCGTATTTAACAAGAACTATAAAATGCATAACACTTTGTAAATAAAAATTATCGCAACCATCTACATTCAACAGTACTTTTGAGAACGGTAGGATAGAAAAATGGAACAAGTAGAACTAATTATCTATCGGCTGCTTTGATTTTCTTCTCAGCTTCGTAACAAAAAGAAAGCGATATGTTCCAAATAGAAAATTTTTTCGTAGACGATTTTCAGCGAGATTTCCGCGACCTACAGCTGTTTTAAAAACTCGTTTAAACGGTCTCAATTTTCTTTTTATTACGTTTCGTTAACTTCCTCGTGTGTGAGTTGAGTTTTCTAGTTGACTACACACTAAAATTAAAATGACTGAGCTGATCATGCAAGTCTCATTTACAATACTACAAGGGGTAGAGCTTTTTTTGGGATTTTAGTCGATTGAGTGCAAAATAGCATTCGGTCGCCCCCTACCAGGATGGATTCCCAGTAGATTCATAACTTAGAACAATATATACAAGCTTACTATTAGGTTTATATGACTACTCCATGTAATTAACACGGGAACAAAAAGTTTTAAATAACTGTATAAGCCATATCTTTATTTGAAGTTTGTTAAAAATGGATAGCCTAGCACAAAAGTAGTAAAATAGACCTCTAAACTACATTTTTTCTTCAAGGTCAAGGTAATTGGGATTAACGGAGTACCTAGCGCAGTGTAAGGTTTTCACTTTAACCTCCGAACGTAAGCAGATCAAAACATAAATTTAGACCTCTAAGCAAAAAGTGATCCAAACAAAAATTGAATACACTCCAGCTCACAAGGAAGCGAGGAGGTGAGGACGTTCTCATAAAAAATTATGAGTAACCAACGCGTTGTCTAATTTGGGGATAATTAGACTGGAACCTTGAAAATGACCATTTGGTATGGTTAACAGCAATGCATGAATTCAACAACATGAAGCTCATAAATTATAAAAAAAAGTAATACAATAATAAAAAAATAGGAAGAATAAAAAGTAGCAACTTGGTACAGCAAATAAAATTAAACAAAAAGTGACAACTCTATAAAAAGATATATTTTTAGTTTTTTGGTTTTTATAAAATTTTAAAAATTTTATTAAGCATTTTTTCAGTTTTTTTAAATTTTTATAAACATAAAACAAGACAAAACATTACGTAAAGTAAAAAATATACGAAAGCAAAGTAGCGGAAAGATACGATACCCAAAATATTGGAAAATGAAAAATTAATATAAAATTAGCCAAAAGATGCAGAAACGGAACTTCACCATAAAATATAGCATAAAAATAAATAAATTGGGCAATAAAACCTTAAAAGAGAACTTTAAGAAAATTTACAAGCTGTGGTCGTCGCCGGGGAAAGAATATTCAACCTCAGGATTGCAAGCGGATGAGGCGGAAACGTTACCGAGCATGCCTCTCTTGCACCGTGAGATGTGTTAAAATTGCGAAGATAACGAATGCAAGGAATGAATCAATCGCCATGTCAGGAAGGAGTAGTAACGCTGTAGGCCGTTTTGCCGAGCTTGGGACAGCAGGATTATACATTTTTTCTTCTTTCTTTTTTCTCAATTTACCAATAATATATGAAAACTCTAAAGTTTAATATTATGATTCTTTCCAATGCGAGGCACATGCTCTTATAGCATTTCCCACTACCAAGCCGCAGATATTTGATGTTCTTTCTGATGTCACTTGGACAAACCAAGCACTGTTTGAGCAGTGCGTTTCTCATATTAAGGATTCGCCTTGCGTTTTAATGAGCACCGCTAGGGTGAAAGAACGACTTTGCTCGAGTGAGTTCTCGTATTTAGAAGCAGGGACCAATCAAAAGACCCACAGACTTGGCATGCCATCCCTAGAGGTATGATTTGAGAACTTGGAGAACATTGTGACCACTAACATATTTTACGTGCTCCAGTCATCTTTAACGAATACGGTGGTTGTTAGGCCGGCTCGAGTTCCGAACTCGTTGCCTTTGCTAATTGAGCTACCATGGCTATGCAGATCTTTGTTTGTTATTAAGGAAGCACCCTATAAGAGGTCAACATTACACTCTTTAACCATTTGACAGTTTCATTTTTTTCCAGAATTCGGTCAAAAAAATGTCACATTCTTTTGTTCATTTTACATTTTTAAGTAAAGATATGTTATTAAAATTAACATTTCTAATATTTTTAAGCATTTATTACAACTTTTTTTTTCTTTCTATGAAAGCATCATAGAACTGAAGTTTACCTTTAGTCTCATCGATATCCAAGTTAATTTTTGGAATTCCAGTGAAAGCAAATCTAGGAGGCGGATCCGAAAGATTATCACAATTAATTTAAAAAAAAATTGTCTTGCTTGACTGATTCCATCTGTACTACTATCAGAGTCACTACTATCCAGGTCATCTAGTAAACTTTCGCTACTATCATTTACAGATAATTCAGTTTCTGATTCCGAGTCACAGTTCGAATCATAAGAAATTAGCTCCATACGCTCTGAATTATCCATTATTTAAAAGTAAAAATATATTATTCAACTCTTACATCAATAAAATTATCAGGCGGTTAGAAAAAATATAACCAGAAAGCTATACACTGAAAGATAACAATTCGTCTTCTGATACAAAACATGCGAAAAAACCCGCGCTTTTGAACCAATCAGAGTAGAAAATACAATAAACTGCAAACTATCATTTACTGGAAAACTATCGCCATCTATACGAATAATTTGTTACTAAAATTGGAAAAAAATACGGTCGAAACAGTGCAAGCGAAATAGAAATCAGATTGCCCGTATGCCATTCGGGCAAATTAGTAAAGGACAGAAAGCTGTACCCGTACCGCGTACGGGCAAAACAGGAAAGGGGTTAACAACACAAAGTAGGTCTTTGTAATTTAGGAGCAAGTAGACGACCTCCCATGCTTGACTTACCAACTCCATAGGTATCATTTGGGAACTTGGAGGACATTGCGACCATAAAATATTTTACATGCCCAGCCATCAATAATGAACACGGTTGATCTTTGGCGGAATAGAGCCTGGAGCATAATCCTCCGGTTACGAAATCCATGCCTTTGCTGACTGAGCTACCACGCTCCTCTAAATTTTTACATAATTTGTATCAAAATCTGAAGAGAACAGATTTCGATAAGAGACCCACAATTTGATATCAAAATACACTTCGCATGATTTACATTTTATCCCTTATTACATTTCTGAAAATTTTTTACCTTGAATTTCTTTAAAAAGTGACTTAAAATATTAGCAAAATAATCTCTTTTTAAATAATAATGTATGCGAAGAAGCATCCGTTAAAAACAAACCTAGATTTATGATACCAAATATTTCCCAACGAGAAAAGGCAGAGAACTAAAGAAAAACAATATTTCTCCCTAAATATTAACAACACTTTTTCTAAAAAAAACTTTTGGTTCTGATATTTTAGTATTACTTTTTCCAACGGCCGACCTAGAAATTTAGTCACCCGCGTGCAGGTGCTAAGACAGTCCAAGCGCTAACAAAAGGTATTAGTAAGGTTTGAAATACCGGCAAACCTGTAAATTGCAAATACAATGCAACCTTGATCCATCGTTTTTCAAGAGTATGTATAGTACTCTGAATAAATTAATTTTAAAATTAACTAGAACTCCGGTATCGAAGGACAGAGTCTTTAGCCCTCCGCCATCATTTGTGTGAAGAAATATTCTAGTCACTCATTTTAATCAAAGATTATTTTCTAAGAAATTTTAGTATCTTAGAGTCTTCCTGTAATATATGTTATCACTGTAAGAATATCGTTAAAAATTTAAAAAAGAAATTCAACGTCTCTTGTAGCCTTAAATTTTCCTTCACGGAATTATCCACAAATGTAAGATTCAGTAAATTTAAAACTCTAGTACTTACTGTACTGGCAGACCCAGGGCAAGTAATCTAGATCACAAGTAACGTCATTCCACAGCCATTTTCGACCACCGTCTAGAACAATGCAGTTCTGCTGTCCGTTGTAATTATTTGGCTGGTCTTCAGCCCAAAGGTACTGCTGGACTGCAGAATCTGGAAATGAAAAATTGACTTAAATAAATTTCTTCAAAAAGTATAATAAAAATTTTAAATAATTTTATTTATAAAAAAATCTAAATTAATTCAAATCTACATCTACCTTGGTAATTATTAAAATTTTATGATGTCCCTATAAATATAGTCATAAAAAAATCTAGAACTCCTCGGGCCTGGGGATTTATAGCCCATGATTGTTTTTCTCATACCATTTGTACGAGGCAATATTGTAAACCAGAGGCTACTCAATTTACGGGGAAGGATTCCGTCTTTCGTTTTGGAAAGAGCAGCTAGGATGAAATTGACTTCCTTCCTTCCTCAGTGGCATGACAGCCCAGGATGGGCCTTAGCCTTCTCTAGAATTCCATACCAGGCAGTCCTATCTTTGGCTCTGGATTTCCAATTTGAAATTTTCAAAAATCTTATGTCTTTCTCAATGCAATCTAACCGTCTAAGTTTTGGTCGTCCTCTCATTCAGGATTCCTATTGGTTTGGCCGTAAAAACTTTTTTTGCGGATCTATTGTCTACTGACTCAAGACTAAAGACTACTGACTCAAAATGTGTCTTCATAATTTGGAATCAAGCAGAAGACAACCAGGATTGTTTGCTCAACAGGATGAGGACAACGTAGTTAAAGGTGTAAGGTTGTCACGCAACCCCGAAAGATTTATTTAAAAAGTTTTGATATGTCAGAATACATGATCAGCCGCTCGTGGGAGGTTCCCCAGCACGAGTCCTGCTCCATAAAAAAAGCTAAAGTCAGGAATTGATAAGGATAAATCATTTAGTATGTGGACACATTTGTTTGTTTGTTTGCGCGTGCGCGCGTGCGTGCATATATATGTGTGTGTGTGTGTGTGTGTGTGTGTGTGTGTGTGTGTGTGTGTGTTCTTGGTTTTCCAAGAGCCAGAAGATCAATTTGGCTACTTTTGGGAGGAGATAGCTGTTTGAATTGAATTAAAATTGAGATTAAGTCATTTTTCAGCCCTCGTAGTTTCCTAAGCTACTTATTATCCTTAGCCAAAGACTAACCGCCTATTGCGACGGGATCTATTGGATCCTGTGTAGTCCTTTCTAGATGGCTAACAACATAAATAAGAGCAATAAAATCAGAAAATAGATCTATTTCATAAACTAAAACCGTTATAAGTAAGAATCCTTTTAAAAGAATGCAATTTTGGATAACGATTCCGTGTCTAAATGCTCGATATTTTTTTGTTGCAAAAGTTGTTGAAGCATTTAAATGGATTTTCAGAGCGTGCATGCATGCAAATAATATTAAAAAGATTTATCCACTACTAACTAATTACAAGCTTCAATAAGCAGAAAATTTTTTCGTGAAATATGCGCATAAAATATTGATTTTTTGAAACTGTGAACTATAGCTAAGCTTATAATTTTTAATTTGATACATTGTCTTTACTGTTAGCGTTTAATTTTTCTTGTCAAACAAACTTTATATCGCATTAGATACAACAGGACAATATGAATAAAATATAAATTTTTAACAATATAAATAAGTAAACTATGTCTATTTTTATTTAAAGCATTCACACACACAAAAATAAACACATGTATGTATATATATATATATATATATATATATATATATATATACACATATACATATATATATATACATATATATACACACACATATATATATATATATATATATATATATATGCATATATATATATATATACATATATATACATATATATATATATATATACATATATACACACACATATATATATACATATATATATATATATATATACATATATATATACACACACATATATATATATATATATATATATATATATATATATATACATATACATACATATACATATACATACATATACATATAATACATACATATACATATAATACATACATATACATATAATACATACATATACATATAATACATACATATACATATAATACATACATATACATATAATACATACATATACATATAATACATACATATACATATAATACATACAATACATATATTACATATAATACATATAATACATACAATACATATAATATATATATATATATATATATACATACACATATATATATATATATATACATACATACAAATATATATATATACATACATACAAATATTTATACACATACTAACAATTAAATAAAAATTATATTTTCATTTTATTACTATTTTAAATTTTTGTCATACCGTTATAAATTAATTACTTCTTAATTGCCAAAATGTACTTTTAGAATTGATATGTTGAAAAAAAATTAGCATTTATCTTAACGAAAATATGTATTATAAATTTGTATCAGTTAATATCAAGGTTTAATGGCATTGATATTTAGAAACAAATTTTAAAAAGTAATTCTATCGTCTTGAGTTTCAGTCTTTAAGCATGTATTAGGAATTTTGTTTGTTTAGTAGGATAATTTTTAGTCAAGTATCCAAATAATTTTTCTTTCTGTATGTAGATGAGCACAATGATACTACCCATGAAAATTAAAACAATTTTGTTATGATTTGTAAAATTGTGAAGAGTAAGTACACGTGAAGGGTATTAAAAAATTTTTACTCCGATAACATAACATTTTGAAATGGACCTAGATAGATGCAAGATATTTTTAATAACCGTTTCCATTTTAAAAGTTATTTTTAAATCCTATATCGTGAATTATGGTAAAATTTTTTTTATCCTTTTTAACTACTTTAATTTCTGCTGGTACAGTAACATGATATCTACGACTATCGGATGGAAGTTTGAGACTTCTTTTTGACTGAAAGATCCAAGGCTTCGTTTAGATGAAAGTCTCATTTCACCATTTTGGTTGTCTCCAGAGAGAGTGTCCTTCTGATTAAGTATTCTTTTTCTATCAGATAGAAGGAAGCACAGATTTCTTCTACACTAATTACCAGGTCATTCCAATTACCCTTGCACTAATTAGCGTTAAACTATGGCGACCAAATGTTTTCAAAATTAAAAGACAGTTCACAAATTTAAATTTTTTAAATTTCATTTTGTCCCAAAATACTTTGACTAAGGACTCCGAAAATTCCATAATTTAAAGTTTTTTTTTTCTTTTTGTCACTAACTGAACTTCGCTTTAATCTTTGCTTACAGGAATTATTTGGAGAACAATTTCTGAACGACAACGAGCTCTTACAGGGAAATTGGATTCCTGGAAATTGTATTGCTCTTGTTTTGACTGTGCAAAATATATTTTAGATAATAACAGGTTATTTGTAATGGACTTGAAGTAGCTATTACTAGTACATTACTAGTAAAAGTATAATAAATCTGCAATTTTTATTTTAGTTATGATAAATTCAAGTTTGAATATGTAATAATAAGAAATAGGATAAAATATGCAATCTAGCTTTTCGTATAAAATTAAAAAGAATTGAATACACTAAGATTTTTTATAAATGTTTCTAGTTTCACACTAAAGAAATAAAAAGCTCAGTTGAAATAAAAGCAAGCAAGTTTTAAAGTATGGGTATATATGTTAGTGTGATACATCTACAAAAAATCCTCAAAAATATTTTCTCGTGTAATCAAGTTTTTCTTGGATTTAGCCTTTGGCTGAACTAGGAAAAATAGTAGAACAATACTTTTATATTCTTTAAAATTTAGCTTGAAAACTTAAAATTGAAAATTGAAAAAATGAGTTTTAATGTTCTCTAAAGTATCGTATGTTCCTTGTAAATTGTCTGTACATTCGCAATATCTCCAGAGCTTGCGTTGCAAACATCAGTCCCACATCTCACTGTCCTCTTACTAGAAAAAAGTCGCAAGCAGGAATTACTCTCCCACAGCGGTATTGCGGTCAAACCTTAACTATCGCTGCATTTTTACTGGAAAATTACCACTTATTGCGGCATTGCACCCAAACTTTCATTATCTTTATTGTTTATATAGTCGTGTTTGTAAAATAAATACTCTAAAAGAAAATATCCTTTCGAAGTATGCTGAAATTCTAATCACAAACATGTTCACATATTATAGAGTACTTCTTTTTCTATTTGTTTTACAGATATTCCACACTGAAAGCTTTTAAATGAAAGAATAAACATAGTAACTTACCATCAACCCAGTGCCAAGTTCTGACTCTCAATCCTTGATCTCTTTGAGCTCCCAGCCATACAAGCTTCGATTTCAGAACATCTTTCCTCCTCTCCAACTCGGATGCGATGAAATGATGAGTAAGATCTCTGGTGCCGTGCAACAGCAGTCCACCTCTGGCTCGACAGTAATCGACGGCTGCTTCGAATGAACCTCCTTTAGCAGACTGGAACTCGTAGCAAGTCCGACTGAAGGTTGTCAGCTCGAGGGGTTCTAACTGGTTGCCACAGCGACCGGATGAAATTTCTGTTTAAATTATGAGTAAAGTTACATTATAATTATATTTTTAAAGCTTGCATTTTGAATTCTTTTTATAAGAAATTCTCATTACTTTCTCATATAATACGTTTCACTCTTTGAATTGCTAGAATACTCAACAGTTTTATACACCCATCCTAAAGCCAAATACATTTTTGAGAATTGCCGTTTTTACGTGTGTTTAACGTACACTTTTTACTTTCCCATATACATTGTGAAAGCTAAGTACAAAAATCGTACAACAGTTTGACCTCGAGAAGATGTCCAGTTGACTGATCTTAACGTTTTGGACATCATCATATCCGATAAAATCTATTTTTGGAATTACGCCATGTGCATATGAACACGATATCTCGATTACGTTTTGACGAAAAGAAAACAAATTTTGAATATATACTTTAAAGCAAAATTGTAGATTTCTACAAACTTTCGGGTTTCTTCTGGCAACCGGAAAGTACAATTTACCTGTTACTTCCGGTTTTTAATCACGTTTTCGATGCTGTTATTTAAGTTTGTAAAACGTCTTAGTGTAGCTTAAGGACACTTATGTATGAGTTAGTAAATACTACTTGAACTATTCTATAAGAAAGGCAGGGTAAAAAAATAACGATGCAGCAAATTAACATTAATTTTTTTCTCGTTTATTTTCTTTTCTTGAATACCTGTCTTGATTCCTACACATATGTGATTATCTGAACTAGTAAAATGTACCCTCTTATGACGTACATGTTAAGTTTTCCCCCTAATTATTCGAAAAAAAAAAATCAGGAATACCTTCCTTTGATTTCTTCATATACTTATAGAAAAGTTACTATTTTCATTAGTGAAGTTCTAAACTTTTAGAAAACATGTGAATACATAAGTGCCTTCCTTAAGCTAAGCTATGACATTTTACGAACTTATATAACAGCATCGAAAACGGGATTAAAAACCGAACGGAAGTAACAGGTAAATTGTACTTTCCGGTTGCCAGAAGAAACCCAAAAGTTGGTAGAGATCTACAATTTTGCTTTAAAGTGTATATTAAAAATTTGGTTTCTTTGCGTCAAAACGTAATCGAGTTATTGTGTTCACATACAGAAACAAACACACGGATGACGTAATTCCAAAAAAATGATTTTATCTTATTTGGGGATGTCGAGGTTTGGTTTGGAGCGTTTACTGTTTTGCACACGAGGGCTAATGAGACCGGGACCTACTGCTTAAAGCCGAATCCGAACGTACGAACATCCATGCCATAGTGGGATTCGAACCCACGAACTCTGGTACCGACGATTAGTAACCAATCGTTCGGCCTTATGTCGAAAACATAAAGATAAGTTAAAATTTCAACTTTTGTACGATTTTTGTATTTAGCTTTTCCAACGTATATGAGAAAGTCAAAAGCGTACGTTAAACACACGTACATACGCCATTTCCCAAAAGTGTAATTAATTGGTAGTTCTAAGCAAATTTTCAGCAATATATCCAGGACCTAGGTACCACCCAGCTTTGGAAAGGGGATTAAGAAGTTAAAAGTAAGTATTCTTTAGTTTTAAGGATTAAAAGTAAGAAGTAAGTGTCATAAAAATGACATTGAAAAACTTTAGAGTATAATTTACTTCATTCTTGTAGCAATTGTTTAACTAACACAAGCTATTTACATAATTACGTTAGTTAATTTTTAGGATAAAAACATCCTCCCTCTCTCTCCCCCCTACACAATGTTTTGCAACACAAAAGCTAATGAAATCCAGACCTACTTCTTAAACTAATTGCAACAACATACTTCCTTTCTAAAAGACACTTCTTCACATTTTTATCGAAAGTTTAATTTAGGATTTCAAAGTGGGTTTGTTTCGGTTTACGCTACGGTCTACTATTTTGCATACGAGGGCTAATGAGATTGGGACCTACAGTTTAAAGCCGATTCCAAACGAATACAAACATCCATGCCAGCAGCAGGATTCGAACCCGCGAATTCCGGTTCCGGAGAGCAGCGTTCTACCATTCGGCCATCGTTCGGCGGTTTGAAAGTGGGAGGTTAGCCTTATGGTTAGTACGCAGTGTACTAGGAGCATTTTTAAGAAATATTGTTGGACAACTCGATTTTTATCAAGTATTTTAATTAAGAAAAATTTTAATATAATTTTGTATGTTATAAAATTCATGTAATAACATTAAATATTCTCATAAAAATATCGTTAAAAATTGGTAAATTAAAAAAAAACTGAAAATCATTGTTATGTAATCCATTAAGAGGTAAATATATACAGCGGTTTGATTAGAGCATCAAAAGAAATGATAACCTAAAGATCGTTGAGTCATTCCTGCAGTGAATATATCTTTAAAAGCCTTAAATGTAAAACCAAATAAAGTACAAACTAAATACCTTGGGTAGTGAAAACCATGACTTCACATAACGTCAGAGATCCTTGAATGCCCACCATTTGGACGTAAACATACCTTCCAACTATTGGATACGCACAGTCGAAATCCTTCGTTACGCCATCATCTACGAAACAAAAATTACAGAAACGTTGAAAACCTTTTACAGCATGGAGCTTAACAATTTAACTAAAATAATCTAAAAGAAAAACGGTAAAGAATAAAGAATTTATTACCTAAGGGTTGTCTCAAATTTTAAAACTTCAAAATAAATAAATACGAACATAAAAAAAAGAAATGCCTTATTACAGCTTTGAATAACTAAAATTTCTCTTAATCATTTTAGACTAAAAAAGAAATCATTTTTTAATCATTTTAGATTAAAATACGAAAATGATTGAACTACTTTATTTTTAATTTACACTACATACACATAGACAATGCACATTTTTTAAGAAAGTTAAAGACATTATAAAATATTTATACAAGTAATTAATAAGAATTATAAAATTTTCTATACTTATAAATTGAAGTATAAGTAAATTAATCACATTTAAATTCTTCTTCACATTGAATTTTATAAATTAAAAAAAGTTTAAAATGTTTCTTGTCGATTTTTCTTAGATTCCCCCTAATCCACAAACATATATCATATATAATATCATGTATCATATATATCAATATATATGTATATAACATACAATATACAATATCATATATATCAATATATATATATCATACAATATACAATATCATATATATCATATAACATATATAAACATATCTAATATGTCAAAATTACAACCCCTAAGGTAGATATCTAAAATTCTACTATTTTCCCCTTCGAATTTTGTAATACTTCAGTTCCCAGCGATAAAATAACAAACAAAGAAGTGTTCTCTAACTTAAATTCTTTTTACCCGTCTCTCAACGTTATCGCCGGAATTAAAACTAGTTTTCTGTGCACTGTCCATATTTTGCATCTGTCTCTGGAAAATGTCTTAGCTTTTGAAATAATTTGTTGTCTGTGTATTTTGAACTAGTTAAAATCAAGGTTCACTATTTCCTCCTAAAAATCGCTGAACCATCTTAAGTCTTATGGGAAGAAAATTGCGCGATTCGCTCACTGTAAGTTTGGCATATAAGACAAATGTGCATATTCTTGGAGTATTCATGCAGAATTGTTGCCCTGTATAGGTGGTTAGTAGATCGATGCATTTTCATTAAATGTGAAGTTCTAAAAATGTTGAAATTTTGTGGGATTCGTGACTGCATTTTGAATCAGAGTTCTGTCTTCCCAACAATCCCCGTCATATTAAATAATAGGGACAAGTTTCTTGTGTAATTGGGGAAGATTATTTTCACTGGTTACACACATAAATATATCTGATTTCATTCTAATAAATGCATAAATCAAAGTAAATTATTTTAGACTTACAGTTTTATTGTGTTGGTGTATATATTTTTTACAACTATGTAAATGCAAAAAATAAAATTCATTTTACTCGGCACCTCGAATTATGGTTATATTGAACATTTTTCTCAACCCAGAGGACTTTGAAATATCAAGAGTCTACTGTATTTTGATATTTATCATTTAAAAAATGCTTTAGAATATTTATGTGAAAACACTAAACATAAGCTTTATCTAAACAAGTATAAAAATAAACATTGTAATGAATTATATTCTTATTCTGAATTATATGCTTAGATTTTGCTACAGTTGATTCATAATTACCTAAAGTTTTGGGATACCAAGCACAAAGTCTATTGCCCTGTACCGTCGAACTGTTTCCAACTCGAATTTCCAAGTCTTGAAGAGGCTGATGACCTGGAATAAAAGTGTATAAATATGTAAAATATTTTTATACATATTTAAAAAAAAACGTAATTTTGAATCCATAGGAAATTTTTCTGATAATATTTCAGTTATAATACATATTATGTAACCTTTCTTCAAATGTTGCATACAATCACTTTGCAAAATTTATTTGCAATATTTTAACCCTTTCGTGGGCCGTGAGAACCCATTCTAATATTTTGGTCTTGTTATTTAAACGACGGGAAGACTGATTCCCACTTCGGTTTTGCGCTGTCATCAATTGTTCGATCGATTGAATAAAATTAGCAGCTCTGTTTTAACAGTTTGGAAACGTGGAATAAAAAATAAACGGCCCCCGAAAGGGTTAATTAAACCTAATAAGAACAATTAACATAAAACTATATTCACGTACTAACAATCTAAAAAATAAAGCATCAAATAATTTTTTTCCTAAATTAAAGAAAAAGGCAATAAAACCTAAAAAGAGTTTGAAAGGACAAGTTGCTATAATCATTGAGATATTTGTAAATTTCTCCGTGGGCCGCAAAATCTTACAGCGCAAGTCACGATTTGAAGAAGCTGTGGTATCACCAGTATTTATTAGGTATAATACTGGTTATACAAAATACTGATAATATTTCTTATGAAAATGCATTATATATAGTTATTGGCAATTATTGGTAATACAAAAATACTGGTAATGTTTTTTT
>CM063506.1:160440497-160445497 GCA_032207245.1 Pardosa pseudoannulata | reverse complement strand
AAAATAATTACAGTGAACTGGAATTTTATAATAGATAATGCAATTAGTCGTAATTTCAGTCTATGTACCTGCATAAAAGTAAATTTATGTATGCTGCTCAAAAAATCATAGTATCCATCAGAGTGGGAAATTTATAAAAAAAAAATTGCTTGAAAATTTTGTAGTTTATTGTTTTGTAGTTAGCCCTCTACGTACTCTTAAAAGGTTGGTTGGTTTGGAGTGCTACGGTCTACTTTTTGCAACACGAGGGCTAATGATAACGGGACCTATAGTTTAAAGCCGATTCTTAACGGCTACGAACATCCATGCCACAGTGGGACTCGAACAAACGAACTCTGGTTCCGAAGATCAGTGTCCTAACCATTCGGTCATCGTTCGGCTTACTCTTAAAAGGAAAGTGCTTTTTAAAAAAGCACAAAACTATTACAAGCTCTTTTTTAGCGGTATCTAAAAAGAGACTAGTAATTAAAGGGTTACACTGGTTTTAGTGTAGCCTCTTTAATACTATAGATCTTAAAAATTCCGGCCGAACGATGGCCGAATGGTTAGGGCCTTCGGAACTGGAGTTCGTGGGTTCGAATCCCACTACGGCATGGATGTTCGTAGCCGTTCGAAATCGGCTTGAAATAGTAGGCCCCGGTCTTATTAGCTCTCGTGTTGCAAAAAGTAGACCTTAGCGCTCCGAAACTAAACCAAACCTTAAAAATTCCGAATTAAAAATATCCTATTAACCAGTTAACTGCGTTCGACGAGTTTACACATCAGTCCAAATCTTTAAAATTTTTAATATTTAAAATAATTTAAAATATTAAATAGATGTCTTTCTGTGTTTATATTTAAATAATGGAAAAGTATGATACTGTATATTTTGCAGTGATATAACGTGGAATGACTTGTTTAATAATTTTTATAAAATGCAAGATAGCTAGAGAAAGTTTTATATTTTATCATACGTTAACATGGGGGCAAGAAGAAACCAATATGGCAGGTATAGACTCTCCTTAATGCCTAATTATTTTAGTGGCAACTAAAAAATAGTTTATACAATTTTTATGTTTTCTTTTTTAGAGATGGTAGATGACAACTATAAACTATCTACTAAAATTTCAAGAACTGTTATTTATAACTTTGTCCTTTTATGATTTTATGATTTTTCAAATCTCGTATATAAATTTACATTTTCACCAGTTGCATCGTCTAAAATAATGACAAACAATTTTATCTATTATAAATCTTCACTTTATGGTAATATGTTTACAAGTAATACTATGTAAATCTATTATTACGAAGTGTTTTTCTATTTTAAAAATGACATTCTATGACACTTAAACAGACAATCACCGTGAGGACATAGTGAATTATTCAAAGTTGTTTTAATTTTACATTTGTTTTACTTTGTGCAGCCCATAATAACTTAGATATAAGATTTTCATCCATATATTTTCGTGAGAAATGACTTTAATGGATGAGCATTAATGGATGAGCATTAATGGAATAAAAGAAACACATGTCCATAAACAAACGTGCTTTTCACACATCAGTTAAGACTAGGTTTATATTAATGTTATCATATAGCCCGTCATATGACGGGATCAGTAAAATTTTCATTTTCCAATTTGTTGTTAATACCGGTGATAAAATTTTCATTATAACAAAAAATGATCGAAGATTAAATATAAAATTATCACATATGTACCTAATCTATAATTAAGCCAAATATAAAAGAAAATTGTTTACGTAATATGTAAGTTCAGTGATAAAACGTATGAAAATAATTCAGACGATATTTAAATAATTTAAAAAAAGAAATGATTCAATGAGATGGTTGAAGGAATGGCGTCATAATGCTAGAAAAAAAGGTTATTTTCATCTACTTATAATGTGATAAATTGATGAATTTAATCGCCTGCTCTTAACGGGAAAATAGGGCTTGAAATAATGGCATCAAACGCTCGAACAGGGGTGAGGGGCTACATTTCGAACGTTTTAAAGATGACAGTATTTTTCGCCGTGATATGAAGCCTATTTATACCAATTTATTTTAGAATAGGATGGATATTTTAAGAGAAGATAAATTTTACTCGTTTTGAATTTTACTAACCCTAACTCCTCAAGAATCCAATATGGCTGCCTCTATCCATTCCAGGTTCAACCGCTTCATAAATTCGAGAACAGACGGTCAGATAATTTAGGCTATTATTATATAGAGGATGCTAGAGCTACTATACTTTTTAAGCATTATTTTATACTGGGTTATTCCGGACAAGTTTATCTTGCAATTTAAATCTGGTGCTATATTTGTGCCATGGACTAAACTTTTTCTTAAATATGACATGGTTTTGACATTTTCAACAGTTCAGGACAATTGTCAAGTATTTGTCTAGATTTTGGGTAAAACGTATGAAATTGGAAGCGTTTGATCACTTTTGGCTATATAATTTATGTCGCCAAAGGTGAGGATACTTACCCGAATAACTCATAACCCTCGTCGCACGTGTAAGTTGCTGTTGTCCCTACGGTCCGTCCCTCGTTGGACAATGCGACAGATGCGTAAATGGGAACTGCTGGATGTGGACATACCTTCTGGTCACTTTGACCTGAAAAAAAGAGAGAGAAATTTTATCTTCAGGGTTTCACAGTACTTCCTTTAAAATTTGTCTAAAAACAGTAGTTACACCAAATGAGGTAAAAAAAATCCTATTTAAATAAATTTTATATCCAGTTCATTTTTAACACCTTCCCTGTTTTGCCCGTACGCCGTACGGGCACAGCTTTCGGGCCTTTACTGATTTGCCCGTACGGCATACGGGCAATCTGATTTCTATTTCGCTTGCACTGTTCCGACCGCATTTTTTCCAATTTTAGTAACACATTATAGTTTAGTAAATGATAGTTTGCAGTTTATTGTATTTTCCACTCTGATTGGTTCAAAAGCGTGGGTTTTTTTGCATGTTTTGTATGAGAAAACGAATTGTTATCTTTCAGTGTATAGTTTTCTGGTTATATTTTACTAACCGCCTGATAATTTTATTGATGTAAGAGTTGAATAATATATTTTTACTTTTAAATAATGGATAATTCAGAGCGTATGGAGCTAATTTCTTGTGATTCCAACTGTGACTCGCAATCAGAAACAGAATTATCTGTAAATGATAGTAACAATACTTTACTAGATGACCTGGATTGTAGTGACTCTGATAGTACAGATGGAATTAGTCAAGCAAGACATTTTTTTTAAAAATTAATTGTGATAATCCTTCGGATCCGCCTCCTAGATTTGCTTTCACTGGAATTCCGAAAATTAACTTGGATATCGATGAGACTAAAGGTAAACTTCAGTTCTATGATGCTTTCATAAAAAGAAAAAAAGTTGTAATAAATGCTTAAAAATATTAGAAATGTTAATTTCAATAACATATCTTTACTTAAAAATGTAATATAAACAAAAAATGCAATAAAAAAATATGACATTTTTTTGACCGAGTTCTGGAAAAAAATGAAACTTTCAAATGGTTAATAACGATTTATAGTCTGATTACAGACGCTAGACACCAAATTTTACTTGGAATTCTCCTAGACATATTCAATTTGTAGTCGTCCCCGTTAGACAGCAAAAAGGGTATGTTAATGAGTAACCGACTATAAAACACATAATTTGTCAATGGAGGAACATACCGATAATGATGTTACTAAGAGAATTTTAGAGCTAATTATTGGTAAATTACTGCCCTTTAATAAAACAGATATGTAACAATCAGTACAAACAAATTGGGTACCCGAGTTAAAGGTCGCCGTACATGATCATAAGTAACTACGATAAGGATTATAATTTTCAATACCAGACCAAATATCCCTGATAAAACTAGTACCAAAAGCGTAGTAGTAGCTATTAAGTTAATTATGGGAAACTGTTCATTCTTTTCAAGAACCAATTAGAAGAGCAGGCTGTAAACTACTGATATACACTAAGACTAGAAGTAACATTCATTTACGTTACAAATTATATCCAATGGTTGGGTTTTAATTTCATCTTAATTTGTAGCAACCCGGATACGAAAGAAAATATTGTCACCTGTTGTCATTGAAGAATAAATTACTACTACACGAGATTGGGAATGAACCCTTAATTATAATTATCTCTCCGAACAAAGGATCAAATAAATTGTCTAACCCACCTGCTCTTTTATTATATCGCCTCGTAATATTTTAAACGAGCGACCACGAGTTGACAACGGAAAATGTCGTCGGATCGGTATAAATGGTGTCAACTTTAGCATAACAGGAATGCATGCGTTATCTTCATGATTAGTGCATGCCCAAAGTTATTGTTGATTGTGTCATTGTTATCAGGTAAAACCTTTCAGGTTTTTTTCTGAACGTATCTGGGCAGTCGAAGCCCGTATTGGAAAGGAAGACAATCCCAGTCAGTCATTCGTCACATTTTCTTAGTTAATAAGGTACGAAACGTTCAGTATGGCAGTCGATAAATGTGTCAATAAGTTTGTAAATGTCTAGGTATTCTACAATTCTACTAAGTTCATGGCATAATTTGATTTAAATCTTTTTCTCGAGGGCTTTATTGTTTGTGAATCTGATAGGGAGTGCTGTTTTATCTTTTGCATTTCAATTCATACTTAATGACCTAAGTAGAAGTGAACAATAATGTTCAGTTTGAACCCCTTGCTTATTTTGTATGTACACCAGAGGTGGGCAAATACTTTTAAGCGCGGGCCAAAATGAAATTTTCAAAATGTCTTCCGGACCGGAGGACTCTACCGCGTACGCTGTGCACACGCTTATGTTTTGGGTGAAGTTTTTTTCCCTGCCCAAGAAATTTTTTTTGACAAAAACACTAAGTATCATTTTAAAGCGTTTGGACTGAGAAATTTGACAGTTAATAAACCATAATAGTAATAATAAATTGTCTTACTTAAGTGTATATGCGAACCATTTGTGCCCAGTAAAATATGTCACGTCATTTTTAAAGAAATAGGATCCAG
>CM063506.1:160352997-160427997 GCA_032207245.1 Pardosa pseudoannulata | reverse complement strand
ATTGATGCCTTTGCTAATTGAGCTACCACAGCTTTTAAATCAATCGCATCCAAAATAAAAAACGTTTTGTTATTTAAAAAAGCAAGAGCAAATAAAATCTTTTAATACAAATAAATTACATAGCACCGTAAATGCTTTATTACTTGCAAAATCGAATACAATCTGGAATTTCAGACAAATAATTTACTTGGTAAAGAAAATGGATTATTATTTAAAAAAGCAAAAGGAATAAATTTTATCGGTTCAAATAAATAACTTGCATCAGAAAGAAAATGTTTTCCCAGATAACAAATTCAGTTTGCTGCAAACTTGCAGCAAGTTCAGCATGGCAAATCTGCAAGTTTGAAACAAGACTGCAGAAAGTCCAAGAATTTTCGCTTGCTTCAAGGTTGTCACGACAAGGGTTCCACAGTTTTGCAGCAAAATAGCGTTTCAAAGGAGGGATCGCGTTATGTTCCGTCTAACTTGCAGGAATTTTGCTGCAAGTTTGTTGCATTAAGTTTGTTATAACAAGATGTTATCCAGAAAAAATCAAACTTGATGCAAGTATTCATGCTATCTGGGTTATTACTCAAAAAAGCAAAAGCGAGTAGAATCTGTTATTTCAGATAAATAATTTACTTAGCTGTGAGAATGGTTTACTATTTAAAAGAAGCAAAATCGAATAGCTATTTTTGAAGTAAAGAAATTAAGAATTTCCACAACATGGTATTTTACTCAATGATATAACAGTTCTGAGATTTTTACATTTCATCAGGCCGTTTGCACGTTAACTTATTTCATTCATCTTTCCAAGAGATGACTTGAAATTTAAGTTTTTTTAGTATATCTTACCGTTATCTATTTTAAAAAGAAGCAAAATCGAATAGCTACTTTGGATGCAAAGAAATTAAGAAATCCCACAACATGGTATTTCACGCATGCAATGATATAACAGTTCTGAGATTTTAACGTTTCAACAGGCCGTTTGAGCATTAACTTATTTCATTCACCTTTCCAAGAGCTAACTTGAAATTTAAGTTTTTTTAGTATATCTTACCGTTAGTTTCCAAAATAGCTATTGAACAGATTGCACGGGAAAATCGCTGGTGCTAGTGCCTATGATTCAGCCATTTAAGTTTTTTTCTTAAAGTGATTACGGTATAAGTTTCTTTCATTTGCTAATGATCTAGGCTGAGGTTCACCGCTATAAAATGAATAGCGTTGTTTTATTTTTTAAGACCCGGATGTTCTGGTTATTCGATCAAGCGGTAAATGTACTTTGTTGCGTTGTAAATTCATTTGAGACGGTTTCGCAAGAGAGGGGATGGAGATGTAAATGAAATTCGTGCGAGTCTGTGTTAATGGCAATATTGAGAAGGTATAGTTACAGTCAATACCTATCAGAGAAGCCCATTAGTCTTAGATTTATCCGCCATTGAAAATGCTTTATTATTTAAATAAAAAATATTAGGTTGGGGAAAAAGAAATGCATTATTTTTTTCGGTAGATGGCTGTAGTGGTCGATATCTCGTAAAGTATCTATCAAACGATTTCAAATTTATGCTCGTTGTCAAGGTGACATGTAACACTAAAATTCTTTTTACTTTTTTTGTTTGGTCCATTCAGTTGTGAGTTACAGGGTGTTCAAAATGGAAGTCAACAAAGAGAAAATTCAGTACATTTTACAGTTGTTCTTTTACAAAGGTGAAAATGCAAGCCAGGTGGTTGAAATTGTGAATGGTGTTTATGGTGCCGATACTGTAATAGCTAATTAAGTGTACTTTTGGTTTCGTCGATTCCGTTGAGGTATTTTTGATGTTAAAAATGCACCTCGCACAAGCAGGGCCGTCGTCGAAAATGTCGATAAAATCACAGAAATAATAGAAGCTGACCAGCATTTTAGTAGTCGTAGCATCACCCAGGAGCTAAAGATGGACCACAAAACAGTTTAAAACCATTTGCGCAAAGTTGGATTCAAAAAGAAGCTCGATGTTTGGGTGCCACGCCAATTAACACCAAAAACAGGATGGATCGAAATTTCGTCTGCGAAGCCTTGGCCAAACGGAATGAAATCAATTCATTTCTGAAACGGATGGTGATTGGGGATAAGAAATGGGGCAAATACGACAATATTGTGCGAAAACGATCGTGGTCAAAGAGCGGGGAAGCAGCTCAAACGGTGGTCAAACCAGGACTAACGGCCAGGAAGGTTCTGCAGTGTATTTGGTGGGACTGGAAGGGAATCATTTATTATGAGTTGCTTCCGTATGGCCGAACACTAAATTCAGATCTCTACTGTCAATAACTGGACAGTTTGAAGCTAGCGATTGACCAGAAACGGACAGAATTGGCCAACAGAAGAGGTGTTGTGCTCCATGAGGACAACGCCAGGCAGTGACACGTCTGTAGTGATTCACCAAAAAGTCAAAGAGCTTGGTTGGAAAGTTTTAACGCATACACCATATAGTCCGGACCTGGCACCAAGCGATTATCACCTTTTTCTGGCATTGCAAAACTTTCTGAGTGATAAGAAATTGGGATCAAGAGAAGATTGTGAAAATCGATTACTAGTTTTTTTTGTCAATAAGGACCAAGATCTCTATGAGAGAGACATTATGAAGCTACCTTTAAATTGGCAACAAACTATACAACAACACGGTGCATATTTGACCCAAATCGGATAATACGAAATATGTTAAATAAAGTCATTAATTTCACGCAAAAATAATGGATTCCTTTTTCCCTAACCTAATATATATTTGATCATTTTAAACCCATTAAAATCGTCAGTGTAACAATAAATATTCATTTCCCCCCTTTTAATGCTATTTTAATAACCAAAGATACTTTTATTCCTTATATATATATATATATATATATATATATATATATATATATATATATATATATATATATATATATATACATGCCAGGTCTCAAAAAACCGTAGTTGGAAATTGAGTGAAATAATAGTTAACAGGTAATAATAGTTTAATAATAGAGTTAATAATAGTTAAATAATAGTAAACCGTGAGTTACAAAGGGTTTTAAAAAGGGAACTCTTTTATAATAATAAAATAAATGAAAAAGACCCACGATTGCGTAACCTTTTGGAGTAATCCTGTCAAGCGGAAAGATATTTCAAGGATCTGATGATTAAGCGAACCTATATAAGTTAGTTTGCTCGTGGACATGGGAGCTGTCAACACCTTTCCACGCTTAGCTCCACTACGAACAAATGAAAGCTTTTAAATGAAACTATGATTTAATAAACTTATTATCAAGAAAGAGTGCTTTCTATTCGCCTTAACACTGGATCACGATATATATATATATATATATATATATATATATATATATATATATATATATATATATATATATATATTCAGGTCCTTATCATCAGATGGACAAATTGAGGCTTTGCCCACTCCTATCAGAGGGATCTCCAATCTAACTCCCCCTTCGAGATATTTTAGAACATTTTTTAACTTGCACGTTGAATTCTAAAGTATATTATATCCCATTAATAATTGGATATTCTACAAAATTATTACTATTGCAATTTAATAAAATATGTACAGAGTAGGAGAAAAAAAATCTTCCAAACAATCTTATAAAATAAAATTTATCCAGTTCTTTACTGTACATTTCTATACACAAAAAGTATAAAACTAATTTTTATAAACTCCGAATATGTAAAAATTAAATTAAAACTTTTGTATAATATATATATATATATATATATATATATATATATATATATATATATATATATCAAAAACTACATGTAACTAAGGTCAAATTATTGTTTCTTCCCACCCTCTTCATTACTTTCCTTCTATATACATGTGTTTTTAAGAACACCAATTTTAAAAATTGTAGAATTCCTGAATTCCAACTTGTTAAGTGTGTGTCATTGCATCAACGCCATCTAAATAAGTTCTCAACAGTTTTATCTAGAAAGTCTAAAAAATACTAATACTTTTATCAGGACGACTATTCTGATTACACAGATCAACAGTGGTTTTGGTGCCTATATAGAGGTGATTTTATATGAATTTGATGCCCTGAATTCAAATACAGCATTAGATTTTGCCTAGCCGCTCGTATTGCTGAGATTTACCATTTCGGTAAAAGATACGTTATACTATAAGTTGAATCCACAAAACAAATAAAATAAACTAAACATGGAAGTATACTATTAACATATTATAATATTATTATTATCTTATACAAATATATTAATTATTAATATATTTTTATATTATTAATATATTACACAAATATTATTGCGTTCAAAGATAGAGAGAAAAAGGAATCGAGGAAATCAACTATACTCTGTCATTTATTATAATGATAAAAAATAAGTTTTATCTTATAGCAATAATATATAGGATAAAAAATGTATTAATACAATTAAATATTTAATAATTTACCTAGAAACTAGTGTATAGGCTCGTATACTTTCCCCAATTGTATTTTATTAAGGTGAGACGAAGTTTAGTCATTGAACACTTCGGAAGCTTCTTTTTCGTGACAATCTTGAATGTGTTTTGGTACAGCCCCTTTTTAAACTCGAGCAGTAATCAGCCATCATGTGCGTATCCTATATTCCTTGATAACGGACCTCCATAATTTTAATATCCTGGTGAAATATTTCACCTTGTTCCTCACTGGATGGTTTGCACAACTTCTTGTACTTGAACTCATTTTATTTCTATTTATCGATATAACTACAACAATATACAGTATAGTACGTTTTAGGTTAACATCTCTTTCCTAAACTCAAATATTACACGAAGCTAATTTCTATCTACCCTGCAGGACGAAAAATCTCAAACTAAATTAAATTCAAAAAGTGTTTAATTTATTACTTAAAAAGGGTTTACTCGACTCAAAAAGGATTTCAACTTTAGTCGAAGGGTTGAAAGTCACATTACGGATCTGGTGAGTTTTCCCGGAGCTATGTGGTTCACATTTCCTGTAGTACTGCACAATAAAAAACGCTTATCTAAAAAAGTAGAGCTGATAGAGACAAATTGATTTCCTATTGATTTCCTATTTAGAATCAGCGCCCCAAACATAGCTAAATCCAGTTTTAAAATCTTAGGCACCAAAACAAAAAAAAATTTTTGTATGCCTGTGTTTTTAATAATCACTTCATCATTTACTATTGTACAATTTCTTGTACAATTTGGTAGAACAAAAGAATGCTATTGGCATAGGAAAAATTATATTCTATAGCAGTTATAGCTGATAGATAGATATATGAACAAAGAAAAGAGATTTGATGATTCATCCCAATTTTACGGTTTTCAACACTTTTATCTAGGACGTCCAAAATATTTCTGATTATTAACATAACTTCATCTCTTACTGTTGCTCAATTTCTTGTACCATTTGATAGAGCAAAAGAACGCAATTGGAGCAGCTGATTACATATCAAAAATCAATAAGCAACATTGAAAGAAAAAAATTAGGATCTTTATTACTATAATCTCTACTTTACAAGTAGAGATGCTCCAGTATCATAGTCCTTTCCTCCCATTAGTGATCGGGAAATTCACGTGACCCACATTCAAAACCAATATATTTATATACTCTTGTGACATACATAAACGAAAACAGGGTAATTAGAGACTGAGCGGATCAATGATTCTGCAAACGTGTCTTTTAATAAAGAATGTAGCGAAGACAATTTATATTGCGATTCGGCGGACTATTTCAATTGATGCAATTCCTCAAAAAACGAAAATCTTTTGGGGCATATTTAACCTTAAAACTACTAACGGGATATTACAACCCACTGGAAATGTCATAACGTTCCATTTCCTTAATTTTAATTCCGTTCCATTTAGTTTAGTTTAATTCTATAAGCTTCCCTTAAAATTCCCTGCTTGTAGCTTTCCTGCTATGCTCCCAATTATCTCGTTGGTGGGGTTCCTTGTGCCTGGCGACACGGTGGAAAAATCACCAGCACTAAAACATGCCAATGTGGGGAGTGGGGATATGTCATATCATGAAAAGGGCGAATTTGTAAAACTATTGCAACGCAGCTCTCGCCAAGGAGAACGCCTAGTGACGCTCTTTGTATGTGTGACGTCATCTGATTGAAAATTCAGAACGGCTTATGCGATAAAAAAAATAGGTTTTTCGACTCACCAACGTGATAATTGGGAGCATGGCAGGAAAGTAACAAACAGGGAATTTGGATTTTAAGGAAAGCTTATAAAATTAAACTAAATGGAACGGAATTAAAATTAAGGAAATGGAATGTTATGACAGGACAATTACTAGAGATACAAACATCACACATATACTCAGCGCAAAGTGTCCACCTGTATAGTAAATATCAGGTTGGGGAAAAAGAATTATTTTTGCGTGAAATTAATTACCACCAAAATTATAGCTCTTGTTGTCAAAACCTCTGCTTCCTATTCTACCATTAATATGTCAAGATCTATTAACGTTGCTAATCAACGTACAGTAGTAATACAGTAGTATAAAAACTGAATATTGTTATAATACGCTTATAATAGAAATATATAAATATTCCAATGACTCGAACTGTACTGTGACGAATTTAGAGAGTTATGCAAAAAAAGAAAATCTTTGTTTAAAAGTAATACATTAAGTTTACCGTAGCAAAGCACGGACACACTGGCTAGTTAATTATAAAATCTATGTAAACTCGGTACCTTTGTGTGGGATAACCACGTGATGCACCACTTACCATATTGTGATTCAAAACAGGGACTATGTTGTCCACTGCTTGTACACTACATCCGCATCTTTTTTCCCATTATTTCATTTCCCTGGTTTCATTGCCTTTATCTCTAGCATTTCCTTGTTGTCGTTGGCTGTCTGTGCCACGTGAAGCATCCCTGTAGCTTAGTTCTGTGTGTTGAATTGTCGGAAGGTCGACTGATAACGGAAGGGGGGGGGCGAAAAACACGGGTGTTAAAATCTGACATCACGCTGATACATTAATTTTTAGTGATCATGGTAGTTCAAACTGCATGCGTTTCTAGTTAAGGTATTAAATTATTTTTATATAGTATATTTTGACCAAAAATTAAAAATATATTTTATTGGTTTATTTGAAAAATTATACTTTTAACTATCCTAAAGGGTTCGTCTGTACGTTCGTTATAAGTATGACTATTTATGAATTTGATTATATTAGGTTGGGGAAGAAGAAATCCATTATTTTTTTCGGTAGATAGCTGTACTGATCGATATCTCGTAAAGTATCAATCAATTACAAATTGATGCTCGTTGTCAAGGTGACATTTCACGCCAAAAATACTTTTACAGTTTTTGTTTGGTCCATTCAGTTGTGAGTTACAGGGTGTTAAAAAAGGAAGTCAACAAAGAGAAAATCCGGTACATTTTATGGTTTTTCTTTGATAAAGGCGAAAATGCAAAGTAGGCGGTTGAAACTGTGAAGGGTGTTTATTGTGCCGATACTGTAACAGCTAAATCTTCCTACAAAATGTGGCATTATTCTCGCAAATAGATCGCACTACAGAACAATGTGAACATTGTCCAGTTTAATTATGGCCACCCGGTATATAAGAACTAGCGGCGGCTGGGTCACGTAAAATAGTTGCATAGTTGCATAATCCTCCAGGTTTAAACGATATCTTTGGAGGAGGTAGTCCAAGGATAGAGGATTTTCTTATAGTCCCCTGCTTTATGTATTTAAATAATTGGGAATAAAACCTTTTGGATACAAAAATTAGAAACTTATATGGACAGCTTATCACGTATGAAGCCTTGTATCTTAGATATTCTGACGCGAGTGGAGAAGTGTTAATATATTTTATCAACACAGCTTTTTTTTATTAACAACTTATTATATTGCTTATACTTCCTGATATTTTAGTATCATTTTTTAAAGAATCTTATCATGAGAAGTTATTTATATTGTTAACATTAAGATGAAACTTCTAATCTAGAATTCATTAAAACCTGGAAGGGGGGAGGGTGCTTCGCCCTTGTTTCCAAATTACGAAGACACTTTTTAAAACACAACCTCTCTAGGCAATGGCAACTACCTTTCCATTAGAAGTTATAACTTCTAGTTGGACTCGACATGAATCTAATCTCTATAAAAGCATACAAAATAAAGATTAATAAATCTAGACCTAGTGGATTCAAACAAAAGCTAAATGATATAAGTATTTTAATTTGGTTTGGAGTGCTACGGTCTACTTTTTGCAACACGAGGGCTAATGAGACCGGGACCTACAGCTTAAAGCCGATTTCGAACGGCTACGAACATCCATGTCACTGTGGGATTCGAACCCACGAACTCCGGTACCAAAGGCCAGCACCCTAACCAATCGTTTCGGCTATAAGTATTTTAGAACATACACAAAATTTTAGAATATGATATGCTACGAAGTTCAATTATTAATATATACTTTGATTGAAGCATTAATTGTTTGCTTTTATGGGAAAATAAGTAAACATTGAATTTTTTAGATCATTGGAAATACAAGGAAATACTAACAGAATTTGGTGTAATTATATAGAAATAGAATAGATTAATTCTTTACAAGGAAACACGATCGTTATCATCCGATAAACTGTTGAAATAGATTAAAATAACTCGAAAAAATAGATAAACTTGTTAGCTCTATATGTGTGTAAATCCTCTTTAGAATGATAAAAGAGGTTTTCCATACCAGTTAAAATCCTCCAGTTAAAATGTTATGAAAGATCTTACAATATTTATATACAAGTTAAGAGAGCATTAACGGAATCAAATAACACGTTTCAATAACTATTTTCAGACAAGATTTCTAATACGTGAAATTCGATCCGTTCGACATTGAATTCTCAGAACTGTTTTGATTTGGTCAGCAGATTCTTATTCCCAAAAGCAGGGCAATCTCTTTATTACATCCTGATCGAACGCGAGAACATGAATCATTTAAGGCGGATATCAAATACTCGAATCGTGTTTCTCAAGGAAATAAATCCCGATTTCAGACCGCGGCATCTGCTTAACCTTCAAAAAATTTGTGTGGGTTTCATTTTTCTTAAATCCAACAATCCCGTATAACGGTCAGCGGTCAGCTGGACAATCTTCCGTACCGCCTACATGGAAATGTCCACTCTGAGGTCGGCGTCATTGTGTGCCTATCAAGTAGATGTCGCATTGTGTGTCGTCCACAGACTTCGTCCTACGCAAGGTAAATTTAGAGTCGTCTCAATTGAATGTGGACATATAGGCTGTCGTTCCAGGCCCGGCGACATCCTTTCCTTCCTCTCACGGAAATGAAGATATCTACATCTTAATGTGGGAAGCACAAGAAAACAAGAGGCAAAATCAGAGATAGTAAATTCCAGACCTGATGGCCAGTTGGATTTCCTAATGAGGAAGCGTTTAAAATGATAAACAGTTTCTAATTTTTATGTCCAGGGACATCCAGGTGATGAAAAAATGAATTATGGTTTCTCTAACAATTTTTGTCTTGTAGGAAAGTATCGACATCTAGGAAAATCAACAATTTGAAGTTTAGCTACGCTGTGCAAATCAGGGCGATTTAATCAAGCTTATAGGTGTACTTTATTCTGTAAAGATATTTCGATGTGTCATTAACAGTGATGTTTTTAAGGAATGTTCAGAGAAATAATGACAAAATTGGGAATTAATAATTAACACTATATGTGATATTTGTATAGAGATTCGTACGCTTTCAGTGCCTTTATTTTTTTGTACTCATACACACAAAGTGAGATATCCGTAAGCTAGTATCAAAATATGTGGAGATGTAACAGGGACAGTACAACATCAAGAATACATATCGTTTTTTTCATTATAATATTAAATGATAAAGGGGAGATGAAACACTGCTTCATAAACACAATAATGGCCCCCTTTTTTCCTGCAAAAATCAAATGCATACACACAACCTATGCCAGGATTTTAATGACAAAATTATAAGATGATCAACAAAATGATGTACTAATTATTGAAAGAAATGTATATGAAGAAGGTAATAAACGAAGCCTGGTTTCGGTCACCATTGATTTCGAGGAAAGAAATGAAAAAATAACCAAATCTTGCTAGTTTATGACCGATTTGTAAATCGGTAAGCAATCTAACTGAAAACAGTAAAGAGAAAATTACGAAAAGTCGTTTAGGTACTGCTATAAAACAAAGCTGTTTTTCTTCCCGATTAAAAGATTATGTATTTAAATTTTGGGGTAAATTAAAACAACTTTTAACATTCACATATATTATATAGCAGTCTCTCTTAAATTAATATTATTATACTGCTGTTATCTATCTAGTGTGTGTGTGTGTGTAAGTAAACCAGCGCAATTTAATCAATCGGTTTACATGAAATTGTAACCCCTATTGTTTTTACTTGCCACGAAGAAATCTAAGTCTATCAATTAATAAAGATGATCCATAAAAGAGAAGCAGTACAAGTCTAACGTGGAACTTAAACTTTTATTTCAGAACTACGAAAATGACATGTTTCTCTATCAATGGCAAAAGATAGAATGATCCTGAAAACATTTTGCTTTTATAGAATTGGATCCCACAATGAAACGGGGAGACGAATTCCTTCTCAGAGAAAGTAGCTTAGTGAGTGATATTAGAAATCAGACAGAAACTTAGATCATTGTATAAGTGAAGAATTGTATTGAGAAAGCTGGGAAATGTGGTAAATGGACATAAAATTAGCATTAATTTCAGAGTTAGCTTTGGGAAAGGGTATCAAAGAATTCAAGTAGTAAACACTCCTTTTAAATAAGACGGCTGGAAAAATAGATTTGAAGGAATAAAAAAGGGTAAAAGGAGAAATTTTTTAGAGATATTTTAAGCATAATAATTTGTTATATTACATATTATATATACACACACATACATAAATATATATGTCTAAAAGGAAATCATTTTTTCTTGGGTGTGCACGAAAACTGAGGCATTGAAAATGTTATTTTAATTCATATTATGATTTTATATATGTGGTAATTTATTAATTGTTTTTATTACTAAAACTCGAATCCAAACACGTAATACATGTTGTGAATACCGGAAAGGTGATATGAAGGATAAAATCATAGAGGTTCTCAGTGAAATAATAAAAATTATTCGTACCTTAAATGAATATATATATACCATTGTAGTGTAATCCAATTTCAATTTCATTTCAGGAATAATCTTATGTTATATGATATTTCTTTGTGCCACTGTCATGAAATAAATTACATTCAATTATTAGAATTTTTTTTTAATTTCCATTAATTTGATAAAAGTTATCGGAGTTTAACTACCATTTAAATTATGCAATAGTTAATAGGTAATTAAATTTAAATTAACTTGATATAAAGGAGCTTTTATCTGATTTTAATAGCTATCTAAAGCTAATTTACAATTTACTACGAAAATGCAGAATATTTAACCGGTGGTTAGCTGTAATTAACCATGGAGATATTTTACAAAAAAAAAATGTTCATCAGATCAAATTTTCTTTTTTTAGCAATCATTTTTAAGTACAAGTGCACAGCTAAAGTCACATTCTGGAGATCGAAAAATTAAAATTCTATAGAGAAGATATTTCAGTTAAAGGGGTTCTCTTGTCAAATACTTTCCCAGTGAATAAATCGTGAGCAAGCGTTCTATTTCCCATTATACTGTAGAAGGGGGCTAAATTAAGTTTAACTCTTAATTTGACAAGATTTTTTTTTTCAAATATTTTTTAATTTTAATTTCTGTTATTTTCCCATCTCTGTATAGACATTAGGATCTCTGTAAAATAAATATCATTTTCCATTTTTGAGATAATTAATGTCCACAGTGGCGAACACTGACAATTATGTTATATAGTAGTTATAAATATACATGTCCGGTGTGTAGCGGACTTAACCAAATTTAAGGGTTAAAGAACATAAATTGGACATCTCTCTCTGGTAAAATTAAATCGGAAGTCAGGTTTTGAGTCAGGAATTATCGATTCATTTCGCTGAAAGACGACAGTTTCCTTAATAATATCGCTCAAATATAAAAATAATGAAATATATGGCTTGGGGAAGCGGTTCTCTCACATTTTGAATTCATTTTCTTGCTATCTAAATAAATTAAACCGTCTGCCGATTCTGCGGGAAAAGGTAAAAGCTTCCAAGCAAATCTTTCCATTTAAAATATTAGTTGGTACACGCATTACAGCTTGAGAAATGAGTCACTATTTAAGTTTTTTCAGCATTTTCTGCAGCGAAAGCCACAAAGCGGAAATACGTTTAAAAGAGGAATAAATAAACCTCTCCCTTCTCTCGTTCGTCACCTTTCCGCGTTTGAGGTGTCTCTCTGAACCGGTATGAGGTTGCATTCATCCCAAGTGATGCTATCGCTGGGGTAACAGTGGACTAACCGTCACTCCTGTTTTTGAATGAAGTGACCGTTCACCTTCTGAAACAGAAGATAATGCCATTCTTCTACAAATTCGTTCCCGGCTAAAGAAAAGCAATTTCCGCGTTGTAATGAAGTCTTTAGCGTGCTATTAACATGTTTCACACGATAAGAAGCGTTAAATACTTTTAACAATGAATTTTCTATCGGGATATCGTGACCTTGAATGGAAAAATATCTTTAAAATAATGGAAATCGCAATTGTTTTCCAGTCAGGCCTCTTGCATAAACATATGTGGAATTTTCTCAGACTTTCACATGAAGCAGAGCACAAAATACGTATACACACATTTACTACTCTCGGACGTGTGTGTGTATACATAAAGTGTAGCTACAAGTGTCATGAAAAATA
Organism: Pardosa pseudoannulata; assembly: GCA_032207245.1. NCBI lineage: Eukaryota > Metazoa > Arthropoda > Arachnida > Araneae > Lycosidae > Pardosa > Pardosa pseudoannulata. The sequence goes on along the minus strand of CM063506.1, from coordinate 160,415,227 downwards.
GAATAATTCTATATTGTTGCGAATAGACCTTCACTTCATGATAATGAAAGGAAGCTAAATAGATATTCTTATCAATTTTTTTTTTATTTTTCAGCTGGTTTTGTTTACATATTTTTAATATCTTACATATTTGAGTTTAAAAATAAATCATATCTCCTTAAATGTGCGTTTCGCGCTTTTATACTATAAAAGTGTTGATGTTCCACCCCAATTAAGTATCATTTACAGCTAACGTGGTTTAAGTTCTAGCCATAGATATTACAAGAATCTCAAACGTGATTATAGAAAGTTGTCTTTGTCAAAATATTTATAGTCCACTCAGCTGCAATAATTTATAGCAGCAATTATTTTGTAAAGATATATTCAGATATAAGGGACATCAACGAAGATGCTATATTATGAAAAAAGGAAAACAAAAATCGAAAATACCATCTAAACGACTTCTTTATTTCTACACAAATTTATGCCGAATCTAGAAATTCTTAAAGATTCCAAACTGCGTCTACCCTCAGGAGGCCAGGGTAGTTGCAGTGCCTTGACAGAGTGGCCGCAAAATGTTGCAAAAACTTTATAATTAAACTATTAATCCAAACTGTAAACCATGATTTCTCATCAAGACATTTAGGCCAATTGAACAAAAAAGGAAGTATAAAGCTTTAAATTAGTAAATATGTAATATTTTTATGGGGAGGTTTTATTTGACCTCGTATTAAATTAAAACCAACGTTCCTGTAAACTTGAATAAAATATCAAGAGGTATAAAAACTTTGATAAAAAATGGTAAACGAATTTAAACGTAAATAGAAATACATAAATAACATCCATAGGATTTTTGTAAACAAAAAATATTTTTTTAGTGTGTAAATTTATAATAGTATCGTAAATATGAAAAATCAAAAGAAATAGTAGTATATAGTTTTAATTTTTCCCGTTCTGTGGTTCCGCATCGACTAATGTAAAAAATAGTTTTTATTTGTCTCAATTTTTCCAGAATCTATGTAGTAGACAAGAACATTCGGCTTCGTTTTTCTGTATATACCGTTATTTTTGTGACCACAAGCAAACCATGTTGATATACTAACCCGTACTAGTACGTGACCCGCGTTCATGTATCAATCTTCAGAAAACGTACTAGTACGTGTCCCGCATACAATGGGTTAAGAATTTTTTTTAAATAGAACTTCGTATTCTTTAGGATGCTGTCTTTTCTATTTTTTGAATATATGTCTTAAATTGTTTTAATTTTGAGTTTGAAAGAAGACACCGAAATTTTTTTACAAATAATTTACAATTAAATACATTTTTCTTGATGTTTTTGAAAGAGGAAAAGAACGAATTTTAGTAAATTTGCTGTGGTATAATTTGTTTAAAAAATTCTTAAAATGCGAGATTACCAGAGGGCTTATTTCACCCTATAGGTTAACATCGAGTGAGGAGAAAACAACATGGCAGGTACAGACCAACATCAAAGCAGATTCCAAATAACTGAGATGTATACCAGTAGTGGGATTCGAACCCACGAACTCTGCTACTGAATAACACCAAACCATTCGACCATCGCAAGACGCATTAAGTGATAGAAGTCAAGTCTTAAAGTATTCCACGACTTGAGACACTTCCACCAAAGCGATTGTTTCATCCACGTATGTTCACTAATTACCATATATGAACTTGAATTGCAAGTCTTGCAATAAATAACAACCGAAATGAAAGCGAAAACCCATATTCTATTGTCGCTTTCACCCCTCACCCAAGGACGAAAGTTGCTTTTAACGGCTGCCCTAATTTCACCAAACAAGTCTAAAAAACTCTTGGATCCGAGTCCATCCACAACATTGAAGAGTAAAATCTCGAGTCAGTCTGCTTGGAATCTGATCTCGCTTCACCGGGAAAACGTCCACATAAATAATAATAAAAAAAGAACTTAGTTTAAAAAAACTGAAGAATCGAAAGTAGGTCAGACAGCGAAGAAGTGGTTTGGAAACCAGTCCGGTTCGGAAAATCACTCCATCCAATTCTGAGGAAAAGTGCCCGAAAAAGTGGACAAATTTCTTTTTTATCGTTTTTTATAAAGGAAAATCGCCAACCATGCTTTCTTTCGTGGTATTTTACTTTCAATTTGGAATTCTTTATTCATTTTTCTGAGGACCAATTTTGCTGGCGAAATGGTCCAAGCTAAAAGAAGAAAGAAAACTCAATGACGAAATTCTCAAACTATTGCATGTAGAAAGAATTTCGTTTAAATTTTGAATGATTTAAAGTGAGTCAGTGCCGGCCGTATTGAATTCCTGTCGCTGGATGTCAGTTAACATATGGGGAAAATAACTCATTCTAACCAGCTCTCATTTCAAGAATTCTTAAATACATACAGTAAGACCCAGCTTAACATTGTTTCGGTTTAGCACTCTTTTATTTCAACTCGGGGATTCCCCGAAGATCTTTAGTTTTTATCATGGGTGATAATAAAAAACAAGAAAACATGAGGTAAATGTGGAAGACGTCGAAGAAATAGTTCAAGAAACAGAAGCTAGTCTTTCTAATGAGGAGTTCAGGGAATTAACTGAGCAAGAAGAAAACAAAAATATTGATAGTAGTGATTTCGAAGAAGAGCAAAAAGAACTTTCGATGGCTTTTGTAAAAAGGAGTTTGACCACTATAACTGAAACTGTGGACCAATTTGTTGAAAAGGATCCATATTTTGAGAGGAGTTCAAAAGCAAAACGGGGTGTTACAGATGCTTTATCAAATTATCAACAATTTCTAATAGAATGCAAAAGGAAAACGCAAACTACATTAGATGCCTCCTTGACAAAAAGGCAGAAAATTGGGAAACACAGAATAGACTGAATGATCTGACTGACTTATAATTTTATTTGTTTTTATAAGTATATTCGTTTATATTGTTTTTTATTTTTGTAAGAAATAAATGCTTGGTTTTATTTTTATTTAAAAAAAACATTATTAAATTTAATACCTAAGAAATTTTTTATCCATTTTCCCCTAACTCCATTATTTACATGTTAAGATTTTCATGTTTCGCATTACGCTCTACTTTGATGGAACGTATCCCCCGCGTTAAGCGGTGTCTTACTGTATCTTGTAATAGAATAGCAAATTCTCTAGAATGCTCCTTTTTTCTGAATTTATGCAATTTGATGTTTTTATTTACGTTTGAAAAAGATAACACTAAAATTTCTCCCAAATAATTTAAAATTAAGCATTTCTCTAGATGAGCTTTTAAAAATAGAAAGATAACCTCATAGATAATTTGCTGTTCTATACCATGAAGTAAATCTTTTTTAAAGATTTCTTATAATAATGAGCAGGATGTAATAAATATTTTTCTAACGCTGAGAAAGAGCATTACAATATGACCGACTCAGACCTACCTTAAGAAGACATGTAAAATTTCTGAAAGTTTAAAATGGGTAAATCTGTATGCATAACATGTAAAAGAAAGTTTTACGATTTTAGATTTACCAAAGCAGAGCAGACTGATATTATCAGTGAATTTAGAGATAGTAGTAATTGAAAATTCATTTACTGCTATATCTACGGCCTATGATTCTATCGTCAAATTTAATGTTGGCTTTATAAGCTAGGCTATATAAAGTGTTTATATAAATTCACTTAAAATTTCAAAAATGTGTACATATAAGTTAAAAAATATAAGTAAATTACGTTAATTTTTTCTTAAAAATCAATTTCTGTATAATTCATTTTTAAAGAATTCGTTAATATTTTAAATGCTCCATTCGACTTCACTTTCCCTAGATTCCTACGAAATGTTTACCAAACATTCCAAATATATATATATATATATATATATATATATATATATATATATATATATATAAATCTGGGTATCCTTTTCAAATTTTGACTTTATTTACATTATTAATAAATCACCTTCACTCTCGAAAGCCAAAATTTTTTTTATAAAAATTCTGCGCACCGAGTAAAAATATTTCCTAAAAACTAACTGTTCAATTTATACACAAAAACCATATATGCTCCATAAATTAACTATTCAATCTATATACAAAACGATACCCTAATAGGCTCGATAAATTTTAACTGTTCAATCTATATACAAAATAGTATACAAACATGCTCCATAAACTAACTGTTCAATCTGCATATAAAACAATATCTAAATAGGCTCGATAAATATTAACTGTTCAATCTATATACAAAATAGTATTCAAACATGCTCCATAAATTAATTGTTCAATCTGCATACAAAACGATATCCTAATAGGCTCGATAAATTTTAACTGTTCAATCTATATACAAAATAGTATCCAAACATGCTCCATAAACTAACTGTTCAATCTGCATATAAAACAATATCTAAATAGGCTCGATAAATATTCACTGTTCAATCTATATACAAAATAATACTCATATGCTTATCTAAATTGAATTTGAAGTAATTAAAAAATAAAATAATTTCTCAAATCAGTTGGCAATAAACACTTTGTGGATTTAAAAAAATTTATCAATAATTTTAAATGCGATTTTTATTTGTTTTAAATTATAATTAATTTATTATAATTATAATTTATTTATAATGATTAAATTTTTAGTTATTTTTTATTGTATATATATACACATTTTCATAAATTTCAGATAAGTTTTTATAAACGTATTATAATGTCCACTGTTCGCAGAGCTGGATTACTTATTAGATGAAGTAGGCAATTACCTATAGCCTCCCCCCCCCCGTTTTTAGAAGCCCCGAAACTTTACATTAGATTGTATACAATTAATTCGAAATCTCCAAAATAAATGGTTCATTTTAAGTACTTTACATTACAAATAGAAGATTTTTAAAAGGGAAAAACGGTACTAGCATAGAGATTATACAAACTTATTTTCAAAAACTGGGTGAAATCAACGTTTCTCTATGTCATATCAACATTAAAAATATATAGGTGTCTAATGATAACAAACGCTACAAGAGAACGAATCTTTTCAAAGATAAAAGTGCTAAAAAACTATCATCAATTTATAATGACCCATGAAAAACTGAACTCACTTGCTATTATAGCCATTGAATACAACGTCTTGCAGAACATAGAATTCCAAGATGTTCGAAAAGAATTCATTGCCGAATAATTAAGAAAAGCAAATATTTAGTTATCTTAATTTTTATTGTATATCATATATAATAATTATCGTTTACTTAAATTTTATATTAATTTGTGGATAATTTGTCCTTTTTGTGCAATAAAATTGCATTCCTAAAACTGTAGTGCAATAAAATTCGTATAATTATTAGATGACAGGGCCCCGATATTTCACCTGCCTAAGGGCCTCTATCTTGTTTAATTCGACACTGACTGTTCCCGTATAACCTAAGACCTCTATTTATTAGTTTTATAAAAATTGTTTCTTATCTTAAATATTTTTAAAGGCCCCTCTACACTATGGCCCACTGCAAGCCATGACCATGTCTGGAGGGGGGTTTGGTTTATCATGGTCGATGGTGGCAGACGATAAAATAGCCTTGGCGAACAATGGCTTCGGAGGCGGTTTTTCTCCAAAGATCAAAGGCAGCCAGATGCGCAGTTAAAGTGCGCAGTAGATCCTATGGACGAATCCACGTGTTTGGCTCCTTTAGTGGCCCAGCGTGTGGATGCAACCCGTGAACCATCGTTCAAGGCCACCATCAGGAAGTGGGGAACAATTGGCCATAGTGTGGAGGCTACATTAGAAGTATAAACACTTAGATCAGAATAAATACATGATGTCAATCCCCATTCTATCTTAAAAGAAAAAAATAGCATAGAGTGATACTTAGAAAGAAACTTAGAAAGAAAAATATACTAAATTTTAATCTAATTTTACTTTCATTTGAGATTTTTGTTCATTTTCCTGGGGGCCTATTTTACTGAATTAATAGCCCACAGTAAAAGAAGAAATAAATGTTACATAATGTAATTATCAAAATATTGCCTGTATGAATGAGTATTATTTCAATTTTTGAAGATTTAAGCAGAAGACGAATTCAGAAAAACAACCCTCTGTGATATAAAACGTATTCTAAAAGAATTATAAGATGGTAAGCTTAAGAAAGAAGGGAAATAACATTGAAATAATTTCATTTAATGTTTTTTTCTACAAGACTGAGCTTTAATGTAACATAAATATGAAATTACAAGTGATGTTAAGAGGAAAAGGGAAAACATGTTAAATCAATCTCAATTATTCCTAATGTATTTTTACACAATAAAATGTCTACTTAAACTTTGATAACTTACACAACCTTAAATTTTCCCTACAGTTTAAGTAAAATTATGTTGAAAGTATTTTTTACTGTTTTGAAGTCTCAAGAATAAAGCTTTCATTATTTGAATTTTGGCAAGCGTTATTCTCTTATTAGAAAATTGTCGTAAGTGGAATAATATGTGTGTGAATACATAAACTTTATACCATTTTTCTGTTTTTAAATACTTTGATTGACTAAACTGAATACTTACTGTTGTCTATTATCTAATATTAGGTGAAGTAGCATATAGTCCATCATATGACGGGATCAGTAAAATTCATTTTCCGGAATTGTAAACTACCTTGAGGCAGGTGATGAAACAATAGTTTGATTTTGGCTGAGAATTATCTGGTACACGCTCAATAATTTGTTTATCTCTACTGACCGTATGTTAGTTGCTAACTTTAATATGTCTTGTCATATTGCATGATAGGATGGACAGCAGAAGCTTTAGTATTGACAGTGATTATTTGGCGGTATATATGAATGATGTCTAAAATTGAGCGGTATCGATTGCAAACCGCGTGGTTATGTATAAAAAAACTAACAAAAAAGAACAAACTTCTTAATTTTCAAAGATGTATAACTTAAGGACTAGACATTTATTAGTCAGTGAAATAGACTCCTACACTTTTATGAAAAGAAATTGTTAATACCGGTGATAAAATTTTCATTGCAACAAAAAATCGATGATTCAATTTAAAATTATCACATATGTACTTGATCTATTATTGAAGCCAAATATAAAAGAAAATTATTTACTTAATATTTAAGTTCAGTGATAAAAGTATGAAAATAATGCAGACTACATTTAAGTAATATAAAATAAGAAATGATTAAATGAGATGGTTAAAGAATGACGACAATATTCTAGAATGAAATGTTATTTTCATCTACTTATGGGATAAATCGATAAACTAAATTGCCTGCTCTTAACCGGAGGAAAACAGGGCTTGAAATAATGGCATTAAATGCTCGAAAAGAGGGGAAGAAAGGAATTTCGAACGTTTTAAAGTCGACAGTATTTTTTACTGATATGAAGCATATTTATACCAATTTATTTTAGTATCGAATCGATAGCTTAGGTTTGGTTTGGTTTTGGAGAGCTACCGTGTACTTTTTGCAATACGAGGGCTAATGAGACCGGAACCTACTGCTTAAAGCTTATTCCCAACGGCTACGAACATCCATGCCATAGTGGGATTCCAACCCACGAACTCCGGTTCCGAAGGCCAGCACCCTAACCATTCGGCCCTCGTCCGGCTCGATAGTTTAGGAGAAGATAAAGTTTACTCTCTTAGAATTTTGCTAAACCTAACTCATCAAGAATCCAATATCGATACATTTATCCATTCCAGGTCCAACCATTTCATAAATTCGAGGACAGATACAGATAGATTAAGCTATTATTATATAGGGGATAATTTACTCCAAATCTAATCTCTAGTAAACTAATTATTACTCTAGTAACTTAATTCTGATTAATCTTTTTAACGACAAAGTAAGTTTATGGATCAAGAATACCATAAATAAGCAATGTAATCGAGATTAGTAAGCTCAGAAAATTGTCATAAATGGAGTTATTTTAATTATAACCAACAGACAAACTTAATTATAACTGCGCCTTACCCATTCAGCCCTCATTCGGCAATGTGTTAAAAATTTTAAAAAATTATTAACAGATCAGAACTTTTTTAGTAAATCAAAAATAGGCTGTTTTATTTAAGACATTTCAGCTCGAAAAGTTTTATGTCCCCCTTAATTATAAAAATGTTTTGTTTTAATATTTATTCACCTTGATATTCGAAATTAGTTACAGATAATTATGAAAATTTAGTAACATTTCTCAGAGACTCCTAGTGACGCGAAGTGTTAAATACCTTTTCCCGCCTGTAAACCTTTGCGTACTCCATTCAATAGCAACTATTCGACTTCGTAATTCATTCAGCTTGCGCACAATTCTAGTTACTTTTTATGATATTATATATTACCCAGTAACACACAATGCAGGGCCCTTTTATAGCATCTTATCTGTGACTTGCAGACAGAGACTGTGCGTGTGATAGCACACAATAAAAGAATGAAAAAAATAGAGAGAAAAAAAAAGCATCCCCGATGAGATCAAACATGATTGTTGTCTTCCTGCGGAAGTGGCTCGCAATTATGATTTGCATGTCGCTTGACCACTAGGTGGCGCATCTGACCGGAACGCATTAAGAGCTCTCTGGCCGGGTACTAATGGGCACCAACAAAAAGAAACTTGACACACAGCGGTAAGTACATATAACGGCTAGACCGGTCACCCGGAATGACTCGTTAAATGGTAGCAAATGAACACGCAAGAACACTCGCGTGGTTTTTTTTTTTCCTCCCCGTGGAGCAATTGGAACTTTGTTTCTATTCACAGTCTTGCCACATGCGGGTAGTGATATAGAACGTAATAAAATACATTCGCTTATGACAATTTTAATTGCTTTTGCTGAAACAATAAGTAATCCGCGATGCCTCTTTAAATTTTTATTCTATAAAATAAGATTGGAAATTAATTTATGAGTTTCTCGTACTATATAACATAATATTTATCAGAAATGTAAACACACACACACACACAAAAAAAAAAAAACTGTAAAGACTTCCCTTTGTCCTAGCACGCACCAAAACAGCTGACCGGAGTACACCTGTTACCTGGATGATAGAGTGTCGTCGTAGAGTCTGAGATCTTGACAATCGGACTGAATAGACGAATACGCCCCTGATGGATCTCGTTAAGGAATGCTCGGATATTCCGTGAAGGGACAGACAGTGAATGAGAATTCAGCTAAAAAATATAACTGTAACTTTAGCTGGAGTTCTCAAGTAACTGGGATCTTAACTAACCCAAAAAACAATTGGCCACCCAACTGGAACATATGAATCGCACCCCAGGGCCTTTGGTCTCGGAAATGGAGATTGGCATGTAGACCCTGCCCCCCTAGGGCCTTTTGTGGCGAGGAGTAGTTAGTCCATGCCTCATTCAGTGTTACTGTAAAAGGTATTTAAGTATTATAAAACTACTTGTTTGGTGTTGACATTCGGTTGAAACTGTTATACTCTGTGGTGTTTTCACACAATGAAATTATCGATCTCTGAATCTGCTGCATATAGAAAATTCTTCGAACGGCAGCACCTGTCCATGCATTGAAGTGTGACTCATTCCAAAAGAAAAACGGTTATTTTTATTATTAATAATTATTATTATTTGAATGCAACTGCTAGCAGACAATGTCGACCTTGGTGACTGGGCTCCTGTTTCTCAACTGCTCTGTGCAGCGACCAAGGATTTTTAAGGCGTGGCCTTCGGGTGTAACATTCTCCGCGATTGTAACGGCACCAAGGTTGGGGAGGGGAAGAAACAATTAAGGATGTTTAAGAAAATGAACTGCATATGTAAGTGCTTTAGAATGGGAAAAAGATGCTTTTCGAAATTGTCTTTTTTTTATTTTGAGGGAGTTTTATTATTTTGGTTATGCAACAGAAACTCCCTAAAGGAAAATTAATCATGTCATTTCTATATTTTTTCGATTGATAAATTATGATAATTTAAATTAGACTAAAAACTTTGGAGTCCTTGATTTACATAATTTCCCTTGAATATTTCGATCTTTAATTGTTGTGATGCTGTCTCATAGACTCTTCGATATTTAACCTTAGATATTGCCACCCACTAAAATCGTAAACGAGACTCATTTACTGGATCTTCATGAAATATGTTGTCAACGTCAATTACTAAGTTCCGTGTCGAAAACACGATTTTAATCCCTTTAAGACGAAAGGTCTAGCAGACCGCGTCACAGCAATTGTAGGTTTATTCGAGAGTCAAAGAGAACGTGCCTCTTTAGTATTTTTCTCTGTAAATGTTCTTACAAATCATTTCCTGGGACTTCAAACTCAAATATACCGAATTGTTTGCTAATATTAGAAAAGCAATCTATTTGCTAATTCATTTCAACTGAGTTATGACAAGCGGTTAATTTGGTATGGAGCTCCACGGTATACTTTTTGCAACACGAGGGCTAATGAGACTGGGACCTACTGCTTAAAGCCGATTCCAAACATCTACCAACATCCATGTCGTAGTGGAATACGCACCGAAAAACTCTGTTACCGACGATCAGCGCCCTAACCAATCGACCAGCGTTCGGCTGGTTGGTTTGGTTTGGAGTGCTATGGTTTACATTTTTGCAACATGAGGGGCCTACTGTTTAAAGCTGATTCCAAACATCGATGCCATCTATAGGTTTCGAATCCATGAACTCCAATACCAAAGAGTTTGGTAGTACCAAAGAGGTTTGGTTTTGGTTTCTTTTGGGTACGGCGCTTATATTTTGCAACACGAGGGCTAATGAGACCGGGACCTACTGCTTAAAGCCGATTCCGAACATCTACCAACATCCATGCCATAGTGGGATTCGAACACACGAACTTCGGTTTCGAAGGCCAGCACCCTAACCATTCGGCCATCGTTCGGCAGCGGTTAGTTTGGAGAGACGGAGAATCTAAAGTGTTATGGAATCGACCATATGCGACAATAAAATAACCCTAGAGAAATAAAAATGATCTCTAAAAATTCTACCTAAGATAATCAGACTACTGCTAGAAAAAACAAACAGGAAACGGCATATAAATGTATGAGATCATCGAAACCTGCTTTCCTTGATTGTACTAGAAAATTACGTATTAAATGTTGAAAAGATTTAATTTGACATTCTATACTTACTTTTTAATTATTTTCATTATTTTACGTTCTGTATGCTCTTTTATTTACGTTCTTGCTTTAGCAGTTAGAGTTTTAAGTTTCTTTCGTCTTTCAGAAAAAAAAATAGGATGTAAAATATAGAATTTCCTTTAAATGATAACGTGACAAGAAAAAGTGTGAATCAGATAAAAGTTAAAATCAAACAACTGGAGATTAAACTTACGCAAGTGATCTGCCATACTGCATCTCATCAGTAGCTTGAGTATGTCCACTCTACTTAAAACAATTTAAGAATTTTTGAATGATTCGGTTAACCAAAAATTTCTCTAAAATAAAAAATATTGCTTGGTCTGCCATCTGTGACTGATTAGTGAAACTAAATATGGACTATTCTACATAGAGTAAAATATATTTGTACTTAGGTAATACAAGACAAACTTTTATAGTCTATAAATTTGGACTATACAGAATGGGTTATAAAAAAGGGTATAAGTAACTCTATTGTAGCTCAAAAAAAAGGGCTACCCCAAGGACATGTTTCGAACTGACCAATAGAACACAAAAATGTTCGCATAACAACCACGCTTAATGTTTTAAGTCATACATTCAAATAGTGAATTTACATTTTTCGGATAGACTTGCAGTTGTTCGAATTAGAATCAGACGGTACGAGAATAACAAGCAAAGACAAACAAAAAAATTCTGATTAGAATCCATATCTCGAATTAATATAGAGACAGATAAATTAAGGTATATACAGAGAACAGCCAATCAGAATTATGTTTCGCAATTATAGCCACATGCGAAGCTGAAATCATCTAGCCATTTATTGAACTCGCACATTGAATTCTTTTATCCTTTCTCGTTTCATCTGTTTATTATTATTTGAGGGGGGAAAGGGGGGCTGGCTGTCAATTTCATTCTTTACTGTTAGAAATTTAAAAAAAGGTATGGCTAGTTCTGAGCAATTCTGCTGCACAATCATCTTGAAGTCTTAAAAAGAATCGTTGACAGATCAAAAGTCATCGTACAGCTGTTTGGGGAAACATACAAAAGTAAATATAGCTTTCTATTTCCTCAGCCTAAAGAAATATGCAAACCATGACAGTTTATATAAACTATTTACACTCGTTGGTGCATGCAAGAACGTGCCTTATGCCAAACGCATGCTGCCAGTCCTTTATTAATTTCATTTCTGCAGACCACATTTTCTTTAACAGCTTTCCCCTTTGTACTCACAAACAACTCGAATCTTTCATTGCTAGTGATCTTTATGGTCCATTGATCTGAGTCAGACAGATCGGCGAGATGAAGGAAGCTATTTTCGGCCAACTCATCCAGATGAAGCTTTGACCTCATGATTCTGAAGCTTCCAATATACAAACAAAATAGAGGAGATGCGCTTGCTCGTCGGAGGGAAATACCGAATTGTTTTGTTGGCGGAACAAGTCACTCTTTTGAGAACATATTTGACAAACTGAGATCATGGACCCTCCCCCAAATAAGAAACACTCCATTTGTTTCAAGAGGTTCGTTGATTTTTATAAGAGTTGAAACCCAAAGTCACTGTATTGCAAATTGTTTATCGTTTATGGCACGATGATTTTAACAGCCTAATGCCATTTGAATTCTACAAAAAGATGATAAACATCTTTATTTCCAACTTCTTAATTTCTAAAACATTTAGAAAAGGTACTATGGAAAGGTAGTTAACGTTTGTCATTTACGTTTATTGCCTCGAGAACTTTCTAAGTTCGACAGGAAATGTCCAGTTTTTAAAAATGTTATCAAGCCTTAACCCCTTGATATACAATGATGCCTTGTGGACGTCAGTCACACCTCATGTGCCAGAGTACACTTTAATGTCTCAGACGTCAATAACCGTCTCTGACAGAGGTCGTGCCCCATTATATTAAATCCTAATTTTATACTGCTAATTAGTAGACATTAGCAACACATGTAAACCTCATTAATTGTTACATAGCAATGCCAATTTCAAGATAAAATGTTCTTTTCCTCAACTAGTACAAAATTGTTCAAATAGGACAGAACTAAACAGTATTTTTTGGGTACATCAGATACCGTTTTACTTGTATGTCTGAAGGGGTGATTCTTTTGTTAGGTTTTTCTTTCTCTTACACAAGAAGATCAATGAAAAATCCATTACTTAAAATGTAGAAATAAAATAATACAAACATACTTTTAAAATTCACACTTATGCTATTTCTGGAATCAACAAATACAATTTAAAAATAAGAACTCGTTCATCACCTGAGAGTTAATTTGCCAGCTTAGATTTAAAAAAGAAAAAATAATCACAAAAAATATGATGGCTTAGTATTACCAGCAAGCTCCTGGTGTAAATCATCAAGACATCTTTGAGATCAACAGCTACTATACATCGTTATAACCTCGTTATTACCATTCATTATTGTAGACGAACTCTGCCAAAAGTAACGGGACAGATCTACTGAACCGTAACGAATGAATCTCAAAAACAAAACAAGCTGTAAGAAACCCCCGACATCCTGATTGGTAATCCAAAGGGACCAACAACGGTTAAACAACGCGAAACCGGCAGGTTCTCACATTACGTATGAAACGGTTCCATACAATTTTCTTTCCTCTTCACTATCGATATTACATTAAAGATGAGGATATTGTTCTCGCAAGAAAATGCCAACTCCATTCCTTTGAATAGATGGACCTCATACAAGTTCGCTATTTTTTTCCCATCCTTGTTTTTGAATGAACTTTTTAGGTACTCGGCGAAGAAAAAAAAAATGTATAACATTAGTTATAGTCATTAAGAAACAAAGATGGAAAGACTTGTATGATGGGAAAAGACAATGAATGAAAGAAAAAGAGTTCTTAACGTATCATTAGAAGGCGTACTCAAAAAAGATAGCCGTTAATTTAGCTTTCGTTTTTCTTAAAAGCTTTGTCTTACTGTACGCACAAGACTATCCTATATAGCTCTTTAGATCGCTATCTATTTACAAAATATGGGTAATCGGAATCTTGAAACTTTAATGCATAGCCTCTCAACCCAAGAGGTGGCCTTCCCAGCAAAGAATATAGTCATAGGAAGAAGGGAAGTCACCGTGGAAATAATGTAAACACGCAAGCGAAAGATGTGATTTTCAAGAACCATGACAGAAAAACTACTTTACAGGCTTCTGCTCAGATTCAGTTTCTTCATTCCTCTTTTATTATGCTATTTGATTTGTTTTTAAAATTACCAATTTTGTATATTTTAGGTATGGATTTTTAAAATTCCCTGTAGATTATATACATGAGATATATGCTAATACGTTCACAATGTTTAAGTTAATTTTGTTAAGTTATTATGTTCTAGATTCAACTTCAAACAAATAGCTGCAAATGTCGATGAACATGAGTTCGACCGAAAGACCGAGTCTGTATTATTGTTTAAAGCAGGTGGTGATTTGTAGCTCCCGCACTGTGATGTCACTATACCGGGATAAGCCTGGAGGGCTTCACGGCTATATGGGCCCGGTTTGCGCTTGATTGTCACTACACCAAGATTTAGCCAATAATAATTAAAACAGCAGCAGGTGTTAATCACAAAAACGGTGACTCTTGTAAAGGTCCCTCCACACTATGGTCCACTGCAAGCCCTCACCACCGTCTGGAGGGGGTGTTGCTTATCGTGGTCGATGGCGACAGACGATAAAATAGCCTTGGCGAACAATGGCTTCGGAGGCCGTTTTTCTCCAAAGATCAAAGGCAGCCAGATGCGCAGTAGATCCTATGGACGAATCCATGCGCTTGGCTCATTTAGTGGCCCAGCGTGTGGATGCAACCCGTGAACCATCGTTCAAAACCACCATCAGGAAGTGGTGAACAATTGGCCATAGCGTGGAGGCTACATAAGGTTTCTTTGTCCAACAGCGCGATATCATTCGGGTTTTAACCTTCGAGTGTTCCTTCACTGGTATGTTCCCAGTGGATACTAGACACTTCCAGGAGGGTGTGGGCGACAGCAGGCTAAGAAGCAAAAGAAGCATTAAGGCAGTTCAGAGGAAGACCAGTAGGTATAATTATAAAAGTGTACACGATATCTAGAAAATATCAATAAATCAATCTAATAATACCGTATTCACCACAATTAGTGCGATATTTTTTTGTTTCGATTATAAATTTCGGGAATTTCACCATGGCCGCTGTTTGACAAAAAACAAAAATGGGATATAGTACTAAATGGGATAATGTACAAAAATTTTAAGTGCTATTCCTTCATCGTATTTCGCTGAAAGGGGGTTGAGAGCAGTAGCTAGTTGACTGTACACGAAAAGGAAATTTCTAAACGTGGAGATTTACGAACATAAGAACTTACAGTATATAAGAATTCCATTTCTTTTATTTATTGTCTTTTCCGTGATACAAATCTTTCCATCTGTGATTCTTGATGACTATTTTTACGAATGTTAACAAAATTGGAACCTTATATTAAGAAAATTTTTTAAACTCAACTAACCTCAAACATCAAGTTTTTTTTTACTTCTTATAAATTTAAAAGTAAGCATAAAATTCATAACTTTCTTTTGTTACATTTAACGGTCGTTTTAATAAATTTCTACTTTTTGCGTCTTAATAGATAAGCAGACAAAATAGATACAGATAATGTAAACAATATTTTATTATTTAGAATAAGTAACTATTACAGAAGAAAAAGGGAGTTCGAATATTTTTCTTCTTGTAAAGGGAGCGAAGAAAAGTTTGGGATCCATTCCTTTCAAGTATATTTTAAATTCTCCAGTTCGTTTCTTGTCTTTTTAATTAAAAGGAAAGAAAAGTGCTTTAGCAGAAAATAATTTTAATTATTTTAAGATAAATCTTAAATAAATAAATAAATATTTTACTTCCCCCCTTAGTTACGTAGAAATAACACATATTTAATTCTAAAACCTCGAGAGAAGTTCCTTTTGACCCAAAATTTATTCTGTGTTTTTTAACAGATTTATTTTTTTTCAGATAACAGAAATAATACATACTCATTAAATTAAATTTTCAAAATTTATTCTCAGAAATATTTTTTATAAAAATTTATATTATTTCTGTTATTACTATCTGAAAAAGAATAAATCTATTAACACAAAATAGTTTTGGGTCAAAATTGCCCATCCTGCCATACTACTGTTTACGGCTTTATATTTGAAACCACTGTCTGTATTAATTAATGTTTATTTGGAAGAAAATGCGTTTCGTAACTCACTGGAAGTCATGTGGGTAACTGGTGACCGGCGAAGCAAAGATTACTAGATACACATTTAATAACATTGAAAATGTTAGTCTATTTTATTAAATTAAAACCCGATTGTTCGATGCACTCAACAAGAATGAAAGTACATCAAATATTAACTTACACAAAAAATAATGGTAGCGATAACGGACTAATGGATTAACAATGAATCATAACAAACGACAGCATTTCAGCGCCATGGGAGTCACAGGTGGTCTGAGTAAAATAAATACATTACGAGTGATTACAAAGTTACCTGTGTTTATTATTTCACCAAAATATTTGATGCATAATGATAAATTCATGTTGGCCACAAGGGAAAAACCATGTGAAATTATCCTGGTATTCTATGTGTTAATGGAACCCTTCTCTCATTTAACCACCGAATGAATACTGTTCTATGATTTAAATCTGTATTATGATCATAGGCATACAAATTTCGAACCACGGACCTTCAGTTCCAAACTTAAACGTTCTAATAAATAGTATCATCCTATTCGCTTATTCTCTCTTCGTAGATACAAACAAAAAATATAAGATTCATTTCTCTTCTACTAGATGTAACAACTGAGACCAATTAAATCTACAGCATTCTATTTTCTCTACTAAACAATCTTATAATAAAATATGTTCTTTTATACATCGAAACCCTTTCAATAAAATTAGTTTTGTTCCAATTTCTTTTCTGATATCAACTAGCACTACGATTGGTATCTACGTGATAGCTATTGTGTGCTTTATTTCTGTTCTAAATCGAGCACAAACATGTTTAGAATTTTATTATCAGATAAATAAACAAAGCAAATAATTGGGATATTATTCATTCAGGCAAACACAAATATAGTTATGACCTTCTGTGGGGCAGCAATTTTCCGAATGATATCGATTATTATGCTACAACGGACATGAGCTATAAGTATTGTCATACCAAAATATCAGAACCTGCTAACTTTAGTTGAAGACGTGTTGTTATGTGGAACTGGAAGGACTGCTCGTTTAAAACAGAAGGAGAAACATTCGTGTATTATCGTCATCACAGACATTTAAGCTTTTATGGATGACTAACAAACTGAAAATCTCAAAAGATCTAAATTCTCTCATCCTTATCCAATACTTACATTTTCGAAGCTTTTATTTATTTAAGAGTCCCAAAGTAGTCTTAGTAACGCACACGTTACGCTGCTCAATGTTTTTTACTTTATATGTATGTAATGAGACGGTCTTCCCGAGGGTGGTTGCAGTCATGGCCATAAAAATGATACAGTTTTTGCTAAAGACATTTATCAAGATAACGTTGGAGGACGGGTTCCTACTTCATCATAGGGACAGGACAAACTAAAGGGTCAGCTAGCATGAAGTTCTATGTATAAGACACGTAACACCTGGGCCAACATCTGTGGGAAAATATCTCTAGAAAAATCTGTCTCTGGTAGCGTGTATCTCCTTTTTATTTGGAAATTTCCTAAATTGCTCGCTAGGGCCATGTAGGATTATAATTGGTTAGGCCCCTTCTCTAAGGCTGTAAGCTGTAGCCCCAGTGGTCAAGTTAGGTTAGGGATTAAAAAGGGGAATGCAAAAGGCCGTGGGAATTTTTAGCCCTTGATTTATGTTTTGAAAACCCCTCAGAATTTTCCTTACATGTATATATTCATAGCTATTAAAAAAATAGCTATCATGTCTAAAGCGTCCTATTTGTCAGTCATATTTGTAATAAAGTCATATTTGTAAGATAAAGCATTCTCTAGCACGGTGCACCGCAACCGGTGTGCCACGGCACACTGGTGTGTCATGATCCAGATACAGGTGTGCCGCGATCAAATACGTTGTATTTGACATTTTACAATTTTTCATTGTGTATTTAATACACAATGACAATTTTTTTCCCTAATAATGTCTATTTTTCAACGTTTTTATATATTTCACTTGGTGAGTGTGAATATATACTCACCCCCCTCCCTTTGAAAAAAAAAAATTCTTAAAAGATCTTGACCAAGAACTTCGGGTTGCTTTGTTGAATATTGAATCGAATATAAAATTTTTGTGTTCATTGGGACAAGCGCAGGTGTCACATTAATAATTATTATGATTGAGTAGAAATAAATATGTTATAGTTTTATGTATGTATGCTTTTCAAATAAAAAAACAAACATTTGTTATAAAATTTGTCTATTAATTAATATCTATATACATTAGCTTTTGGTGTGCAGCGGATTTCTAGAAAGAATATTGGTGCTTCATAGGTGAGAAAAGGTTGCGGAGCACTGCTCTAGCATATATTTGCCTGTTAATGAATATAAAAATAACAGCCTTGTACTCCTGACATTCATCGGCAATGTTAGTATCTCTTAATATACAATAGTACATGATTAACATTATTAGTAAGATATGTAAACAAACGATTTCAATAATAGTTAATTTAGCTGTTTTAGATGTATGTTACCATTTATCCATGTCTTAAATGTTTTCAAATAGCTGTATTTACACTAATTAGTTACGCTAGTTTTAAGTAAAGTTTTGAAAATTTTTAGAAACGCTACACTCAGTCGCGCATTTGGCTTTCATTGATGATACAAGGAAGGAAATATGTTTAAATGCATCTCAGTAGTTATTCAGAACATTTCTCTTTAGTTATATCCTTCCTACAAAGAATGATATAGAGTTTAAATTAATACACTCAAAGATTTTCGAGTTAAGTGACTTTTTAACTCATCTTCTACATCAAGACTCCTCTATTTTCTTATCTTTCCTGGTAGACGAGCGAATCGATCATCTACTTAAAGCGAGAGTTAGTTGAAGTACAGAAGTCCTGCAGTGACATTTAACCAACTATTTTATACCTCCTGAATAACAACTAGGAGACAAATTGTATGCCAATCCCGGTTGTTCAGCATTTTTTGGTCGCGTGGTTCAACAGAGACATTTTCTTTTAAGAGTTCCGGCTTTTTGCATCGTCGTTGCACGCCACGAGCCTCGGGGGGCGACAGAGAACTGTTTCCCACATCAGTGGGTTCAAAAAAACACGAGAAAATCCCTAATTTTCCCTCGGATTTACTGCATAATCTCCTCGGAAACCCAAAACAAATGCAATCTCATAATGGACTCTTTTGTGACTAGAAACGGAAGAGTGGGATTATTTCCGGACATTTCTCTGGCACCACAATGAAGAATGGCAAAATGGGGAATATTATTTGAAAAAGAAAAAAAAGACTGATTGCGCAGGGCGTTGCTCTGGCTTTATGAATGTGGCTGTTTGGGGATAAAGAGTTAGATGTTGTACTTTCAATTGAGATAAGACCATTCTAAAACTGTCATTCTATTTACAGGTATAAGTAGAATGACAATTTTACAGGCATAAGATCTTTTGACGTATCCGGTCCCTGTTTTAGGTGACACAAGGAAAAATCAGGTGTATATTGATTAATTAATTTATTTACACTTCTGCTATATACATCATTTCACAACTACACACACACAAAAAAAGCAATTTCCGATCACAGGTAAGTGATTAGTACACGTAGGCCTGAGTAGAGACGGGTACCTAAACTAAAATCAGTCTCTGCCGAAATATGGGTGATTCGACGGAAGAAACAATTCGGTAGCTCTCGCGAAAGTTCACTGAAGTACTGATAGAATATCAAAGCAGAGTTAGAGTTTCGAAGGAAAATGTGCAAACAATCCTGAAGAGGATTATACTACAAAAGGAAACCCAATGCACAGGGTATCGTTTCAATCTCGGCAAGAGATATATCCCAAGACGGGATTTCGCTAAATAAAACTCTCCGACGGAGAGACTGGTCGAGGCGACCTCCGAGTTAGCCGATGCCGGCTATATTTTAAAGAAAAGGTGGGATTATAGCAAAATAAACTCTCCGGTAAAGAGACTGTTCAAGGCGACCTCTGAATTAGCTGGTTGCTAGCTAACTAACTTCTCTAAAAAACAAATCTTCTCTCGTCTCTTTCTAGGGGAGGGGCCTCACCCACAATTTCGTTATTGGATCACCTAGCGATGACCTCACCTTCGAACAACTGGATTGGTCCGGGTTAAACAATCATCGGCCGCAAACCCAGGGGTCTCTGGAATTCTTAGCTGTTACATTGCTGCAAATCCTTTGTCGTTCCGATGGTCATGTTTCTGACTGTCAGTGAAGGTGCCGGGTTGTCTGGTATATTGTTCCTCTACTATAGGGCACAACAGTGTAGACATCGTGGTGCCGGGGAAAACAATCCTTTTGTATCCACACAAGTGAAGTCCACCTCTCAAAGCAAAGTTCTTTGATGTCGACACACCGCTAAATCACGCCGTTACAATCTACTTTATTTTTATTTCTCTACAAGAATTACCAACTAGATATTATTAGAATTAGATTACTCCTAGATAAGATTAATCTTTTTTCCAGAACACTTTTAAGTATTGATTTTATTTTGTAACTTCTGACGCTCAGCGAAAGAAAGATTTTGTATATAAATTCATCGACAAAAGAAACATCAAAGAAGATTATTTTCTGTAATGAATAAAATGTAATTTAAAAAATCCGTTTTGCTACGAGAGTAATGGTTGGTTTGGTTTGGAGTGCTACGGTCTACTGTTTTGCAACATAAGGGCTGATGAGAATGGGACCTACAGGTTAAAGAAGATTCCCAACAGCTACGAACATCCATGACACCGTGAGATTCGAACCCACGAACTCCGGTTCCGAAGGCCAGTACCCTAACCATTCGCTACGAGGATAATGAGATCGGGACATATCCCTTAGCATTTTAGCTGTCCCAATATGAGAGAATAATTATATAATGTTCATTAGGTATAAAACTTTAAATCTCATACGATTCACTGGGAAATATAACTAAATCTACGACGCTATGCGAAATTATGTTCTAATTAAAATATAGTTAAATGTGCATCCCATGTCATAAAAAAGCGTATAAAGTATTAGATGTGTATATCATATGTGATGTATAAGACAGACAAAGGGTTAAACGTCGAACTTGTCCTACAACACGAGAAATATATTTAAGAGATTCTTCCAGTAATTCCTGCAAAGAAACGCTTGAGTAATTTTAAAAATTCGCGTAAGACCATATACGTGCGCTATGTAGAGATCTGATTATTCATATAATGTATATTAAAGAAGATTTCTGTAATTTAATCGGAAAGGGGAGATCTTGTATTTCATCCCTAAGTATTTCTTTAGTTTTTTCTTTCATTTCACGGACTGTTATCCCATACTTCTTTCGACGAAATCCTATCAGGAAGAACTCATTCGAAAAGGTATGAAAAAGAACGGCAATGCCCCGATTAGTATTTGTTTATTTCCGGAGAGCGTACAGCATCTGCTACTTTCAATATGGAGTTCCGATGCGTACTGCACGCCTACTTTGAATAACCCATTATCTGGAGAAGGAAAATGATTGCTTGCAATACGCGAAAGGAAAAAAAAAAAAAAAAGAAATTGCGCAGCTGGGAGCGTTACTGCCTCACGACGCGGACCGAGGTGGGCTGACCATCCCCGCATGACCGCTGGGTCAACGGCAGAGGTCCATCTAAGCGCATCGCTGACCCTCATGCCTGGGAGGTCAAGGAGTATGCGAACACGATGCAGTGTTTCACTTCTTTTGCATGTCTGAATAGAATGGTGGCAAGATGTGAGGGGGTGCACTTGCACACGCCTCTCGGAACAATTAACAGCACGAGGTCGCTTTCTTTCCGAAGAAAAAAATCGTTCTCAGTGTCAACAAAAGGAAAGAAAGTTTGTGTGGTCGTTTGACTTCAGATTGTTTGTACCAGGAAGTGATGCCCAAAAGACTTAAACGTTTTCAGAGCTCTGGAGGCTTCAAAGAGATTGGCTGATCGTTTTCAAGAAGCGATTGCATGATCTCGTTTTTATTACATACCAAAGAAAATAAAATCAAAGGTAATGTTGAACTTTCACAGTAAAATCCAGTTTCTGTTTAAATCGAAATGCGATTATGATAATCAGAAAATTAAATATAATTTATTCTACCTCAACGTTAGATTTTTGAGAAAATGGCTGGTTGGTTGGTTGGTTGGTTGGTTTGGGTTTATTGGAGCAAGATCCAAATTTGGATATGCTGCGCCAAAACAAAGGAGCTCATAAACAAACAAAGTTGTATAATTTATAAGTAGAGTAAATTAATACTAAAATTTTAAGAAAAAATATAGCAAAAGCGAGGTAAAGACTCACATTAAAACATTAAAAAAAAATTAGATGAGATTTAAAACATCCCTGTGAAAGAGAAATTCAAATAATTTGCGATGAGGAGTCTGGCCCAAAAGTTCATTCAGATTAGGATAAAAAGTTTTAAAATATATCTTATAAATACGTTTTAAAGCAGTACATAAAGTCAGAATATGATGAATAGTGAGTTGAGAAAGGCAAATCGAAGATTTCGGAGCGGGCTCAGCACATAGTAAATGTTTATGAGTGAGTCGGCTGTGTTAAAATGGCGTCCATTTTTCAATTTCTGAGTTTGGTTTGGTTTTGAGAGCTACGGTCTGCTGTTTTGCACACGAGGGCTAATGAGACCGGGATCTACTGCTTAAAGCCGATTCCGAATGGCTACGAACATCCATGCCATAGTGGGATTCAAACCCACGAACTCCGGTACCGACGATCAGCGCCCTAACCAATCGGCCAGCGTTCGGCTTTCGATTTCTGAGAGGTGACCAAAATGAGATGGATGACCTAATGAAATGAAGTTTATTTCGAGTTTCTGTGTTCCATTCTGCATTCCAGCGGTGGAGCAAATGGATGTTTGCCGATTAAACACCCCATTCGAACGAAAAATAATTATATTGTCTTTGATAAAATTCTTTTTATAAGAGTGAAAAACTGAGAAAATCTCAATACGGTATCTCCCTGTCCTTGATTCAGCAGTAATTCACGCATTTTCTCTTATTAATACCCTTCGAGTATCTCAAAATACTTAACAAAAATTAAGTAGAGGTTAATCTCGCATTACTTCACACTCTTACTGCTTTATCTGTTCGAACGCTTTCGTTCAAATCTTATTATCTAGCAGAACAAAACCTTGTTAAATTCAACATAAATGAAGGGAACGCTTTGACCTCTTCCAATAATAAGTATTTTTAGGTCGCAGATCAGAATTATAATCGGAATATGTACGAATAATATTGACAGTTTAATGCATTTAGGTTACGCTGCTGGTAAACCTTTATCTAATTGAATGATTTAATGGGATTTTCATTTGTAAGTACTCCTTCTTTACATCATTAAAGATGCATATTTAAAGTAAAATGCAATTTAACTTTCCACACCCCATTTATTAAGGACGATTACTGATTTATCTGACCTCTTTTCTACAGGATTTTCAAATGTAATAAACAATATGTTACCATTACATCTGGTGAATGAAATATTTTCTCATTAAAGATAACGTTAACTGATTCATATTTTTTTAAATTTTTAAGTTTCTCTTAAAACTTTAATGCAAATAGCTTGTTTTTAAATGTATGTTTTTAAATTTTTTCTAACTCGGCTGATTCTTTGTCTTTTAAAAATCACCCATTCTACGTATCTTAAATTGGTTATTTGTGATAATCAAGTTTTTGACACATTTTGATACACAGGAATCATTAGACTAACACATACTTGTATAAAGACAATTTCGAGCGGCTACGAACACCCATCGCAAGAATGGGATTCGAAACCAGCTCCTGTTCAGAAAGATTATCTGTTCAGCCATTGCCGGAACTAGCTATTGTTAATCATTTTCTTGTGGGGCATGATACAAACAGCAAAATTTATTCACTATACGGAGACGATACAAACATTGTCATGTAATGTGCTGGATTCGAACACCTGTCATATAAACTCTAAATCCCTGGTTCCCAAACTAGCCTGAATCGCCAAACCTTTCCTAAGAAAACATTCCTACAACCTGGCTTCTAAAACAGTTTAACAAAAAGCCCAAGTATTAAAATATTATTGCATATTGTCCATACACAATTTTAACTACCTATCCTTATTAAGAATCACGAAGTAGAAATTGAAACTGTTTTCAAATGTAGCAAAAATTTGCTTATTTAATAACTTGAAAATAGGCATGAAATCAAAAAATAAAACCCTAATGACATGGTTGAATTTGGGTGGTTTGGTTTTGGTTTCGGAGCGCTACGGTCTACTTTTTGCAACACGAGGGCTAATGAGACCGGGACCTACTGCTTAAAGCCGATTCCGAACGGCTACGAACATCCATGTCATAGTGGGATTCAAACCCACGAACTCTGGTTCCGAAGGACAACACCTTAACCATTCGGCCATTGTTCGGCTGAATTTGGATGGAGTTTTAACAATTTGTTAATGTGGAGTTCCGATTTCGTTAACATTCGCCAATCTCCACGTTCAGTGATGTTCCATTTTTTACTGCAATGAGTCCACGTTCAGTCAAATACTATAAAGGAAATGCAGTTAAAATATCTGTACTATAGCCCAGTAGTGGCCAAACGGCGGCCCATGTGGAATTCGCGAAATTTATAACTGAAAAAAAATCTTAGCCATGAAATACAGTGTGACGCCTTCAATATTCTCGAGTGAGAGGTAACGTGAATAATGGATCACAGTCAAAGATAAAAATTGGAAATTTACTTTTATTCTTGATTAACTGCGGCTATTTATAGAGGAATGTTAATTCCCAAATCTTGTAGAACTGCAAAGGATGGGTTGCCGGTAAAACTTTCTCACGACGATCACAGTCGAAAGAAAAACAAGAGATTTAATAATCTCTTATAAGTGGGGAGGCTTTTCAGGGTGCAATCAAACCCATTATTTCCCCCGTTCGGTATCCGAGACTCTGCCGCTCCCTATAGGAGCGGACTTTACGAATCTCCCGAAATAGTAAGCTGGTTCTGGTGAAAAGGGCGAAAACCACTACGAGATCAAAACCCCTAAGAAAAAATGACGAAAAGCCCTGAGTCTCAAATATTGTTGGCTTTTTATACCTGGGAGGTCAGTTACGGTCCCGCCAACTGTTTTTTGGGTCAGTTAAGATCCCAGTTACTTGAGAACTCCAGCTAAAGTTAGTTATATTTTTTTAGCTGAATTCTAATTCGCTGGCTGCCCCTTTACGGAATTTCCGAGCATACATTAACGAGATCCATGAGGGGCGAATTCGTCTATTCAGTCCGATTGTCAAGATCCCAGACTCTGCGACGCCACGCTATTGTCCCAGTAAACAGGTGGGCTCCGGTCAGCTGTTTTGGCGCGTACTCGGACAAAAGGGGATTCTTCACAACAGTATTATTGGATTTATTTTTTTAAGATGTCACGTACATTTCACATGTCAACTGGCCTCCCCCTTAAACTATCTTAACACTTTCCATTTACTTCTGAACCTGCTACCATTCCCATCTATGTTTTAACCGTCTACTTTGGGAGGGGGGGGGCAGTACTTCTGCTATTGAGAAACTAAAAACTTTCTAAGTTTAAAAATGAATGCATTGCTTTCAAAAGCTAACCAAACCCTAAATCCAAGCGTTATTGAACCCTTGAACCAAAAGTTATATCCAAGATAAGTTTGTAGAATATAAAACTGAAAGTTTATATTTAAAGACAATTTAGGAACTAACATTCATTTACAAATCTTATCTAACTTACAATTAAATCCTACATCTATAGAAAATATATCCCTTCATCCTCGAGATGCTGTTTTAAACCACCAAGAAGATAACTTACAGCTCTAGGTTCAGATTTATTATAAGCATCAAATAATAAATCTGAACTTAAAACTTACTTTAACCATTGATTCGCATACTAATTCTCCATGAGAAAGTTTCTACGGATCAAAGAAACGCTTGTCAGAGTGATTTCAATGAAATCTAAAGCAAAGCTGGCTCAGTTACGAATGGGAGAACCGTGGGAGATACGGAGGCGGCGATAGTCTGCTTTCTAAAACGATATCTAACTTGTTTTCATTTTTGGACTTCCCAATGCAAATTAATGCAAGTAGATGAGAGAGATCATTGATTATTTTCTTAAGATTTCGCTCTTATGAATTATTCATGGCATCGATTTCGATGTTTTCAACATTTGAGCGTTTCTTCGGTTCGTGCTGCTTTAGTGTTAAATTGAATTGCTATCAATAAGAAATAAGTATAAAAATGGCATAAAAAAGTTTTAAAAAGACAGATGGAAAGGAGATTACAGATATATAGTTCATAGGAGTAAATATTTAAATAAAGAGGTTTTATTTTGAGTATTATTCAGTATTTATTGAATCACTTTTACGATTCCAGTTGATTTATTGGATACATTTACATAATAAAATGTGTTTTACATGCTTCAACAACTCTGTTATTAAGGAAAGTTTTACTAAACCGCTGTTATGCTTTTACTAATAGCATTGATTTGCCAAATTGTAGTATTTGAGCTTGGTATAGCTTAAAAATAACGATAAATTGTATTGGTTTTATTTGATGGTATTTAAGTATGAAACATGTTTGATTAAAAAAATTTCTCCGTTTTAACAATCGAAAATAGTTGGGTTTTCATTTGTAATTTCCATGACACTTAAGAATTTTTTTTTTAATTTCTTAGGATCTACTTTTTAGGATATCCATTTTTTTAAAACAATTATAGTAATCTATTGATTAAAACTACCTATTGGTAGTATTAATCATTACATGGAAATTTAAAAAGTAAGCGTTAAATGACAGTAAAACCAATCATAAGTATAAGAAGTTTACTTCTGGATATTAGCACATTGTGTACGGGTACATTTCGCAGCGGAGTTGTACCGGGAGCGGACGTTAAGCGCGTAAATTTAGTTATTCAGTTAAATCTCAGTAGATCGAAAATTATTTCATTTTTAACCCACTATTCGTATTTTATATTGAAATATATAAACAAATAAATAAACAGACAAATAAACAAATATATATAAATACAAATAATCATGTTATATATAAATACACATATATATAATATCATTTTCGGAAGGATAAATAAAAAGGTAATTTTAAATCGAAATTCATATTTTAAATTAATATTCCCGTTCTGTGATTCCACATAGACTGATGTAAAAACTAGTTTTTATTTGTCTAAATTTTTAAAGAATCTATGTAGCAGACAAGAACATTCGGCTTTGTTTTCCTGTATATACCGTTATATTTGTATCCACAAACAAACCATGTTGTTACGCTAACCCGTGCTAGTACGTGGCCCGCGCTCAAGTTTCAATCATCAGAAAACGTACTAGTGTCCTACGCTCAAGTATCAATCGTCAGAAAACGTACTAGTACTGTCCCGCATACGTTTTAACAAATTTTTGGCTAAATAAAATAGAGCTAAAACTGCATTTTTTCAAATTAATTTTCTCGATCTTAATGAATTTTAATTTAACAATAAACATACCATATAACGGGTCAAATGACCCATAAGGTTTATGCAAAAAATGCGATGGGAAATGAATTAAAAATTCTTATTCTTTGTGTTTGTAATGCATAAAAATTGACAATATACAATTTTGTTTAATAATAATAATAATTTTTATTTGTCTATTTCCTTCCAATTTTCATATTTTTTCAATTTTTATATCTTTTTATTTTTTCATTTATAATCAGAAAAAATAAAAATCCGGTCATTTGACTGGCTATGGTAGAAATAGGTATGTAATAAGTGATGGTATGTTTAGTGTTAAGGCTGTACACAAAAGCTATACATGGATATATCGTCTTCTTGTACATATTAATAAATTTTTACTTGATCTTAACTTCGCTTTCAAACCATCAGTGTTATGAGTCTTAGCTCTTTTACCTGCATTGAAATTTCAGTAAATAAGTTTTTAGATTACCAACCAGAACTGGTATCTACTCTATCAATGGTCACCAAACTTAGAAGTCTTTGGGCTGTCGCACGGCTTTTCAAATTTTATTGTAAGCTACCAAGATCTTATATTTGCTGGCTACTTTTTGGTCAACGACTAATGCTATATTTTTAGGATGGGCTTTGGTTATGGATTGCTCTTTGTTTGTATGGATTAAAATTTTGTTTAATTATAATAAAGTTCATTTGTCTATTTCCTTCCAATTTTCATATTTCACACATTTATAATCTGAAAAAATAAAGTCCGGTCATTTGATCGGCTATGGTAGAAACAGGTATGTATTAAGTGTTGGTATGTTTAGTGTTAAGAAAGAAACTTAAAAAATGTCGAAACGAACTGAATGATCTTTTTTCTCAGATATGCTTCCGCTTTTCAGCAGAATGAGAAAGCATTTCTTGTGCGTGTAGTAAAATTATATAGTATTCTGGCTCATCGAGTGGAAGGAATTCATGCTTGGAGAGGATAATCTATATCATTTGTATCTGAAATAATTTGCTTTCGTGTCCGTAATTCCCGCTATTCACTTTCGAAACCAGACTCCATATCATTCCATAATCGAAAGTTTCGTTTTGTTTTGCTCCACGTTTAAGTAACTTCAATTACAGTTCGTTTTTTTAAACGCTTACACGCTATTTTTGAGAATTTTCCGCGTTCTAGACTACACGGGCGAAGTCACGAGTTCAATATACCTGCTTGTGGGCTTAGAGACCGTTTCAACATTTTTTTCCCAAGCATGCCATGGCGTTCTTTAGTTTCTCATTCTGCCATTCAACCGTGTGAAAAGTCACTCTGCATTTTGGGGGGGAGTTTTCCCATATGATTTTCTGAATGAACGTGAAGACAGTTCAAAATATTTACGATATTTTTCCACGATTTTCCAATTTACTTCTCTCATACGGAACACATGATATTAATGATTTACATTATTCTCTTTATAGCCGTAA
Source organism: Pardosa pseudoannulata (assembly GCA_032207245.1). Taxonomy (NCBI): domain Eukaryota; kingdom Metazoa; phylum Arthropoda; class Arachnida; order Araneae; family Lycosidae; genus Pardosa; species Pardosa pseudoannulata. The sequence goes on along the minus strand of CM063506.1, from coordinate 160,386,146 downwards.
ATACAAATAGCTGTAAATAAAAGGCAGCCAGCAAGTATAAGCTCTTGGTAGCTTACAAGAAAATTTGAAAAACTGTACGGCAGCAAAAAGATTTCATTTTGTCACCACTAATAAAGTAGACACCAGTTCCAGTTGGCACTCTAAAAAAACATTTACTGAAATTTCAATGCAGGAAAAAGAGCTAAGACTCATGCCGATGGCTTGAAAGCGAAGTTAAGATCAAGTAAAAAATTTATTAGTATGTACAAGAAGACAATGTACCCTTGTATAGCTTTTGTGTACAGCCTTAAAGGCTGTACACAAAAGATGTTGGTTGGTTGATTGGTTACGTTAGGTTTGGTTTGGTTTGGTTTGGTTTGGAGCGCTACGGTCTACTGTTTTGCCCACTAGGGCTAATGAGACCGGGACCTACTGCTTCAAGCCGATTCCGGAACGTCTACGAACATTCATGCCATAGTGGAATACGAACCCAAGAACTTCGTTACCGACGATCAGTGCCCTAACCAATCGGTCAGCGTTCGGCTGGTTGGTAGGGTTGGTTTGGAGTACTATGGTTTACACTTTTGCAACATGAGAGGCCTAATGTTTAAAGCTGATTCCGAACATTCATGACATCTATAGGTTTCGAACCCACGATCTCCAGTACCAAAGAGCAGAACCCTACCCATTCGGCCACCAAAAAGAAAACTATCGTTACATAACGCATTCCCTACTTTTATCCCTCCGTCAGTTTCTTACGTTTCCATAATATATGGAAGAACGATTGTGGACAAACAAATATCGAAGATTTTAAAATGGAGTTGTGACGTCACTCCCACAAATTGACATCATTAGAATTAAAAGGAACATCACTGATGATATGCGGGAAGTGGAAAGATCTAGATTTCTAACAGTTAGAGCAAAACATCGTTCTTTGAATAAATTTACCCTTGATGAGATCAAACACATTACAAAACAAAAACATTTATACAGGACGCCGGATGAGAAAGCTATAAAGGTTTATCTCCGAACTATTTCGGAAGACGTGGCGCTACAGATGAAAGAGAAATCTTCCAAAACTATCACTCGACAACGAAAGTTCTAGATTCATCAAGGTGAAAGCTATTAAGACATACTAACACACGGTTTCGAGCGAAAAATCATGCAACATGTATTACATCCTGAATTGCTTCGTGCACCTGATATCTTGATATGGAAATAAATTTTGGTAAATCACGAAAAGCTCAGGGTAAACGTCCGGAAAGAACATTTATGAATCCAAGATAACATTCTGTAAACATGGGTTTTATTTTTGAGATAAGAAAAGTTTTAACTACTCGGCAGTGGAATTGTTTTACGTTTGAGATGTAGATAGCAGTCATCAAAAGAAATAGTTTAATTTCATTTGCGTGTTAATAAAAACATGTAAAGAGTAACGGAACACAGAAGCTCGTCTGGTTAGGAGAGCTACGGTCTAGTTTTTTTGGTTACACGAGGGCTATTGATACCGGAACCTACTGATCAAAACCGACGGCTACGAACATACATGCTAGAAGAAGAGGGACTTAACCCTTTGACAGTTTCATTTTTTTCCAGAATTCGGTAAAAAAAAGTCACATTTTTTATTGCATTTTTTTTTTCATTTTACATTTTTAAGTAAAGATATGTTATTAAAATTAACATTTCTAATATTTTTAAGCATTCATTACAACTTTTTTTCTTTCTAGGAAAGCATCACAGAACTGAAGTTTACCTTTAATCTAAGTTAATTTTTGGGATTCCAGTGAAAGCAAATCTAGAAGACAGATCCGGAACCTTATCACAATTAGTTTAAAAAAATTGTGTTGCTTGACTCATTTCATCTGTACTACTATCAAAGTCACTACTATCCAGGTCATCTAGTAAACTTTCGCTACTATCCTTTACAGATAATTCAGTTTTTGATTCCGAGTCACAGTTCGAATCACAAGAAATTAGCTCCATACGCTCTGAATTATCCATTATTTAAAAGTAAAAATATGTTATTCAACTCTTACATCAATAAAATTATCAGGCGGTTAGTAAAATATAACCAGAAAGCTATACACTGAAAGATAACAATTCGTCTTCTGATACAAAACATGGAAAAAAAAAAAAAAAACCGCGCTTTTGAACCAATCAGATTAGAAAATACAATAAACTGCAAACTATCATTTACTGGACATCTATACGAATAATTTGTTACTAAAATTGGAAAAAATACGGCCGAAACAGTGCAAGCGAAATAGAAATCAGATTGCCCGTACGTCGTACGGGCAAATCAGTAAAGGCCCGAAAGCTGTGCCCGTACAGCTTACGGGCAAAACAGGGAAGGGGTTAAACCCACCAAGTCTGGTACCGAGAATGAGCACTTTACTATTCGGCCATCACAAAAGAGGATAATTAAACAGCAAAAAGCAAAATTTTTAATGAATTTTTCAACTGATTAAAACAATTAAATGAATAAATTGAATAATTTAATCTACCTGTTTCGTAAAATATTTCATACAGGAAGGACGTTACCTTCGGTGTTAAGGTCTATAAATTTGGAACCCTCTGCTGGAATAGACCAGTGGCTGTACCCCTTCTCATAGTAAATGCCTCACTATGAATTACCAAGTAATCTATTCAACTACATAACAAAATTACAATTTTAAATTTGATGTTTTGAATAGTGACGTAAAAATATTCTTTACATTTAAAGTAATATACAAAGAAGTTAACACATTGTGTGCGGGTACATTTCGCAGCCGAATTGTACAGGGAGCGGTCGTTTTGCGCGTCAATTTAGTTATTCAATTCTGTTTAAAATTTTTAAATCTCGTATTATTGATTTCAAAATATTCTTTAAATTTTTGATTTTTGAAACAAAATATATATAAATTTAAATAAATATATAAAATAGAAATAAATAACAATTTTTTAAACATAAAAATATATTTTTTAAATAAACAAAAATTTAAAATAGTAAACAAAAAAAATAATAAAAATAAATAATAGTAGTAATATAGTTTCTTTGAATAATAAATTTTTTTTGTCCCGTTCTTTTTTGTTTTTATTTTTTTTTCCAGAATCTATGTAGTAGACAAGGCTTATTCGGCCTCGTTTTCCTGTATATACCGTTATTTTTGTAACCACAAACAAACCATGTTGTTACACTAACCTGTACTAGTACGTGACCCGCGCTCAAGTATCAATCGTCAGAAAACGTACGTGTCCCGCATACAATATGTTAATACATTTTGTTTTATAGAAAATATTTTTCAATGCTACTGATGAGATTGTGGAGCCCGATAAGTAAAGATGAGTATATATGTTCTACTCTATACTAGTAGCATCCGAAAGTCTCCAGACCACAAACTTCCACTGGTGTGAATGGCCAGAAAATATCTATCAATCTACTTATTGTTATTTAGTTCAATTTTTATAAGAATGGAAATAATTTTAGTTAATATTTAGCCTGTCGCAGACCCTCAAACGTTGCTCACGCATCCCTTATTACATTTTTATTTATTACTGACCCTGGATGAGGGGGGTGTTTGGTTTGGAGTGCTACGGTCTACTTTTTGCAACACAAGGGCTAATGAGACCGGGACCTACAGCTTAAAGCCGATTCCGAACGGCTACGAATATCCATGCCATTGCGGGATTCGAACCCAAAAACTCCGGTACAGAAGGGCAGCACCCTAATCAATCGGCCATCGTTCGGCATGGGGGGGTGTAGAAATCACTGGAATAGACGGTTGGTCCTGTTCTAATTAACTTCCGTATTTTAAAATGTTGAGATTAGAATTACCAACTAAGGGTGAAATACTGGAACTCAAAGAGAGACATTAATGTATATAAACAATTGACAATAAAACATTTGATTAAAGATTAGAAAAATATGGTAATTTCATAAATAAGAAGTCATATGCGAGAAATTTGACTCTATTATTAAAGTGATAAATTGATAAACGAAAGTTATGTGCAATATCGACGTTGACAGCGTTAATTTGTGTCACGAGCACCCTTATTCTTTTGGTATATAGGCTAAGGCTAGGCCACGCGAGCGAACCACACATGATGTTAGCGTCGTACGCATTCACTTTCTCGTGTTGTTGCTTATGTTTTGAAATGCGGTCGTTACACCTTAGTCTAAACGACGCCGGCAGTCCGCATCCCACGTTTCAAAGCGAACTGCCTCCACTTCCATGAAACTGAAAGCAAAACCTCGCAAAAACGCTCAAACATGGGTGTACATGCCGAAAAAAAGAAATAGAAATAGCATTATTTCGAATCAGGAAGTGTTTTTCTTTTTTCCCCGTTGAAGGTCGTTATAATCATGACCCCAGAAAGTAACAAACTATAACATTTAAGGGTTTGGCAAACGCTATACTCGTGTACGGCACCAATACCTAATTAAAATACTAAATATTGCACAGTGTAATTCTTCTACAGAAAACAAAGGCTATAAAAATTTATGGTCAATAGCTGTTCAACGAAGGCAATTTTGAGGTACGGCATTGATTAATATAAGCCAGGGGTGGGCAAATACTTTTAAGCGCGGGCCAAAATGAGATTTTCAAAATGTCTCCCAGGCCGGAGGACTATACCAAGTATGCTGTGCACACGCGAGTGTTTTGGGTGGAGTTTTTCCCCTGCCCAAGAAATGTTTTTGACAAAAACACTATAAGTATCATTTTAAAGCATTTGGACAGAGAAATGGGACAGTTAATAAAAGATAATAGTAATAATAAATTGTCTTACTTAGGTGTATATGCAAACCATTTGTACTCAGTAAAATATGTCTCGTCAATTTTTAAAGAAATAGGATTCATTATATTAAATTAATGGTCCTTAAATAAATCAGTTAATGAAAGATTTTATTTTGAGATTTATTTATATCTTAACGATACAAAACATTTTATTTTGATCATAGTTATTACATATTTAAATTTATATTACATTTTGTAAATATAATAGTAAATAGAATTACAAAAAGAAAAGAAACATCAAACGTTAAAACAGAATAGTTCGATAAAATAGAATAATCGAAGAGTGCACGTTCAATTTTATATAGCATGCCGACCACACGCTTTATGAGAATGTGTATGTTGCATACATTAAAGTAGGGATAGGGTTACAGCTGTTCAAATTGTAATACTCTCTATTATTTATATATTTTTCATTATTTGTATGTACACTAAGCATTAAAATACTGTTGATTTCAACAAAATCGCATATAAGAGATTTAAAAAAATTGCATGCAGGATTTTTCAACAGGCCGGATAAAGTAAGCAAAAGAGCCGGATATTATGAAGAGAAAATAAAGTTTTGGCTCATGTTTTTTTTTAGTAATTCGGGATTTTAATTATAAAAAATATATCATCTGAAATCCCCCCCTTGACGCAAACTTTCCGAATTTCATACGAATGAAAAAAAAGTATTTAAATTTATTTAATTTGATTTACCTAAAATGCTCAGTGGTCTTTAATATTAACTACTTTCAATCGTGGACATCATATTTTAAATATATCATTTAGCTTCCAATAAAATGTTCATTAGAAGCATTCCTTTTTATTTTCATATTAAACATTTGCTTATTAAAATATTCTATATCCCTTAAGCTTATATAAATGCACCCTTAATACCTCAGGACTTCAATTACACATTTCAGGAATTTCGCCGAGGGTCACAAATTTTACTGGTCAACCACATGCTTCCAGCCATTTCCACACCCCTGGTTTGTAGGATTGTTATCCACGTTCACTAATAAAAACAAAAATTATTCTAAAAAAACCTAAAAAAAATTTACAAACTGTCCTACAAATACGAGGGGATTTATACAAAATAAGTAAAAGCGAACAAGTTTCCTGAAATGCTTTTCTCAATCTGGATCTTTCAGAAAGTCATTTGCTCAGTCGATCGGCTGACATTCCAAAGGCTCCAGGAAGTCGGAGGTTTCTGTGCTGGTGAAGGCTACTTAAAATCAGAGCCCAAGTTCTCTCTTCAGAACTTGAACTTTCTACCCCGGTATGTGGCCAGAGGTCGTATGGGATTGGCTCGAGCACAGTGTCAGATTGGGGCAGAAGGAAAAGTTGAAAGTTCAACACCGCGGGGGCTTGTTCTACGACGTTTTGGTATCCACGGACGAAGAAGTGCTGTCAGATAAGGCACAATGTCAAAGTCTGAAACACAGTGAAAGGATTTCATAGTCAGGAATAATTATTAGGGAAATTAAATCCAAGCCTTTTATTTAATCCTTCAATGCCCGAGCCATTTCTGTCGATTACATATCGATGCATATCTTAAATCAAAGTTATTATAGGCTACACAGAATGAAATATACAGGCTTGCAATTCCGTCACTTTTCTCACCTTTAGTCACTTTTTTTTTTACAGTTGATGACTTTTAGTCACTTTTTAAGTAAACAATTTCTTTTTTCATGGTGTATCACAGCAAAAGTCTGTTGTTGAAATAAGAAAATCTGAATTAATAACAAAATGTTTTAATAAAAGACCAAAAATGGGATGCTCTAATTTTATTTTTCTTATTAAAATGTAATTAGTCATATGGTTTCCAGAATTTAGTGATTTCGTTGACTGAAGTCGTAAAGAAGTTCCTGAAATGTACATTTAAGTAATTTACATCAAAGCACACATGTCTCTTTCTTTTTCTTCACAATTTTTGTTTAGATACTCTAATCTAGCTATGTACATATTTCAAAACATCATTAATATATGCAGAAAATTGGGATTATAAAATTAATGTATTGTATGTATTCAAATCTAATTTATATATTTTCTTGAATAAAAAGCAATGTTGAGTTGGGTTAAACAAAATTAAAATTTTTTTTTTTGTATTTGACGCTAAAATCATGTTTTGCATGAATCATTTGATTTAGAGTTAAAATAAATAGAAAAATCTTAATAGCATTTGTAATCAAGAGGAGAAAAAAATCGCGTATTTTTTTTAATGTTTAATCACTTTTTGGTCACTTTTTCTGTATTATTTGTCACTTTTCTCACCTTTTTGAAAGTACCTCAGCAGTTGTAAGCCTGAATATAGTAAATTTAAATAACTTCGAATACTACAGCACGTAACGTTAGTGGTCAGCTATAGTTTTAAACATTAAAGGATACCATTTATGAGAGCTAAAAAATTTCGTGAAAATAGATTAGGTATTACATTAATTAAGAACTGTAAAATGAAGTTTTATTACATATACAGCAATTTATCAGGATTTCCGTCTATATGTACTTGCTGATAAATAAATTATGTTCTCTGTTTAATCACAAAGTGTCGATCCAAATGGAAAATTTATAAATAGAAATTACTTCAAAATTTTGTAGATTGTTTATAATATTGACCTTTACTACTCTCCAACGGAAAACTCGTTTTAAGAATACAATTCTACAAGCTATTTTTAGCGTTATCTAAAAAGGGACACTAGACATTAATTAAACGATTGAAAATTAATAGCACTCAAATTATAAGACTTAAATTATAAAACTTTAAACTTGTTTAAAATAGTATTTCATTCTCTTCCTGTAAGATATAAAATTAACCTAAAGGTTCTAGTGTCCATTTAAGATATTTCTTATTTCAGAAAGAGACAGAATTGCACGATGTATACAGTATTAATAATTACTAAGAAATCACCCGATATGTGTATAATATTTAATTTCATATTAATTTATGTACACGATGTTGTAAATTGCAGTATTAATCTTTTGAGAACAAGTGTATTTAGGAAACATTAAAATTTTTTCCGAGGACGTGTGTGTCCTTTCAAATTAAATATTTAAGTAGCATATATTTAATACACATGATTTCTTAACTGCTCTTTTAATTATGTAAGAGATAAGTTATCTATATCATTGGAAATTTATTGTACAGTAAATCAGATTATTATGAAACATTATACTTTCAAAGAATGAAATAATGCATAGGTATTGTAAATTCAGGTCCCATTTACAAAACTATCTTATTAAAACCATATTACGTAGTGCTAAGTTTAAAGGATTTTCCTGGTTTTTTATGTAATAGATGCACGAGACCAGAGGCCAATATCGGCTGAAAGATGTTGGCGAATATCATTAAAGTGAAAAACCAAGAAAAAAAATTTCACGAACCATGGAACGGTTTTTATTTAGTTCAAAGTACCACAAAGACAAAGGGGTAGTTAATTCAAGCCAAAGAATCCCTAAAATTCGAATTCTCCTCTCAGAACATTTTCTCAACATTTCTCTAACTTTTCACCATTCGATCTCACAATTTAGTTTGGTGTGAGCACAACTATCAGGTTTCAGCTGAATGAAGTATCATTAAATAAAGGCTTAGGACTTAAAGCTGTATGGTTTCAGACAAACATGTGAAAAAGGGATGAACAGAAACTTTGTTCCAGAAAGTAGCGTCAACCCTCTTTGCCTGCAATCTGACGATATATCCATGTTTGCAGGCCACCAGATTTATCATTCTCTCATGTAACCTTTCTATTTTCAGTATTTTAATTTTATTTCTTTAAAAGTCGCAAAAATTTTTGCCTTCCTTTCAGAAGTTATTCAAAAGTTATTTGAAAATTACACAGCGCAATTGGAACATTCCATAGGAAGAATTTCAAAGTTAAAGAAAAGTTTGAACTGTAACAAATAGTAAATGACCTAAAAAAATACGTCAGGTTCTCTGCTATTTCCCAGCACAAAGAATCGTTAAAAATAGTTACAAATAATTCTAACCACTGCAGTAAAAAAAAAATCAACCATTGTTCTTAGTGGCAGAAACAGTACAAACTATTAATCCACAATATTGCGGAAGTGGTACAACAGTTCCATGTCCACCATCTAGATTATCCATATCAGTTATTGTTTCTTTAAAGATGCGAACGAAATACCGGTTTATTTAAAAACTGTTAGGTTGAAGAGATTTGTTTTGCGGATTTGGCAGCAGCTGGAAAACGAGAATATTAAGTGGCTCGTCGAATTGCTGGGCACGAAGGCCAAACACAATAGAGGCAGCTGCTGCAGGCGCAGAAAAAGAAACCGGTTGTAACAATTTTGAGTTAAGGTTGTTTAAATTATGAAACGCTAATGCATTTCGGATAAATTTCACGAACGCATTTCCATAACTAAGCTCATTTTTGCATCATTAAAAATATTGTAAAACTGAATAGTTTTAGCTTTTATATGTGTCACAGTAAATTATCTTAATCTGAGTTTTAAGACCGAATATTAAGTTCAGATTCCAATGTATCATGCGCTCAGCGACTATAAAATTTTTACGTCCAATTAAACGTCTCGTCTGCAAGTTATCATTTATTATGATACAAATAAGAATAATAGCATGACAAAATTAACTGGAATGAAAAAAGTATTTTCCATTATATAGCAAGGCTTTAAAAATAAATAGATTATCAATTATGGCGGTACTTCATAGGGTACTACAGTGGTTTTTGATTTCGTTTGTTTTGAAGCGCTATGGTCTACGAGGGAAAATGAGACCGAGGTCTACTATTTAACCTTTTGCACTCGAGACCGTTTCGGAGCACTTTTGGTGAATTTCTTACCTCTAACTTAAAATTATTTCACACAGAAAACTTTTATATTATAATATTTAACGAATCTTTACATGTTTACAGAGATAATTAATTAGTCTTTGTAATTTTGCTTTGTATAATATTTCATGTAACAACTGGAGAGATGCATGACCGAGTTGTCGGGATAAGTTTCCCAGTAGTATGTCGTTTGGTGTCTTTTGCCACTTATTTCTTTGAGAGCAGATTTTTCCATCCTTTCTAACTCCTGTTAGAACGCGTTGCTGGCCTTCGGAACCGGTGTTCGTGGGTTCGAATACCAGTATGGCATGGATGTTTGTAGATGTTCGTAATCGGCTTTAAACAGTAGGTCCCGGTCTCATTAGCCCTCGTTTTGCAAAAAGTAGACCGTAGCACTCCAAAACCAAAACCTGTTAGAACGCTATGCAGCTTTCTATTTAAGCGGATGTTATCGAATTCGAAGGTTGAAGTACTACGTTCCATGGTAATAGGAGTAAGAAATTTCAATTTTTCTTTGGCCAAGGCTGTCAAGTTCGAATTGAGGCCGAAAATTTAGTAAGCTTCATGGTACCGCACTTGTCTCAGATAAGAAAGTCCTACGTAGTTTGAAAGGAACATTACGTTGTCTTTGTAAGATCATATACACAGTTCTTAGGACTAAAAGAATGATAAGACAATAAGAACAATATCAGAAACATAAACAAGATAACTATCATACAAATAAACAGTTTACACAGCGCATCGAATTTCCGCGCCAAAGTGGTGAGCCAGAGCCAACTCTCGAGTGCAAAGGATTAAATTCCGAACGGCTAAAACATCCATGCCATAGTGGGATTAAAACCCACAAGCTCTGGTACCGAAAAGCAACAATCTACCCATTCAGCTTTTATTCAGTTATATTTAGTAAAGATATTAAATTTTGTTATTATAAAATTTCTCTTTTCAGTTTTGATATTAGTTTCAAATTATATCAAATGTGTAATTTGATAACAGACAACGTAACAAACAGATCAAACTAAAATTTTATATCTGCGGTATAAAAACTGGACTAGGGATTGCATCTTAGTACAAGTTTTGCTGCCTGTGGCAGAATTTATAAAAATTATAATTGAAGCAAATATAGCCTTTTTTATAATAAATACAATATTGATTTATTTTTTGATAGTTATAACTATTTATGCATATGAGTTTTTAATTATTTTTATTGCTAATTTCTGAATAAAAACATTAATGTATTGTTTTTAATTTTACCCCCAAAAGGTCTATACACATACATACAGTGGGCCTGCCTCTATGACATACAGTTCCAATGGACCCGGAGCTTATCGAATTGCGTCAGAACTGAACTAAATGTACTGAGAAAAAAACCATTGTTTTGTTGTAATGCCGTAGCGAATTATTTAGCATTTATCTCATTTTTCATACAATCAGAATTTCTGTACTCTGAATATAGTACATTAAAGGTGTAAACATGGTCATTATGATAATGAAGCAAATATAAAACAAGAATAGATAATAACATATATCAGTTCGATTAACCCTATGAAGCTGTTACATCTGAATAGACAACATTTTAAAGTTCGGTTTGATTTGGTTTGGAGCTCTACGGTCTACTGTTTTGCACACGAGGGCTAATGAGACCGGGACCTACTGCTTAAAGCAGAACATCCATGCCATAGTGGGATTCGAACTTACGAACTCCGGTTCCGACGATCAGCACCCTAACCAATCGGCCAGAGTTCGGCACAACATTTTAAAGTAAGGAAAGGCAAGTAACAAAAAAGGTTCTCTTTTCAAAAAAATATTTCAAACTTTTAACAACTTATTTTAATTAAGTAACTTTAGACTTGAGGATGGCATTCTAAAGTTAAATTGTAATGAACGAATTTTGGATGTTTGTCTTCGAGTGCTAGGGTTTACTGTTTTGCTGCTTGAGCTCTAATGAGACTGGAGCATACTGCTTAAAGCCAATTTCAAACGGATACGAAAATCCATCGGGATTCGAACCTGCGAACTCCGGTACCGAAGAACAGCGTTTTATCATTCAGCCATCGTTCGGCTGGACTTATGGAAAAGCAACTGTTAAGTCTGAGCTGTATTCAAATTGTATTTGGGAAATATACTTCTTAAAAGAACAGAAATGTAAACTTTGCAGTTTAAACTTACTTTCTAACAAAAACTAATCGAAGACATGAAAAAAAGAAACTAAGAATTAGAAAATAATGTGATTCATGCTCACAAAATAAAACTAATTTTCAGCTGATTTTCCCATTTTGCAAAACCAAAATTTATAACATATTTTATAGATATTTCCTCCAGGCAACTTACTTAACCCTTTCCCTGTTTTGCCCGTACGCTGTACGGGCACAGTTTTTGGGCCTTTACTGATTTGCTCGTACGGCGTACGGGCAATCTGTTTCCTATTTCGCTTGCACACTTTCGGGCGTATTTTTTCCAATTTCAGTAAAAACATTTTTCGTATAGATGTCCAGTAAATGATAGTTTGTAGTTTATTGTATTTTCTACTCTGATTGGTTCAAAAGCGTGGGTTTTTTCGCTTGTTTTGTATCAGAAGACGAATTGTTATCTTTCAGTGTATAGCTTTCTGGTTATATTTTACTAACCGCCTGATAATTTTATTGATGCAAGAGTTGAATAATATATTTTTACTTTTAAATAATGGATAATTCAGAGCGTATGGAGCTAATTTCTTGCGATTCGAACTGTGACTCGGAATCAGAAACTGAATTATCTGTAAATGATAGTAGCGAAAGTTTACTAGATGACCTGGATAGTAGTGACTCTGATAGTAGTACAGATGAAATCAGTCAAGCAAGACAATTTTTTGAAATTAATTGTGATAATCCTTCGGATCCGCCTCCTAGATTTGCTTTCACTGGAATTCCAAAAATTAACTTGGATATCGATGAGACTAAAGGTAAACTTCAGTTCTATGTTGCTTTCATAGAAAGAAAAAAAGTTGTAATAAATGCTTAAAAATATTAGAAATGTTAATTTTAATAACATATCTTTACTTAAAAATGCAATAAAAAATGTGACATTGTTTTGACCGAATTCTGGAAAAAAATGAAACTGCCAAAGGATTAAAAGCAAAGGTACACTAAAGAGATAAGAAAACTGAGTTATTAAGATAGATATTTATCATACCGAGCAATTACGACCTCGATGCCACCGAACTTGAATGATAAACGATTGCGATCTTTTTATAGTATTGCATAAAACCTTTTTGCTTTCATGTTCTTTCAATCGCTTTTTGCGAGTGCAGCGAGAACTCTTAGGCGTAGAGGAGATAACATTTTAAATACTTTGAAGCAAGTTCATAAGTTATACTCACGCATCCGACCACTTATCACAGACGAAAGAAAAGTGACGCAACACCCGCATTCGAATACAAAATAACCCAACGTGCCAAAGTTTTTCAGATTTAATCTAGGGCAAACTCTCGCTTTGACGTGACACCGAGATTGAAGGAGTTGGAGTTGGTTTTGTCGACAGGCCTTTTCTCGAAATCGGTTCAGGGCATTATTCATAAAGTAGAAACAATGGTGTTTTCACGGTAGGACAGCCGTGCAGTGACTGCCACCACGCTCAGTGATCATTTCATAAATCAAACCAAGCATTTGGCTCAGGCCATTGCGCTGTTGTTGTGTGCCTCAGAAACGTCGTCGCACTTTGATGGATGTCGCGACCTTTCTTGAGCCGTGAGCGCCACTCCCTTTTTTTTACAGAGTTTGGATTATGAATATTCAATAGTTGAGATAAATTTCAAATATTAATCGAATGGTATATAAGAACTTATGCAATACTGAGATATCAACAATTCATGCTTCTTTCAATTGGCGTGCTTAGATTGTTAATTATGAAATATATGCAGTGAGCCACATTCTTGTGTTATTTATCTAATGTTTTATTAACCAGTAATGGAATAGGCATGCCTCTGTTTCACCAACACCAGTGCTTCTCAACCTTCTTTGGACCGTGTTCCATCGAGTCGCTTTTAAATATCTAACGCCCCCACATTGTGAGCATATATTATAACTGGAGTATTCAGGAACATATACCATCTTTAGGAACAGGCGAGTAACTTTAAGAGAGAAGATTGCCATCTATAAAGAATGTAAGTCAGGGGTGGGGAAATACTTTTAAGCGCGGGCCAAAATGAAAATTTCAAAATGTCTCCCGGGCCGGAGGACTCTACCACGTACGCTGTGCACCCGCGAATGTTTTGTGTGGAGTTTTTTTCCCTGCCCAAGACATTTTTTTGACAAAAACAACATAAGTATGATTTTAAAGCATTTGGACAGAGAAATTTGACAGTTAATAAAAGATAATAGTAATAATAATTTGTCTAACTTAGGTGTATATGCTAACAATTTGTGTCACTTAATTTTTAAAGAAATATGACCCATTATATGAATGGTCATTAAATAAATCAGTTAATGAAAGATTTTATTTTGATATTTATTTATATCTTAATTATTTTGTTTTGATCAGTTATTACATTTTAACATTTATATTACATTTTGTAAATAGAATAGTAAATAGAATTATAAAAAGAAAAGACAAAAATGAAATGTTAAAATAGAATAGTTTTAGTGAATGCGAAACGTGAAATCTGGAATGTTCATTTGATATTATTCCTTTAAAGTTTGGATCCAAATCACTTGTAGCAATCTTTAATACCGAGTGTAGATTTTCGTCAGTAATTTGTGATCGATATTTATTTTTCGTGTAAATCATCAAAGAAAAATTTCTTTCACAAATATATGTTGAACCAAATAAAACTAAGTGTTTTTGAACAAAGTTCAAAAAATGTTTGAAATGATCTGTATTCAAAGCACCGCAGAAAACAGTCAACAAGTTTGAGTGAAAATTTTCTTTTAGTAAATTACAGAACTCAATTTTTATTTATACAGAACTCAACTTACTATTTAGCAAATCGCACATAAGAGTTTAAAAAAATTGCATTCAGGATTTTTCAACGGGCCGGATAAAGTAAGCAAAAGGGACGGCTTTTGTCCACCTCTGATGTAAGTGGTATTATAGTAAACGGCTGAGGTAATGGTCGACTCCGGGGCGTTTAACCTAGGTTCTTCGGAATTTAGACAGATAATTGAATTGATAGCATTGTTTAGTGATGCAGCTTTTATAAAAAACAAAAACAAAAAAAAATATATATATGGAGTAAAAATCCCTAGTTTCTAGTTTTTATTGATATTAATTATAAAGGATATTGTGAATTTACTAACTTCCACTCAAAATTGACGTAATTAATAGTTAATGCATTTTAATTTATTCAAATATTTATGAGGATTTGCTTAAAGTGTCTGCTAATACAAAACGACGAGGGATTCAATAAATCATTTGTTAAGTTATTTTTCTTTAAGCCATGACAGGTTTCAAATTTCCGGGACGAAATAATACCCTATTCATCCTTGCTTCTCATCCGAAAATGTTTTGGCTTCGTCATGCTTTCCACGAAACCCAAAATTCTTAAATTATTTCATGAAAGCTTGCGGCGATATCTGGCTGTTGCCCCAAAAACCCTCTGGCGAAGAATGAGGCAACTGTTTAGGAATTTACTCCTAACAGCTCAACTTTGTTTCGGATGCATTCATTCTCCTGAATAAAGTTGTTTTACGAGACATGGTTGGTGGATATGTGTGATTGAACACCGGTGAATTCAACAATTTAATAGTTTCAGCTTTTAACAGTTTATTGTTTTAATTTCACAACGTCTCAGACGTTTTGTAATTAATTTCCTACAGGGATTAATTGTTACGGCATTGTATACCGTTCCACAATCAATTAGAATTACCTAGTAACTGTCAAACTTAATAGTTTGAATGGTTAGTAACTGTTAAACTAAATAGGGTCTGCAGATGTGTTCCCAAAGTAGTTCTTATGAATCTGCAGGGGTTTGTGTTACCGATGAGTTTGGTTTGGTTTGGTTTAGAGTGCTACGGTCTACTATTTTGCAACATGAGGGCTAATGAGACAGTGTTACATAAAAAGAGGTACATAAGTTCAACAATTATGCAAAAGAAACAGATGTAGAAACCATTGTGCTAAATGTAATAGAAGTGTTTGCAGAAAATGGGTTTCAAAAACAGATTTTATAAGTAAAAAAGTTTTCCATGAATTTTTTGATAATAAATGTTTTATTTAAATTAATTTGGAACTATTTTCTTTGCAAAAAACTTCTTTTGCCAGTCCAATTGGCTCACTTCAGTAAAAATAGGCATAGGATCAACATCGTAAATCTATTGTTCCTTAAATGGTTATAACAGTTGTAATAAAATTTTCGGATCTAAATGTAACGGAATACGTGCACAACTGAAGACATCATCGGCTGGGGAGAATTACTTGTGTAACGCTAAGAGGGTTTTAACCCCTTTCCGGTTTTTTTCCGAGCTGAACTCGGGCAAGCGAAATGTACCATTCTGGCTCATCCCGAGTGTAGCTCGGGCACTGTGAAATTTTACACTGTACAATCATTCTTTCCCGAATTATCTCACATGTGCTTTTTATGGTTTCGAATGCTTTTGTTTACTTTTCTGGCTACTAGATTATTTGCTGCTCAAAGAGAGACAGCAGAGGGAAGAAGGTAAGGAGAGAAACAAGGTTCTACTGTCCACATTGCGATGTTGGACTCTGTGCAGTACCTTGTTTCCGATTGAATCACATTATCAAATTTTGATTAATAATTTCATAATCATTTACGTAAATACAAAGAATATGAATAAAATTTAATTCAAGATAAAAGTTAGGTATTCTAAGCTTTATATTTATAGTTAGCGTAAATTGACTCCAAAGTCTAATGATATCTGCAGTACAGAAAGCCAACTATACAGAAAAATTACTCATTTATTTAAATTGATTTTTTACATTAATTTTTAGGAAATTTTGTATGCGAACGATGTTATTATGTTTAAAAAGCTACGTATGTATGAAAATAATCATAAAAAAATTGACAGTTTTTGACCATAATCCCGAAATAAAATGAACCTGGAAGGGCTTAAAAGCTATGATATCAGATGGAAAGATTGCATATTTTTACAGGTTATAACTCAAATATTTCAGTGGGGTTTCTTTTAAACGGTTTGGAGATGTACAAAGATTTTAAGAATGTAAAAATTAGAAAATTCTAAATTTGGAAGGTTTATAGTTGTTAAGGCCCTTAATTAAAAAAAAACTTTTTAGAGTCAGTAATAATTTAGATTTAAAATATCCAGCGATACTTTCAATTTAAATCAATAGGGTGTGAATCAGTTTAAAAATAAAACGAGTTCGATAAAGTATCTCGCTCCAACTGGAATTTGCCTGTGATGAGGCTATTTAGATCAGTTATATAATTTATTCATTCATACAAGAAGTAAAATGCTCGGAATCTAAATCTGACCTCATCACATCTTTGTAAAACACAGAGGACCATAAATTTATATTCAACGAATATTGTTGTCTTGTACGGTGGTCTCTGGCGGGGTTCTGATCCCAGTCCCAGATTAGATTCCCGTCTCCGTACTTGACATTAAATAAGAATGTACTTTTGTGGAGTATTTATGAGTCCCTAAGGGACAGTACCCAATTAGAAGGGATAAGGTTTGGCATGTTGGCGGTCTCAAGGCGGGGTTTAAGCAGACCAATTAGATTTTTACAACTATCCCGATTGGATGATAAGAAGGATGAGGGGACTAGGATGAAATTAATAAAATAAGAAAGATCGAAAAAAAGAAAAGGAAGGTGTTCGATAGTCCAGACGAAGAGAGGAGTCCGACAGAAGAGGTTCGGAAGTCGAGACGAGGAGAGAGTCCGACAGAAGGTATTCGATAGTCGAGACGTGGGTAAAGTCCGACAGAAGAGGTTCGGGAGTCAAATAGACAAGTCCGACGGAAGGTGTTCGGAAGTCCGAGGGAAGGTGTTCGGAAGTCCAGATGAAGAGAGGGTTGGGTTGGTTGGGAGCGCTACGGTCTACTGTTTTGCACACGAGGGCTAATGAAACCGGGACCTACAGTTTAAAGCCGATTCCGAACGGCTACAAATATCCATGCCAGCAACGGGATTCGAACCCGCGAACTCCGGTTCCGAAGAGCAGCGCTCTACCATTCGGCCAGACGAAGAGAGGAGTCCGACGGAACGAGTTCGAGATTCCAGCCAAGTCCGACAGGAATTGTTCCTGCATCAAATAGCACGGCCGCACCCCAAACACTCAGGAGGAAGCCCCTGACCAGACCGGGGGAAGATCCATAAATACCCATCAACCAGCAGTGTTCCGGGCACACCATTTTAACTCCCCAAAGGAATCCTCTTTTACATACATATTTGAAATTGAGATTAGGTCCTCTCTCTTATATTTACACAATTACTTAAGTATTAAAAAATTGTCAGAACTAATTTAGAAGATGTTGATAAAGCATATTTTATGAAAATTAGCATCCGTTTTGTATGTACATAGATGTATATATATATTATAATAAATTTATTTTTTTATATTAAGCTAGTTTCGGATGCTGTTAATTTAGCTTTTAGTTTATTTTCATATCTTATGTCTGTAGTTTCTCAGAACCTGTGGTTAAATTTAGTGCTAAAATACTTTTACACAACGCAATCAAAATAAAATCCCACTATACATTGGATCACAGGTTAATACTCAAATAAAAACGAGGACTACACGACATTGCCAATGCAGAGAGTCGGCTGACTCGCGAAATACTTTTGTCCCCTTTTGTTGGGGGAAAATTACAGATTCATTTCCACGATTTTGAACTGGTGGTTATCACGAGAGCTGCCCACGGAATCCGTCATTATATCTCCGAAGTGCAACTTAACCTTGCATTGTGCTTTGTCAGCGTCGCTGCTGGGGTCTGGTCATTAGGGGACGACGTTTGGCAGATCATTCTTACCACGCAACGACGAGTTTCATGCCATGCGGCAGCATAAGGAAGAAAAATCTCATAGTCAGTGAGAGGGAGGAAAACATGGGAAGAGATTTCCCTACGGAAATGCATGTTTTCATGCACTGTCGAGTGTAAATTTATGTTAAACGTTAATTTCTGGAAGTGCTTTTTGTGTTTTTTTAAGACGCAGAATAACGTAAAGATATGTATTCCCTTACTTAAAAAAAGATCTTTCGAGTCTTGAGTTCTAATTATAGAACATCAAATTGAAGGTCGCTCTATTAAGTAAAAAAGTACAAAATATTCGCCAGAGATCATCGTGTTCTAAATGACTTATATTTAAAACATTCTAGGATTGTCTTAAAATATGTCTGAATATATTAATAATTAAAAAATTGTCTGACTAGCATATAGCGCGTCATATGACGGGATTAATAACATTTTTAATTTTCCAGAACTGTAAATTACCTTATGAGGCAGGTAAAAAAAATGGTTTGTCTTTTGGCTGAAAATTATCTGTTACACGCTCAATTTGTTTATCATCATACTCTTCTAAAATCTTCGGATACTGTGAATGCATTGAATTCATTAAGTCAAACCGTGTGGTTATGTATATAAAACACACAAACGAACAAACTTAATTTTCAAAGATATATAATTTAAACGCTAGATATTTATTAGTCTCCTAGACTTGACAAATAGACTCCTAGACTTTTATGAAAATAATTGGTTCTTAATACCGGTGATCAAATTTTCATTGCAACGAAAAATAATCGATGATTCAATTTAAAACTATCACATGTGTACCTAATCTATTATTTAAGCCAAATATAAAAGAAAATTATTGACATAATATTTAAGTTCAGTGATAAAACATATAAAAATAATGCAGATGATATTCAAATAATTTAAAATAAAAAAATGATTAAATGAGATAGTTGAAGGAATGACGTCATAATGCTAAATGAAAATGTTATTTTTATCTATTTATTATGATAAACTTAATAGCCTGCTCTTAACCGGGGAACATATGGCTTGATATAATGGTATTAAACGTTCAAAAATGGATTTCGAACGTTTTAAAGACTTGCTTTGAATTTTGCTAACCCTAACTTATCAAGAATACAATATGGATGACTATCCATTCCAGGTACAAAGGCTTCATAAATTCGAGTACAGACGGACATATAACTTAGGCTATCATTGTATAGTGGGTAATATATGTCTTAAAATATATTGTCTGATAATAAGCATTTAAGATGATTCCTCTGTGATGAAAGATTTCAACGACCAACCTACATTCGTGTTCAACGGGAAAATCACTTTTGCTTACTTTGGCTGAGTATTATAAACAATTATGTTATTTAACAATATTGGCTTGCATAACAATTTTAGACAAATGTAGTTTTCATCTTATATATGGGATTTAGGGATATTTATTAAATATGAGTTCTTAAATCTAAATTGTTAGTCAAATTAAATATAACCTTATGTAAGACTTTTAGTAGAATTTATGTGTTTTAATGGGGTTAATTTGTTTGAAAACTAAGGACAAAATTTGAACCCGAATGGGTTAAAATCATTTTTATTTGAAGCTAAAGCTAGGAAGATAAGGTAGGCTGTCAGTTTAAAATTTTGGAGATAGTAAACTCCTACTGTACAAATGTGACTTATCTTTAACTTTTAAAGGCTCTTATGGTTTGAAAGAAGAGTTTGAAATTTTTCGGTTTTATCCTGGAAATAGACAAGATTATGGGTGACGAACATTTATTTGTTCTACACGTGTGGTAAAAACCAGGAAAAGTCGACACAACTGACCTGGTACATTCGGAAATTACATTGAACATAATTTATAGAAGCTTTCAAATACAGTTGAACTGAGGACAATTTTTCAGATTCTACGGGGGGGCGGAAATTGCACAAATTGTTTATTAATTTAAAAAAATTGATAAATTAATATTTTTTTAGTCTTATATTCTCAAAACTACCTAAGATGATTTGTCTTTAACTGTCCTGAGGGTTGGTTTGGTTTGGTTTGGAGCGCTACGGTCTACTTTTTGCAACACGAGGGCTAATGAGACCGGGACCTACTGCTTAAAGCCGATTCCGAACAGCTACGAACATCCATGCCATTGTGGGATTCGAACCCACGAACTCCGGTGTCGAAGGCCAGCACCCTAACCATTCGGCCAGCGTTCGGCTTGTCCTGAGGGTTGTAAATTCCAATCTGTCCGGAAAATATATCCACTGCCAACTAGGGGATGAAGTAGCCTTATTAGACCCCTCGTTAACAGTTGATTGTTGACTTACAGTCTACAGTTCACTTTTTCCCACAAACATTCTCAAACGGCTCGCTTTCTTTTCTCCTTTTCGTTGCAAATTTTTCGAGACTAGCTAAATAATACATAAAACTTCAAGATTTAGATTTTATTTTTCAGCTTTTGAACTAAAAGGGTATACGCACATTTTTCTTGATAAGACTATTTTTGTTGGCAGATGCTCCTCTACTCAGCGTAAATTATTTCTGTCGAGCGTGACTATACCCATCTTCGCTGACCAGATGAGCATTGAGGTTGGCAATAGCGTGAGGGGTTGTCACCGACTTGTGGAAATCCGATAGGAAACGCCTTCTGCATCGGCTGGGTACGCTTGTGACCACAGGATTATTTTGGCGTGTTAAACAAGGTTATCACGGACAGAACTGGGTCACGAGAGTATTTAAATTCCAATAAAAACACAACCTGTTGCTGGAAGAGTGGAGGCAGATTTACGAGTATTCTTTAAGTTCTTGCACTACTGAGAAGTTAATCACGAGTTCTGAGAGTTCTGCTGGCAACTTTAGGGATATCATTGCCTTACAAGTTGCGACAATACTCTGATTATTTAACTTTTTCTCCCTTTATATGGTATTACTAATTTTACATACTTAGTGACGGTACATTTATAATGAAACGTACAGTACATTAGACTATAAAAGTAGATTATAATCTGCAATATAAAGGTACTCCGGATGGTAAGGTACCTTCCTAATCCTGTCTGATTATCCTTTAATACTCTGTAAAGTTATATGTAGAAATGTAAATACATAGATGAAATTCATTTTTTTTCCGTTCATAAGCTATAAGATCAGTTTTGAGTCAGAAATATCTGCAATATAAGGTTTTTCTCTTTATGAATTTTTTTATCACTGATGTATGAGCAAATGTAAGGCGGAAATAAGTTTGTTTGGTACAGCAAAGCCAAGGTAATGAGAATGTATAACTAACTCCCTTTCTCAGTCATTTTACATACTCTTTTACTGTATTTAAACATAAGCACCTATTGCAGATTATCAACAATAAAGTTATGGAACTATTTAATTTTAAAATCTATCGGAACATTTAAACTTGACCAAATACCAACACATGGTAATTTATATAATATATATATATATATATATATATATATATGGAAAATTCTCAGGGGTTTTCAAAACTTAAATCAAGGACTAAAAATTCCAGCGTCATTTTGCACTCCCCTTTTTAACCCCTAACCTAAATTGACCACTAGGGTTACAGTTTACGCTCTCGGAGAAAGGGCTTGACCAATTATAAACCTACATGGCCCTAGCGGACAATTTAGGTAATTTCCAAATAAAAAGGAGATACACGCTGTAGGAGACAGATTTTCCTAGAGATATTTTCCCACAGATGTTGGCCCAGGTGTTACGGGTCTTGTACATAGAACTTCATGCTAGCTGACCCTTCAGTTTGTCCTGTCCCTATGATGAAGTGGGAACCCGTCCTCCAAAGTTATCTTAATAAAGGTCTTTAGTTAAAACGGTATCATTTTTATGGCCATGACTGCAACCACCCATTGAGAAGTCCGTCCCATTGCATATATATGAAAAACTTAAGAATAAACCGAGAAACTATTAAGAGCAAATATGAAATAAATCACAGAAATTTCTAACTTTTATCACTAACTATATATTACTGCTTTGATGAATTGTTGCTTAATTCTAATACATACAGTACGGAATTATCAACAAAATGAAACTCTTAGATATAGCAGCATTAAGATAAACAAGGTATCAGAAATTTTGAAAACCATCTACAGTGTTGACTCTGAATGAAAAATAAAACCTCACGTATTCACAAACGTTTAGAATTAATATCCATGAGAGCTTAAGAAGGCTATTCAGCGAAAACTATAATGATAGACTGTTAGATGGAGAATGCAGATTGTGCGGTACTGTAAGGAACGCTCTTGATGTCGAAGCACTAACAGACACACTCAGAGGGACAATGCAAGGTTAAACGTCAACGGCTGGTGACCAAATGAGATGGAAGATAATCTCCTCGATGGAAGAGATAAACTGTGAGCGCGGGCAAAAGCCCTCTCTCAATAAGCAGGAAACATTTTCAAGAATGAAGGGCGCGTTGAAATCTATCTCCTTTTCATATAGAAATTCAGATATCGGATATTCCAGCGGATGTAAGAACAATTTAATGATTTGGCAGTGTGACTCACCCTCGGAAATGAACTTAAGCTTCCATATAACTGCTGTTTATGATATCAACATGGATTAAAAGCTCGCTTAAGTGATTATAACATGGAGAGAATTTTTATCACTTCGAAGTAGTTATTTTTCAATCCGAAATTACTCTATTATCGTGTTGAACTTTACGTGTTTCAAGAGTACCTGGAGATACTTATTGCTTTTGAAAAACCGATGATTTGAAAGCTGAAGCCTATGATATTCAAACGTTCTCGCATTCCCACGGAAGTTTCGACTTGTAAGAAGGTATATAATGAAGAAAAAATTTTTCCTTCTTGGGATGATCGATATTGTTTCTATAATTTGATAGTCTTCTTTGGACAAGATAACGGATGATTATTATAACGCACAGATATGATTCATAGGTATCTACAAAGCAGATCTGAGTTACAGGTGCAAGACACAGAATTATTTTAAATTCAAATATGAGGTAGAATCCTTTCTACAATATACCATAGGTAACACCGGCAAGCCCGAGATTAGTAGGTGTGCATTGCATGCGTGTACGCAGGCAGCCAAATTTCTAGGGTGGACGATACAATATGTACTAGGTATACACATTAATAGATGACGACCAAACGTTATAGGAATAGGGGAGGCCCTATAATACTGCTTCTCATGTAGGCGGTTAATTGTCCAGAACCGGGGCTGAACAGTTCTGTTATTGCGATGCCAAAAACAAAAATATCTCCTGCTTGTCTATTCTAATCTTCGAACTTTTTCAGAACTGTCTTACAGTACCAGGAATCGTATGGCTCAAATTCCATTGTCGGTATAGATGTCTGACGCTGATCGATACTGGTCTCTCACAGTAGGTGAAGGTTTTACCAGCTCTTGTGTAACAAAAAATTTAAATCGAAACGTTCTCGAAAAACCAAACCAGTTCACGCTGATTCACATTTTGTTTACAAATTGCTGCTCAATTAACGAATGCAGTTGTTTCCTCATTGTTATCATTGGATGTCAATTTTGTATTGCGTATTTATTTTTTATAAATAAATAAGAAAAGAAGGCTGAAATAAGTTTAAAGCTAATTATGTGTAAAACAGATAATCCAGTCAAAGTTTAGAGACGAACTTTATATATAATCTACCCTATCTTGAAGCTATATCAGCACGTAGCTGAAGGGTTACAATTGTCAGTTTTCAAAACGCTAAATTTCTTCAAAGTCAGATTTTCGCAAGAGATAAACCTAATCTTCTGATAAGCTTTTTAGCGAAAACAGCGAGTTCCATCCGTGAAAAAAGCTAAATGAGGCGTAATGGTCAATAGTACGATTCATTCATTTGGACAAGTATTAACATCTTGTTCTTTCCGCCACTTTCCTTCTTTCTAGTCAAAATGTACAGAAACGTAAATAGAAAAAATTCCCAGCTTTTTAGAAACTTGTTATACGAGGATACGCCATCAAAAGTTTGCGTTAAATAATTAATACACACTTAAATAATATTTATTTTAATTGCAGTTTATATACTGTCAGACATCATCCCTTTCTAACAACAGTTGCCATTTCAAGATTCAAACTGTGGAGTTTAATTGCAAAGAAAGGTTTGAGTGTTTTATGTTCACATAGGGAGTAAGATTAACAAGGTCGGTTCCAGTGTTTGATGAACAAATGCTAGAAATATGCAATTACTTAACAGGAAATAAATCACCAAATACAGCAAGACGTTAGATCAATTTATCCATTGGAAAAAGATAACTCATGCGTCACTTCTGATATATTTTAATAAAACATTTTACCTTGCAAATGCTACACAATTTCTCGAGTTTCTCAAAGGGGATTTCTTGCTTAACCCCTTTAACCCCTTCCAGGTTCATTTTATCTCGGGATTATGGGTCAAAAAATGGCAATTTTTTATGCTTATTTTCATACATACATACCTTTTTAAACATAATAGCATCGTTCGCATACAAAATTTCCTAAAAATTAATGTAAAAAAATCAATTTAAATAAATGAGTAATTTACCTGTATAGTTGGCTTTCTATGAGTCAGAAATCATTAGACTTTGGAGTCAATTCACACTAACTATAAATAGAAAGCTTAGACTACCTAGCTTTTATCTTGAATTAAATTTTATTTATATCCTAGGCATTTACATAAATGATTATGAAATTATTAATCAAAATTTGGTCTTGTGTGATACAATCGAAAACACGGTACTCCACAGAGTCCAACATCGCAATCTGGACAGTAGAACCTTGTTTCTCTCCTTACCTTCTTCCCTCTGCTGTCTCTCTTTGAGCAGTAAATAATCTAGTAGCCAGAAAAGTAAACAAAAGCATTCGAAAGCATAAAAAGCACATGTTCGGGAAAGACTGATTGTACAGTGTAAAATTCCACAGTACCCGAACTACACTCGGGATGAGCCAGGATGGTACATTTCGCCTGCCAGAGTTCAGCTCGGGAAAAACCGGGAAGGTGTTAATGTGATTACCTGCCGAGTATGATCATATAACGAAAAGAAATGCAATAATTGCTCTTATCACATGGAATCTTGATACAAAATTAAAATATTTTAGATTCAAGAACCTCACTAACAATTAAAACATGTCTATGAATCAAAAGGGATTGCTGAAAGCAGATATGGAGTTTTGACACAAATATGCTAGATTCTTATCTAATTTTGTAGGTAATTTGTTAACTGGTTGTTTGAGAGTGAAATTATCTACATTTTGGTACGCGAGGTCCAATGATACATACCCATTCTATAAAGGTGATTCCAAACGTATATAAATATTCATGCCAAAAGGATTAGAATAGCGGGATCGAAACCAAGACCGAATCCTACCAATTTGACCATCGTCCGTCTTATTTACGTGTAGATATGTTTTGCGCATATGGCTTTATAAGCAACTAAAATCTACAAACATTCGACCGATTAGATCTCTGGCTCATTTTGAATTCTATTAGCAATTATTTATGGGTAACATTCGAACACGCTGAACTGCAGATATAGAGGTTGGAATAATTTTTACCACATTAAAGGCTGCTTAAGATATTTATAAGCTTGATGCCTGAAAAATAAATGAATAGATGATAAAATTGAGTGGATGTTTTTCAGTTCAAATTTTTTTCTCTGTAAAACTTAAACCTCTTGCTGCTTTTTTTATCAAAATTGGCTCAAAAATTGCGTAGTTTTTTTATTACATATTTCAAATCTATATACATTTTAGAGTTAAAATATACAAAAGATTTTTGTAAAAGTTTTTTTAATATGGAATTAGGTCCTAAAAAAAGGTGTTCAGAATAATGAAATTTAAGAATAATGATATAAAAGCTAAGTTTTGAAAATTAATCTTGGTTAAATTATCATTTATTTTATAAAATACAAAAGCAAAATGTATATACTAATTAAAAAATGCAAAAGAAAAATATTTATTAGAAATGAAGTCTTGTATGTTAAATTTCGAAACAAGGCTCGAGGCAAAGTCCTACCTCGCAATCCTTGCACCAAATTCACGTTTATTTTCGAAGTTTTTATTCCACCTTCAGTTTTTTTAACAATAGATAGCACACTACCAACGAGGCTCTTTCTGGATGAGATCTGGGTGTATATGGCTAGCAAAGTATCGAGCAGTTAGTCTCATGGGTCTGTTATTCTCATGTACTGTTGGTCTCTTTTACTATTATTTGCAACATAACCTCCTCAAAATAAAGTGCAAAATAGTCCAAAACAGTTGCATTATTTGCCATAGTGAAATTTAGTCAAGGATTTCCAAGGAAAGGAAATGAAGCAGGATCTGGTGGAATATTTTACATATTAATTTTCTAACACTATCGAATATCTTGAATATTAAATGAATGTTCAGATTCATCACTATCAGCAGAGGAATCCGAGAAATTCTCATCATTTTCACTATAACTATCTTCAATATACTTGAAATCAGAGTCAAA
The DNA here is from genome assembly GCA_032207245.1 of Pardosa pseudoannulata. Classification (NCBI taxonomy): domain Eukaryota; kingdom Metazoa; phylum Arthropoda; class Arachnida; order Araneae; family Lycosidae; genus Pardosa; species Pardosa pseudoannulata. Next base: position 160,359,257 of record CM063506.1, on the reverse strand, counting down.
AGTGCTATCAGTGTCTGAAATATCGTCAGGAGTATAGGTTATATCACTCGCGAAATGCTTTCTGCCAAACATCTTTCAGCTATAAAAAGCGTTCTCAAAATGCTACAAAAAATTCTATATTTCGTAGAAATGTGGACAATTAATGCCATCTGCTAGTTTACTGCTAAATAAACATTTAAAAATCACAGTAAAGCCAAAATGAAAGAATAAACGGGGAAAAAGCGGGTTGCACAGTTAAATAGACAACTAAAATGCATGTCCGCGGAATTCACGGGTTGAGCAAATTTTGCTACATCTATGTTGTCTGTGGAAATCGAGAGATGCGCAGCGAGAGGATTAATCTTTAACATCTATATACTTATCGTTTCTCAGCATATAAGACCAAAGTTGTGGCAATATCAACAATTATCCATAGTAAATGGAACTCAGATTTGAGTTTATTTTAAGCCAAACTCATTTGGTGTTTGATTATAATTGCACCAATTTGGTACTGTTTAATCAATGCCATCTACAGAGTAAACAAATCCTAAATATAGAACTCGCACAGAACACCGAAGAAGTACACAATAGATGTTTTCTACCATCTACCGAACTCCGAGTAAGAATAATTAGCCGCCCTGCTCATTTTAAAACGGAACCCTCATGTTGTTCCGATTGCCTCATTCATGAAGGCTTTACAGGAACCCGCACATAATGCTGCTTTGCTCTACTTCGAAGCTCATCAGTGGTCAAGATCTCAGTTACTCTGTTCCTCGGACTCGACAAGGTTCAACGGCCGTCTATGCTGAGGTCACGCGAAACACTTAAGCGTCAAATACGTTACTAGAGCTTTGCAATTGTTGGCGTGAACTGCATTCTTCAGCGGTTTTGGCCAGCGTTCGGTTGACCTTACAAAGTGAGTTGAGAATTATATCTGAAAGGAAATATATATTTCCCCCAAATAGTTGAGAACTTTAGTTAGAATAAGATCAAAAGAAATTTGAACAGATTAAAAGTATTTTAACCCATTAACGCCCAGCGTCCTTATTTGAAGACAGCCAAAGAATGGTTTGTAGAGTTTTTGTTATAGACACCTGGAAGTAAAACAAAATATGAAATTTAAACACCTTTAAATATGACATCAAGTCATCATTAGTGAGGAGGTGTCATTTTAAAACATAATAAGATGTCTTTTTTTAAAAAAAAGGAAAACTTCGCGATAAGAGGTTTATTTGCTATCATATATGAAAAAAATACTGAAAAGAGGTGACTTATTACAGATATGGCTGTTCGCCACAATTTTGACCGGTATACGTTCAGAATACCAGTCATGATAGCTCCTATTCTAAGCTTGAAAATCATAAAATGCCAATCGAAATGACAAAATTATAGATAACATCTTTTTTGAAAACTTGGGAGATTATTCATAAGATTAATATCTATTTCCATTAAAAAGGAAGAATCTTTTCAAGAAAACAAAAACTCTACAAACCATTTTTTGACTGTCCTCAAATAAGGACGTTGGCTGTTAATGGGTTAAAGTCGATTCCGAACGGCTACGAACATCCATGCCACAGTGGGATTCGAACCCATGAACTTCAGTACCGAAGGCTAGCACCCTAACCAATCGGCCATCGTTCGCCAATAATCCATGGAACTCGCTGGACTTAAAATCAAGTACCTTATTATAATTTGGCCATACGGTTGTTTGCGTGTGTAAAACGCTTCAGAATACATAAGTGTTTGCGAATAGATAAAATAGCTGAAAGCTATATTTTTTTATTTCGACACAAAGATAATGAAATCTTTAAATTAAGCGTGTTCTTTTTTTCAACCAAAATAAGAAAAATACACTATAATAACACAATGTAAGGTCTTTATATTTTTTCTTTGTTCATATCAAATTGATCATAGCTTTTATTTTTTTTTTGAATGGATAAAGAATAGCTCAAATAAAATCTAAAAAATTAAAAGATAATTGTAATGTACAAAAAGAGTTCTGAAATTTAACTTCATAATGCAAGTCATATCTTTACTGGATTCTGAAATCAATTCATAAAAACGAGACTAAAATGAATGGTGTTAAAAGTTAACCGAAAACAAAGAATTACAATGAATCTAATTTGGGGGTTGCGATCTCTCAAGGAAAACGCTGCCCATGGGAAAACTTCATTTTGGAGATTGTGCTTAATATAGGATAACAAGCAGTCACACCCAGTAATGTATTTGCGTGAGACGCATTGCAAACACGAACTGTTAGAGCCGTTTTGTGATCACCTTATTTAGATATTGAATGCAGCTGGATCGAATTGAAAGCTACGGTTGTGTTTTATCTCTTAACTTTGACCACGATGCATTGATAATAGAATTTGATTTTGACACATTGAGGACAACCTATGGGTAAGACGTCAAAAAAATTCCTTGGTGATTTTGCCATGACGAAAAATATCTTCTAGCTTCCTTCGGGGAGAAGGTATTATGCAGATCATAATATTTTCGAAAATAAGTGCTCTAATGTAAATTAGGTATATTAAGTATAATACAAAGCATATTTCTATAAAATCGAAAACCATTACTGTATAAACTATCATTAACAGTTTCCGCTACCTTACCACTTTTAATAAATTGTTTTTGCCATATAGAAACGTCAATGCTCCTATTGCGCAGAACTCTAAGAAATTTGAGTTCTGCGCAATTTGAGTTCATGAGAGATTTGAGAAATTTGAGTTCTGAGCGTTCTATTCATTTGGCCACCATTTCGTTACATTCTTTAAAGGTTTAATACCTGTAACAAAATTAGAAATGGAAGAATTAGAAATTTCAATTTCTACTTGAAAATATTTTAAAGAGTAACGCATTATTCGTGTTTACACACTAATTTTATCATTTTCTACAGAGGGAACATTTTATTAATTTCTGAAGTCTCCTGACTCTACATCTAGAATACAAGTGATCTAGATACAGTAGAATATAATGCGAATATAAAATAGTTATAAAAGAACACTTAAAAAATCTGTACTCTGAGGGGGAAAAACTATCAAACTCACCACAGCTGACACCGTGTACTGCAAAGCAAATACTTTTTGTAAATGCCTAATGATCCCATTCCTGTTGCCATGCCAAATTTAAAAAAAAATTATTTCATTTGGGCCTACTCTGGACTAGCGAATCGGTTCGAACGTTCGTTGTGACGTCATTTTGAAGTCAACTTGCGGATATCACGAGGGCATACGATCAAACTGACGTCAAAGAGACGTCACAATGAACATTCGAACCGATTCGCAACGTCCAGAGTAGACCCCGATATCTCGGTCCGGTCTCAACCAAAATCGTTTAACAGCTAACCGCGATTAACCCAAGGCGCCAACCAATGGTAAGACGCCATTCTCCATTTAAACAGAGATTAATCGCGATTAGCCGTTAAACGACTTTGGTGAGACTGATACTTAGTTCCGGTCTCTCCAAAGTCGTTTAACGGCTAACCACGATTAACCCATGGGTCCAACCAATGATGGGACGCAATTCTCCATTTAAACATAAATTAATCGTGGTTAGCCCTTAAACGACTTTGATAAAATCGGCCCTAAGACATGTAAATATAACTGACCTATAGTATGCAACAGTTTGAATATAAATAAACAGACAACAGTTCATTAAGTGATCAATTGAAGTCTCGAATCTGTTTTAAATATAGAATACAACCTGTGAATTTATTAGTATATAAACTGTTTGGTTACATATCAATGCTGAAAATTCATGCTCAAAAATGTTTCACTACAATTGCTGCACTATGGTTATCGCTATTTTGCTCATACTTTTAAAAAGTTGTGGTTTTACAATTTTGGGTTTCCTTCCAGAACATACAAGCATCTTTTTACACAAAAATGGTTCATATTTATAGAATAGTGTTTATAACCAGGAGATACATTTGTGATTTTTCAAGAGACAAAAAAAAATCTTGCGACTAATCGGTGGTTAATTCAGCCAACCAAACTGAAGTTGAAAGGAATAGAATTGCAAATACGGACAGTGGCTTGTTAAATTGGCGAGACAAAAACGACGATGACGAAAACATTTCCTTCCTTAGCACTTCCTATTGATTCCATATAAATATTCTCACAACATATTTTAAGGTCTGGTGAAGAAAAGATCGTGGTTCTAATAGCCCTCAATTGGATAAAGTTACAAGACAAAAGCAAGGATATCTTTATTTTCTAAAAGTGAATTGGGGACAAATTTCAAAACTAGTTTCAGGGACTAGTTTCAATAATTTCTTAAAAATGGCTATTAGTTATTATTTTGTAATTTAGTTATTAGAGATTGTTATTTTGATATTTCAGAGCTTAGTTGTTTATTTAAGGAATGTTTAGTTTGAACATTATCGTAAGCCCATGTTAATTCTTAACATTTAATTTTTAAGCTCTAATTAAATTTCATATTCGTAAAAAATTATGGTATTATAAACTGATGCAAGTGTTTAGAATTCTGAGAAATTTTGAATATAGGTTATTCTATAAAATATAAAATCAAGAAATTTTAGATTAATAATGTCATTTTTATAATGAGTTTAACCCCTTAATGCACAGTTTTTAAAAAAAAGGCCGGCCAAAAAAATCAATTTTCTTTAATTACATTAAAGAAAATTGATTTTTTTGATATACAATTTAGAACGTTGTCTTGCCAAAAAAGTTACAAAAATAATCAAAATTTTTATTGCATTTTTGGATTTTGATAATATTGCAGAAAATAGTCAAATATTGTAATATTACAATCACATCGACTTTATTTTATCTTTCTTTTCGAATTCACATTCCAGAATAAGCATTAGTATCAATAAAAATACTTATTTATACTTTAAAACATAAATAATAACAATACTACTATTTATAAAATTAATCAAAATTTTCTTTTGTGTGATATATTTCGAAACAGGGTAAGATATGAAAGTAGAGATATAAACAAGAAAGAGATAAGTCGCAAGTGATAAGTAGAAAAAAAAATCTATATTTTATACTTGAATAAGTAAGTGTTATTAGCTTACAATACCATGTAAATGATAAATATCAATAAAATGAATGTTTTTTCTTTTTGCTTTCATATTGTTATTTTTAATTCTTGACTGCATTCGAGTGTGAAATATTATAGCAACATAAAATACAATGCCGCTCGAATTATCTCGAGTTTGCACAGTTTGGCCAGTTTAACCCTTTAAAGGTCACCAAAATAAATTCATAGGAATTTAATGTAATTTGTTTATAAATGTTATCTATAATCCTTGTAAATGTAAAATATATAAGTTTTCTTTACATTCCTTAGAAGGGTTTGCCTTAGAAGATACCTAAGGAGGGTTTGAGGAGTGGTTTAACTGACTAACCCCTCCCCTTGTAGAGCTTGAACATTATGCCTTTTTAAAAGTTTAACTATATTGGAAGAACAATAAATAATAATCTTTAAACTGGTATAATAAATAAACAGCTTAACTGCTTATAAGTGTTTTTTTTATAGATACTTTTATTTGGGATCATAAGTAAGATAAATTGAATATCTGACTTCTCAAGTACAGAAAGTTTAAATACATAGGCCCTTACTCTAGAAGTTGCGGTTCGGTTCGAACGTTCGTTGTGACATCAATTTGAAGTCAGCTTGCTGATATTTTGCTTGCAAACGATCAAGCTGACGTCAAAATGGCGTCACAACGAATGTTCGAACCGACTCGCGACGTCCAGAGTAAGCCTCATATATTTCAAAAGAAAAAAAAAGATAAACGTAGAACTATCATCTGTTATAAATTTAAAATATCAAAAACATAATATGTATATATAAACATATATATATATATATATATATATATATATATATATATATATATATATATATATATATATATATATATATATATATATATATATATATATATATATATATATATATATACTAGCATATAGCCCATCATATGACGGGATTAGTAAAATTTTTAATATTCCAGAACTGTTAAGTACCCCATGAGGCAGGTAAAAAATGGTTTGTTTTTTTGCTGAGAATTATCTGGTTCACTCTCAATAATTTATTTATCGTCATACTCCAATAGAGTCTCCCGATCTTGTAATGCAGTTTAGAATCACATTGAATTCATTTAGTCAAACCGTGGGGTTATGTATAACAAACAAACACAAACGAACAAACTTCTTAATTTCCAAAGATATATAAATTAAAAGTTAGATATTTAGTAGTCCGTGAAATAGACTCCTAGACTTATATGAAAATAATTTATTGTTAATACC
>CM063506.1:160330497-160345497 GCA_032207245.1 Pardosa pseudoannulata | reverse complement strand
GTCTAGACAAAGGAAATTTATGATATTTTAATTATTTCATAGGTAAGTAAAATTAATAGAAACAACTAAGATTCCCAAATTAAAGTTTTTATTTGAAAGTAAAAAGTAACCCACTATCCAAAACTGTTATTTGAATGTACAGCAGTTTTATTAAATAATTAAATAACATATAGATTTTTGATGACTCTGTTGTTAAAATAACAATAAATAAAAAATAAATTATCGTTTCAACCTAAGTTAGGATTTGTTTAAAAAAAGAAATAATTCAATTGACAGCTAAAATTGTTCAACCACTAAGAACTGAAATTTTAATAACTTTTATATCCAAAGAGTGTGATGACAAGTGGATAAATCTGATACTTTCATGAAATGAGACTTTTTTTACTTCTTATACCTTTAAAAATTATCCTGTACACATAAGAGTGATAATTTTTAATAGCTTAAACCTTTCTTCAATGAAATGTTTTATTTCCTCCTTTTAAAATGTATTTAAATAAAATGTAATTATTTACACCTAAATAACACTGTAACGAAATTTTTTGCAAGTCTTTTAAAAATTAACATTTAATTCCTTTTGTGCGATCTTAAGGCTTTATCACGCGTCAATATGCGCGTGTTGGAAAAGCAGCAGATTCTGTTTAGTATTTCTGTTTAGAATTTCTCATGTGAATAAGGAAATATTTTCAACCATTTCAACACCCTATCACAATTTAATCTAATTTGGTTTGGAGCGCTACAGTCTACTGTGTTGCTACGCGAGGGATAAGGAGTCCGGGACCTACTGCTTAAAGCAGATTTCGAACGACTCCGAACATTCACGCCTAGCAAGATTCGAACCCACGAACTCCGGTACTGAAGAAAAGCACTCTACCCTTCGACTATAACGACATTTTTCACAAGTCTATTAAAAAATAAATTTTAACTACTTTTGTGCAATCTTAAGGCTTTATCACGAGTCAATATGAGCGTGTGGGAAAAGCTGCAGATTCTGTTTAGTATTTCTTTACCCATTCAAAAATATGTGAATATCTCATGTGACTGAAAAAATATTTTCAACCATTTCAACTAATTATCAGAATTTAATCTAATTGAAAATAAATCGACTGAAAAATTTCCCCAGTAACACATGAATTTTACACAATATTCTTCAGCAAAAGGAATCATAATCTATCATGTACATGTTGAAATGTGTTAATGCCGTTACAGATTTCTTCCCTAAGAATGTCACCCCATTAAATCAATGATCCGTGATTTTCTCATGTTCCTGCAAATGAACTTTCAAGATCACTTTTTAAATTACAAACTAGTCAGACATTTATTCAGATGAACAATAGATAGTTATATCTCAGAAAAAAGTCCGACAGATGTTTAAAAGTAAAACATATTTTTCTCGCTCTTTTTGAAAATTTAGCTAAGCATTACTGTGAAAAAATTTCAAGGATGTTTATCCAAAATTAATTTTAAGAAATCTTTAAGTGCAAAATTTCCATATGTAGAACAATTTTTACCTATAGGTTAACAATGAACTAAAAGAATCAAATACGGCAGGTATCAACCATTTCAATCGTTTATTACAGGAAGGATATTGTAATGCAAACAGTGAATTATCTAAACACTATAATGTGGAGTTCTTTAGATTTTTGAAGATTCATTTCGGAAAAAGAAGTTTTGTCGAATGATGGCTAAATAGGTGGAATGCTGCTATTTGGTACGAGAATTTGTGGATTCGAATCCCACTGATTGCATGAATATTCATAGCCGTTAGGATTCGGTTTTAAACTGTAGGTCCTAGTCTCATTAGACTCGGTGAAGCAAAAATAGTAGACCATAGATCTCTAAATAAAAGGGACTTAGAGAGATTTAGTTTGGAGTGCTACGTTGAACTGTGTTGCTACACGAGGGATAAGGAGAACGGGACATACTGCTTAAAGCAGATTTCGAACGACTACGAACATTCACGCCTAGCTGCAGGATTCGAACCCACGAACTCCGGTGCTGAAGAAAAGCACTCTACCATTCACCTATAGCTCGGCTGAAACTTAGAAAGGATAGAAGCTTAAAATGAAATAAGAATAAGAGGGTCTTAAAATTATTCTTCCTTACTTCAGATTTCTTAAGATTTTACAAACTGAGGATAAATACCATTTAGAAAAATTCACAAGTATTACAGCGATATATTACAGCGATTACAAGTATTACAGCGATATCACGACAAGTATTATTAGCGATATAGTAACTTTAACTATTAAAATGATAATCAGCTTAAATCAGCTTAATATTAAAATAATGAAAAGTTAATTTGGTTTAATCTGTACCTCAAATATTATAATTCCTTTTCTGATTTTGATCCTAAAAAATGACAGCAAATATTTGGCTAGAGTAAAGAACTGGGTTCCCCCGCCAACTTGGCAATAATGGTTTAAGCATGGTCGCCTAACATTTTCTCCTGATCTCACCGTGTCCAAAGAATCTGTATTTATATTATTATTTATAGGATATTTGCATCCAACTCTCCTTGTGTAACTCTTTTCTTATGTATTAAAAGTGCTCAATACTTTAAAGAATTAGACGTAACAAACCATTAATGGTTCACTATGGCTGATTTTTAACAATTTGAAGCTGTTGCGTTTGTAAACTATTAAGGGATTAATTTTACCATAAATATAAATGTCCGGTTTTCAAGTCGTTTTCTTTAATTAAGTAAGAGTGTATAATTCTAATACGATGGCGCACTGTGGATTAATTAAATTCGCCAGAAAAGCAAGAAATACAATGTTTGGATGGATTACCTTTTTGTTTTAGTAAATATAGCCAATAGTTTTCTAAATTTGCCAAGAGGAACCCAATTCTTAAGTAGTCCCCAAATATTTTATCTGAACTTGATTATTATACATGACACAAAGACATCTGATAATGCAATCACAGAAAGATTCCGTTTTATTAAAACTTTTTGTAAAATGGTTTAAATAAACACATGTTTACTTAAACCATTTAATTAGATTTCTAAAGTTCATGTTTTTAAATTAGTATTCTGTTCTTGTAATTGCAGCAATCAATAACTGACCCGGCATTTTCGACAGTCATTAGATGAAAAATGCCAATCAAGTAACAAACAAAATATATAAATAGAACCAGGTTACGCTCTGGTGGAGGATAAATATTTATAAAATTGTATTTCTTTCACCCTTATCTGGTTTAATTAAGGCACCTCTATTCCATGCTAAAATTAGTATTTGTAGTTATTAAAAGTTTGTTGCATACAAAAACGATTTAATTCAATTTTTTCCAGAGTATTTATCTGTTTAGAAGATAAAAATGAATTCCTTTTAAGGTATTTTTACCCGAAACGAGCGTTCAATTGCCTCATACATCCAAAACATAATTTAAAATAATCGACAATAAGGATTAATCACGCAATAACAGATTACGTCAAGATTTCAAATCTTAGAATTAATTTTTCATTAAAAAACAAAGGATAAGTTTTAAAGATTCACTATTGGTACGTGAGTACATTTTTAAACACATTTTTTGCTTCGATCTAATCATAGTCGGAGTTAATCCTAGATAACTAACTGCAATAAAAGTCTACAGTGTTTAATCTACGATTATGTTTAATCGGCTAGATCACTTGTAAGAAACAAGAGGACTTCGTTATAACTGGCTCTTGTATTAATAGTGCAATTTCGCGCGACGTCACGGACTACTATAATGCCCTTAACATTCATTTTCATGTTTACAACAGCCCATAGGCAAACTCTAAACTGCCCTTCTGTTTGAAAATAAAGCCAGAATTGTCATAAGTTGAGATGTGCCCTGCTGCGTGAAATCGCCTTATTAATATTGCTCTCGTGTTAAAACTTTAGTTATACAGATAACGACATTTTGAAAATTAATCCAATACAGCAATTTGTCGCAACGTCAGAAACTACTATAATGCCCTTCCCATTCATTTTCATCCCACTATGGCGAGGATGTTCGTAGCCGTTCGGAATCGGCTTTAAGCAGTAGGTCCCGGTCTCATTAGCCCTCGTGTTGCAAAAATATGACCGTAGCACTCCAAAGCAAACCAAAACAAACCCATTCATTTTCATGTTTACAACAGCCAATAGGCAAACAAGAAACTGCCCTTCCATTTGAAACTAAAGCCAGAATTGTCATGTGTGTGAAATCACCTTATTGTATTGTTACGTTAATTTACAATTTAATATAATTTTTTTAAATAATCCAATAAGTTGCTTTAAAATGTAATATATTTAAAAATACTTATTTCTTTTATGTGAAATAATATTTAAATATGCAGTTGTTTATTAAAAATAAGAAATATAAATCTAACTACGAAAATATTTTATATTGAATGTGTTTAAGTTGGTAATCAATAAAGACATTAACGTTTAATGTATTTTTCTATAACATGCAATAAGTTGTGAAAATATACAAAAACAATAATAATGTAACAAAAGCCGTATTTATAGGTATACCACTCATAGATATATCACTTATTATATTATTTCTGACTAATATTCCGACTAATGGTTAGGGTGCTTCGGAACCAGATTTTTTAGGTTCGAATCCCACTGTGGTATGGATGTTCGTAGCAGTTCGGAATCGGCTTTAAGCAGTAGGTCCCGGTCTCATTAGCCCTCTTGTTGCAAAAAGTAGACCAAAGCGCTCCAAACCAAACCATGAGCCGTCTAATATAAATGTACCCTCAAATGGGGAAAAGGTCTTTAAATTTATACATCAATGCAAAATTTTAAAAATCGTTTATTTTTGTGATTTCGTAAAAATATTGTTTTTTAGTTAAATAATCATACAGTATATATTAAAGTGTAAAAAAAACTAAAAAACTTTAGTTCATAAAAACAAAGTAGTTTTCGATTGACTGCGATTTTTCTGAATAACTAAACTTTCGCACGATTCACGAAAAAACGCTCACTGCACGCGTAAGTTGGCTATGAAAAATACCCGCATGCCAAGTGTTAAAAAAGTTTATAACTTAAATATACAAATAAATGTATATATAGGAATACTTAACATACAAAATATAATGATTTACCTTTAATGTTATTTTTACCAAGCACATTTTCAAAATTTTATCCCGTTCTTCTGTTTTTTTATTGTATTTTTTGCTAATTTTTAATATTTTCCATTAAAATCGTATCCAATGGACACGTTTTGATACGCTAGGTTTATGCATTTACCCAAAATACGAATTCATTTATGCCACTGTTAAAACGTCGGATAGCGGAAATTTAACGGGATAATAGACTTAAAAGAGCATGTCGCAGGCCGGTGTTTACACAGGTTGTTTATCTCAGCAAGGTAAATATTCAGCATAAAATTGGACAATTGCTCCGACCAGTTTTATTTTCCTTATTCTGATTTTAAACCATGGATTTGCATTTCTTGATATGAAAGACTTTAATTAAATGAATTTTGTTTACTCAGGGTTTCATGTAAATATTGCATCCCGATTATAAATTTTAAATATTTTATTATTCCTTGTGTTCACTTTTCCTTGCTGAACGATAAAACAATATAATAAGGATAAAATAAGAATATATGTATACATATTTATATGTATTTATATACATATATATACACATATATGCATATAAATTCACACACACACACACACACACACACACATATATATATATATATATATATATATATAAATAAATATATATATATATATATATACATATATATATATATATATATATATATAAATAAATATATATATATATATATACATATGAATGCATATACACACATATGTATGTATATATTTATACATATATATATATACAAATATACATAAACACACATATACCCATATATACATATAATTATATATATATGCATATATATATATGCATATATATATATACATATATATACAAACATATATATATATATATATATATACACATATGTATGCATATATATACACACCTATATATATGTATGTATTTATACATATATATATACACACATATATATATATATATTTATACATGTATATATATATATATATATATATATATATATATATATATAAATATATATATATATGTATAAATTTATATACACATATACCCATATATACATATAGTTATGTATATATATATATATATATATGTATTTATATATATACATATATATACATATGTATGCATATACACATATGTATGTATATATTTATACATATATATATATATATATATATATATATATATATATATATACAAATATACATAAACACACATATACCCATATATACATATAATTATATATATAAATATATATATATATATATATATATATGCATATATATACATAAATATATATATATACATATGTATGCATATATATACACATATATATATACACACATATATCTATATATATATATACATATGTATGCATATATATACACACACATACATATGTATGTATTTATACATATATATACACATATATTTATACATGTATATATATATATATGTATAAATTTATATAATACCCGTATATACATATGTATAATTATGTATATATATATATATATAATATGCACATATATACACACATATATATATACACACATCTATATATATGTATTTATACATATATATACATATATACATACATATATACATATACCCCTATATACATATACTTATGTATATAATTTTACAGTACCGTGTATTGACATGAATTATTTGGTTATCTGTCAAAACGCTTTACTTATGTTTGTGAGTGTTATGAAAGAATATTATTGTAGAAAAATAACTTTAATATAGTTGCAGTTGTTTGAAATAAATGTCAAACAAGCATGCTTGAACAAATGATTACTAGAGTAAGGGAAATGTGTTGTCGGCAATAAAGTGTGGACACCTAAGTTTCCAGGAATTAATTATAATTTTCAGACTCAAATAGACTTTGTTTTTTTTAGTTATCTTTCTTTGATCGCTCATGTATGCTTTCAGGACCCTCTTTTTTTCTGTTGTCCCCAGGATGTCATGACGGTAGCCTATATGGTACTCTTATAATAAAATGGGCTACAAATTCCACACTGCTGTATGAGCAAATGCTTAACAGGCAACTACCCAATCATTTTTTAAAAAAATTAAAATGTAATTGAGTGAACATTAAAATTATTTTCAGCCTTTCATGGCTAATTACTTTCACAAAATTTTAAAATGTAAGCAATGCATCGGGGGAAAACTTTTTCTTTTTTTTTAACGTGCAACTTAGTGGAAGCCATATGGTGAATATCCAGCCACTTTAAAGAAGTATATATGTTTTTTACCAACATCCTTGCGTTTAATTACTTAGCATAGAGATAACGTTGAAATAACGTTGAATTTTCTTCCCCGTATTAATACATATATGTTATTTTTCTACAATAATATACTTTCATAATACTCAAAAACATAAGTAAAGCATTTTTAAAGATAACCAAATAATTCATGTCAATACACGGTAATGTAAATGAAAGACCAAGTACATTATTTCCAGCAATGACAGAAAGGGTCTAAGAGGATTAGCCACGCATGATTGGATGAACGCATGACTATTCGATATGCGTTGTCGTAAAAACTCAAACCGACGATATGAATCGAATTCCATTATCTGCTTAAAAGAATCAGTGTTTGGGGCTTGACTCACGAAAGAGGGATTTTTTTTTTACTGTTTTATTGAGCAATAAAAGGGATTCCTAAAGTATACAATTACGCTGATTTTCTTTTACGTTAAGAGGTTTATTACGAAATGATGTAATGAAAGCTAAGGAAACGGATGAAATCTTCTTGTAAATATTTGATGGTTAAAACGCATTCTTTACGTCAAACATCAATTCTAGGAGCACTAGGATTGAAAAACCGCAATAATCTAGCAAAGGGGTATTCAACCTTATAACACTTTTGGGAACCTTTTGAGCTTATCGTTTTCTTGACCGCTAGACCGGCGTTTCCAAACCTGCGGTACGCGTACCATTGATGGTACGTGAGTTGCAGGCTGGTGGTACGTGAAAGATAATAATCGCGGACATAAAAATTTAAAAATACAATAGAAACGTTTTTTATTATAATTCATAAAAAATGCTTTAGTTAACGATATTATACAGTAAAGTTGTTAGTATGTACAGTAGATGATCAAGAATCCGTTAATCGATACTGTTTTATATTTTTATTTATTGAGTGCACTTCTAAATTTAGTCGTTAGTTACCAGTAACTCTGTTTTTTATTATCTTGTGCTTTTCTTAAAATCATTTAATAGTAAACGTGTTGGGACAAAATAGTAGATAAATATAAACTTTGGACAAACACGTACATACATACACACACATATATATTACAGTCAGTTTATAATGCAATATGACGATTAGGTGTGTTTCAATGTAATTTGTCTCATTATAGAATGTGAATGCATGGTCAGTATAAAAAAAAACGAAAAAGAAAGAGAACTCTACGAAATACAATCCTTTTTACAAAGTGGTACAATTTAGTGTGACGCACAACCCAGTGGTACGTGAGCCAAAATAATTGGGAAACGCTGTACTAGTCCAAAGAGGGGAAAAAAAAAGAAAAAAAAAAACAGGGTATCAAAGTTTCATTTTTACCCAAACTTACAATATTATTAGTGCATCTTTATTTATCTCAATACAAACATCCTAATAATATACTAAATGGTACTTTAACTAATAAGCTTTTCTATAATAATATTATGAATAATAAACATAAACGACAATATTTTAATCTATAACAAATTAATAAAGCGATGAATATTTTAACCACTTGGCATTTGACCATGAAGTAACGTTCTAATCAAATGTAATTAAGAGGTTTAAAAGTGAGGTAAAAAAGATTAAATGAAGAATTACAGTTCGCAGGATAATGAAAGAGAGTATAGTAAATTAGGTAGATCGACGGAATGGTTAAAATTTAAAAGGTTTGAGATTTAAAGAGTCATTAAGATGTAGAAAATTAATGTTAGCTGTAACGTAACATGGTGGCGCTGGATCTCCGTTTATTTGATTCAATATAGTGATCGTAGTCAGATCTTTGTTAGGTAAGGAATAAAGCGTATTAAGATTTGATTAGAAATTTTGATACACTGTTACTTTATGGTTAAAATATCAAAGTCTCTATGGTGATATCATTTCATGTGAGATAATCTGCAACTGAAAATATCGGCTTTATCCCCGATAACCATTGACGTATGATTTTCGAAAACAGGTAAGAGGTAAAAATAACGCAGACTAATTAATATGTGACGTTATTTTAATATATATCATATCATTTTTTCCAATTGTTTTATGTCTTAAAATTAAAAATTAAAGTTAATAACTGAAAACTGCAACAGTATATTACAGTACAAATGAAGAAATTAACAGTTTTACGCATTCGTGTGTTGAATTTGCATAATCCTTATGGGATCCCACAAAATATTCGTAAATATTATGGGGTCATCAAACCAAAGAGGTTGAAGAAACACTGTCTTCAAGAGCAATAGAATGCCATCCGAAATCTGTTTAACTTCTTAACGCATTTGCCCTTGTTTAAACTAAGTTAAACTCCTCGGTGCAACAAACAGCTCATCTTGGGGGTTAGGGCCTCTGGTGCCAATTTCCATTTCCGAAAGACCAAGGAACCTGGGGTGCGAAGCTTATGTCCCAGTTAGGTGGTCAACCTTATGCCGAAACGACAGTGTTTCTTTCCCAAGTATGCTTGGTCCTCAGTTTGTCTACCCACTGAAGGGATAAAAGGCTGAGCCAACCTTATTCGACCTGGGGATCGAACTTCGGACTTATGCTATGGGAGTGCGAAGCGCTACCCTAACTCCACTAGGCTTCATTTGCCCGTGTCTGACACGGGCGAAATTCAAAATAGACATTTAATCAAATTGTTTACACTCTGTTTGCATAGCAATTTTTTTATAACTTTTACACCCTTTTTTCACATTCCCTAGCAACTCCCCTACAATTGAAACTTCAAAAAATAACAATAACTATACCTATATATTTCTTTTCTGTCAACACAACTATCCATTTTTACATGTTTTACTGAAAAATAAACCTCTTGTGCTTTAACCTTTTGAAAGAGGCTCTCTGATGAACTAATGCATTTGCGGGACACATGCTGTCCCAGCCCCTCTGAAAAGGTTAGGGGGTTAAAGAATTTGTTTAGTAACTTTTTAATCAGTCAGACCAAGCTAAATATATAAATCATGGAAAACAAACTAAAAGTTGCTTTACTTTAAGAAAACATTTCATGGTTAAATTTTTTCAAAGTAAGCTTAAAATTTTTCCCTTCTATCCTTAAAAGTAATTCCACCAAAATACCGAACAAGATTTTTGTTTTGTTAATGCAGACTTCCTATTGTCTGTTAAATTTGCGCATGCTTGGTTAAACAGAATCGGAGGAAAAACAAATGCATTAAAAAATTTGAGACTCTGGCAACATATTTGACATTCCTCCACCTCCAGAAACCTCGAAAATGAGCCACAAGTGTCCATCACTAAACTTACGAGATCGGGAAGCAGCCAAGCATCCAAGTGATCCCGAAGCTATTCTCGATTTTAAGAATAATCTCGATCTAAGAACGTGAGCGGAAAGTGCGAGTTAACGCCAGGTTAAGGACAGTATTAAGAGTTATTCACTTGGGGAGATTAAAGGGACTGATTCAAAATTGACTTGCATTCGGATCTTACGATTAAATCCATTACTCATGTTCTTTTATTTAGAGCGATACCGATAACGTGTAATAAACTATTAGGTATGCATGGGAAACATGGAAAATATTTTCGCTAAAAGATATCCCACATCAGAAATGCCATTTCTTGTTGTTAATAGCTAGAAAAATTCGTACTAAAAAGAGAAAAAATTATCTTCCTCAATATCTAGAAAATGTCGTGTTAACTAATGTCTCTGAACTGAGTATGTATTCAGCTGCTGAAAATATTTTTTTTTTTTACTTCAGGAAACAAGAAGTTGTCGATCCCTGAACACATTAAGGTATCCGTTACTACAGCAGTTAAGATTCGTTGTGGAAAATTCTATTTTAGGGAAATGCTATTATAGAATGTACCATTTATTGTAATTATGAATGGTGTTAACGACTTAAAAAGAACATTTTTCATCCATTAAATGGTTTTTGAAACGATAAAACACAAACTCGTAATTGAATACTTCAGAGATATACGTTACAATACGGCAGACCAGAGCTACTTTTTTTCTTTTCGAATTTTTCTAATTTTCGACTTTTTTAAAAAAGATATTTTATTTAAACATTATATATTCTTTTATAACTCATTAAACACCTATTTGAAATTTTAAATTAGTAAAATGAATTAGTAAAATTTTTATACTGAATTTTTAAAAATATTTTTATTTTAACATTTTAAATTCATTTTCGATCTACTAACAGCTAGCACTCTAGTTGAGGTCTGTTAAAAATAGATATCTTTTAAGGTATCCGCCTACATTAAAAACGTCATTTTTTCGTCAAAAATCATAATTTTTTTAACTTCTCTATTGTAAAATTTCAACTTTTAGTCTTCTAAATCTGTTTTTGTTTTGTCTCTACGGCATTTTAAAGAAAAGTTACAGCTGTTTAAACATCAGTGACAGCTGTCAAAACAAAACGGAAGTAGCGACTTCGGAACCGGAAGTTGTGAATTTTTTGGAAGCATTTTTTGGACAAAACTTTTTAAATTTTCATGAAGATTAGTTTAAACATTTTTCTAGTATTTTAATAATTAGCAACTTGGCAATTAGAAAGTTTTGAAGCAAGAAAGTGTGGGGAATTTTAAACATGTATTTTAATTTTTTAACAGTTAAAGTTGCTTTCATAAACTTCAAATGCGTTTTTCTCAGAACGGTATTTTTAATAAAATTTTGAAACTTGAAATGTGATTTCTCAAAAAGTTCTTAAAATATTTTGTTGAAAATTATTATGAATGCTTTTGATAGTATTTACTAGTGAATGACCTAAAAGCTTTAAATTTGGATAATTTTTAATGATGTTACACTCATAGTTAGATATAAAGGTAATGAAAATTCGTTAAAAATTCAATGTGTATGATTTTGAAGGACCAAATTTTTTACCAAATGTAAATTAAGCAAAGATTTTAGGTGATTCACTAGTCCAGTGTATAAGAAATGTGTTGCATAAAAAATATTGAAATAATTTAATTTATTAAAAAAATTAGACCTTTTAAAAATCCAGATTTTTTTTACTAAATTTTCTTCATTTATTAGAATCTTTATAAAATCTTCTCCAGGAATAAATTTTTTAAGTGCAATTCTCTATGATAATATAAAAAATAAATCGAAAAATGTAAAAACATGAACTAGTTTCTACGTTTAAAGAAAAAAGTTCTCCGAACGTAGACGGATACCTTAAAAGTACTTAAGGAATTACGGAAATTGGTTATATTTAGGAGAAACGCCTTTTTTTCCTATTATAAATAAGGGAGACGTCGGCGGCATTTACTTACATTTTTTATGGATTAGGAAATCTAGAGTATTTTATTAAGGAAATATGAATTGAGGCTTTTTCATTTTAAAACTTTAAAGTTTCCATAACTTCAAAATTCTTTCCCGGGATTATTATCTCTCTTCCAACCAAATTTTATTTAGATTTTGTTTGTATCGATCATGATGAAATTATGCTTGTAATTTTAAACTTAAACACGTCGTTAATTATAAAATTCATGTAAACAATGATCAAAATGGTTTCTAGTTTAGGTTTGACTTAGAGCGCTAAGATAATCGTTATCAGATATCAAATTAAAACTGTAACATTACCAATGTTTTGATTGTACCTATTTTTTGTCTGAAGCATGTAAATCATTTGGTTTGGTCTGGAGTGCTACGGTCTACTTTTTGCAACACGAGGTCTAATGAGACCGGGACTTGCACCTTAAAGCTGATTCCGAACGGCTACGAACATCCATGCCCAAAAAAAGTTTGAGAATCACTGATGCGATTATATCAAAGAATTAATGTTTAGTAATCATCGTTTAACAACTACATATATGTTGAACAAATTCCTATATTATCCTATATATAATTCCTATATTATTATCCTATATAAGTAAACTACTTTAAACTTATCTTTTTCTTTGTGTGCTGCCAAATTTTGAAATCATTAAAAGTGTACCGAGACAAAAAACAGTCTGAAAATCACTGATGAGATCATATCAAAGAATTAATGTTTAGTGATCATCGTTTACATATATGAACAAATTCCTATATTATTCGTGGGCTCCAGTCAAGCATTTCTACGTGATCTTTTAGATGTCTTACGCATTATTTTGCAGCCTGTGTAAATAACAAAAAAGTTATTTGCTGAGGCAAATTAAATTTAATTAGGACAAAGACACGCTCTGATAAAGTAATTAGCAAATTTTTTAAGTTAAAATACCTAACTTTATTTTTTTTTATCTATTTGGCAGAAGCCATTTATTCTTAATTAGCATATAGCCCTTCATATGACGGGAACAATAAAATTTTTAATTTTCCAGAATTGTAAAGTACCTATAAAGCAGATAAAAAAAGGTTTTTTTTTTTTTTTTTTTTTTTTTTTTTTTTTTTTTTTTTTTTACTGAGAATTATCAAGTACAAGATCAATAATTTGTTTATCTTCGTACTCCTCTAAAGTCTACCAATACTTTTAATGCAGTTTAGAATCACGTTGAATTCATTTAAAAAGGTAATTCATTTAGGAAGATAAAAGATAATTTGAAATTATCGTTAAGTACTTCCCATTTTTTTTTTGTCACAGTAATTAATAGAAGTAAAGGAATGAAAATATCATTTCACTACACCCTGGAGTTAGATAGAATAATATGTTGATACATGTGAAAAAATTTTCATTGCAACAAAAAATAATCGATGATTAAATTTAAAATTATCACATATGTACCAAATTTATTATTTAAGCCAAATATAAAAGAAAATTATTTACGTAATATCTAAGTTCAGTGATAAAACATATGAAAATAATGCAAACAATATTTAAAGGAATGGTCGTCAAAAAGTCGTCGAATGGTCGTTAAAGGAATGTCATCATAATGCTAGAAAAAAATGTTATTTTTATCATGTGACAAATTGATAATTTTAATCCCCTGCTCTTAACCGGGGAAAATACGGCTTGAAATAATGGCATTAATGCGATAAAAGGAGGGGGGATGGGAGGAGATTTTGGACATTGCTAAGCCTAACTCATCAAGAATCCAATATGGATGCCTCTATCCATTCCAGGTATAACCTATTCCTAAATTTGAGGAAAGACGGACAGATAACTTAAGCTATTGTTATATAGGAGATTGATATTAAACAGCATGACTTTTAACGCTTTTCTTGCATCTCGGAGGAACTTTGCAAATTAAAATAATAAATCGTTAAAAGATTAAAATAACTTGAATGTGCTATAAATCAATTTTTTTAAATGAAATCATACGTATTTCTTGCCTTTTCTTGCTTTAAAATAAATTTTTAATTGTCTTGCAGACGCAGAAATAGTAACAAAGTTGTTCGACAATGACAGAATAGCGATGTCTGAAAATATCAAGTCGAATAAATGACTATGAGATAAGAAGAAGTCAAAAAGTTCCCTTATCTCGTAATTCGATTTGAACTTGTTAACAAACAGATTTGCATTTTAAGAACGGAAAAGCAAACCTGCATTTAAATTGCCTATGAAAAACTTTTCAACGCCAATAAACATGAAGCTTAGAAAGAATGCGTTTCCGCTCTGAATTTCATATTTTTGTTTTCTTCTCTTCACAATGCGGGCATAAATTTCGTCTCACAATCGAAGTGCCTGGAGAAGAAGTAGGTTTGCGGGGTGTAATGTTCCAGGCGAAATGCGACAGGCCTAATCCCTTGATTTCCAAGGTAAAGTCTAAATAAGAGTGGAGTGTGCGCTGCAGTAGGTTTTTAGAGGATCATTTCACAATGGATCGGCTATCAAACTGACTCTCCTTC
>CM063506.1:160317997-160325497 GCA_032207245.1 Pardosa pseudoannulata | reverse complement strand
TAGAAAAGAAAAGCTCTCCTATTTTTAAAAAAAAAACTATCTTTTATCAAACAAAAACTAGAGACATTATAATTTCCATTCTTAATGCTTACTGTCCTTGTAAAAATTTACATGTTAATCACTTGCGGTTATGATATTTCTTTAACTGAGCTTTCTGATGTCATTTGCGTGGTAATATTCAACCACAAAGGTTAAAAATGCTAAATATTATAAATTTAATTCAAAATAAATTAATTACTTTATCCCGAAAGTTACGCAAACTTGTAAAATTAACTATGAACAATGTAAATCAACGGTGTTATTAACAATGTAAACTAATAAGTAATTTCACGGATAATTTTTTATTCTTTTATGCTGTTTCAAACAATTACAATTCTTTATTAGCCCTTTTTTATCTTCAGTTTTACCAATAATTTCTTTTCATACCAACGTTATTATCGATAGTTGGGAAGAGGATTAAAAATATTTAGATCTTGAATGATAATATTGAAGAAATGGAATTAAATATATTACCATTGTAAAGACAATCGCAACATATTGGTAAGAAATTAAGGGGGGGGGGAAATGTAATACACAACAATTTAAGTCTAGAAAAAAAATATTTTATTCCAGAATTTGATATTAATCAATAAATTTTGAATTTGAATTTAGTATGTAATTTCTATTTCAGATCACGTAAAAACAGGTGCTTTACCAAATTGTGGTTGAGTATAGTTGACATATTTTTCTCTTTCTTATCATCCTTATGGGTTACGTAATGTTTCACTGTTTAAAAAAAAACCGATGCTTTAGCTATACTTGTTAATAAGCAAGCTCTTGAAAAATATTTCAATAAAATCACTCGTTTTTAATAGAAAACTAATAAATAAATATTAAGATCTACTGTAATGATAATAATATGATCTTGAAAGATAATACTGAAGAAATGTCATTAAATAAAGGAATATATTACCAATGTAAAGACAAATCGCAACATTTCTATAAGAGTTCGAATAAATGGAAAAACATCTAAATCACAACAGTTTACGTTACGATAAAAGTAATCGTTTACTTTACAGTTTGAATTTAATGAACAACTTCTGAATTCGTATTTTAATATACAATTCCTGTTTCGGATGAAATAAAAACATATGCTTTGCCAAATTGTAGTTACGCATAATTAATATATTTTATCTTCATGATTATTCATACAGGTTACGTAAAGTTTCATGGTTGAACAAATCGATGTTTTAGTTACTCTTGTAAATAAGTAAGCCCTTGAAACATGTTTCATAAAAACCACCCATTTTTAAGAAAAAACTAATAATTAAATATCTGATCTATCATGAAGACAATATTAAGATCTTGATAATATTGAAGAAGTGTAATTAATCCAGATAAATAGAAGCATTTCGATAAGCGTTCAAATAAACGGACAAAAATCTAATTCACAACAGCCTACGTTAAGATAAAACCAATAATTTACTCTAGAGTTTGAATTAATTGAATATGTTTTAATTTGAACTTTAATATGTAATTTATATTAAGAATGAAATGAAAATATATTATTTGCCAAAATTATGGTTGCCTATAATTAATACATTTTATCATCCTGATTATCCATATGTTATGTAAGTTTCAAAGTTAAAATCAAATCGATGTTTTAATTATTCTTGTAAAGAAGTAAGCCCTTGAAACATGTTTCATAAAAATCACCTGTTTTTAAGAAGAAACTAATAATTAAATATGAGATCTATTATGAAGACAATATTAAGATCTTGAATGATAATATTGAAGAAGAGTAATTAAAGAAACATTTCGATAAGAGTTCAAATAAATGGATAAAAATCTAATTCACAACAGCTTACGTTAAGATAAAACCAATAATTTACTCTAGAGTTTGAATTAATTGAATATGTTTTAATTTGAACTTTAATATGTAATTTATATTAAGAATGAAATAAAAATATATGATTTGCCAAATTGTGGTTGAGTATAATTCATATATTTTATCTTCCTGATTATCCATATATGTTATGTATAGTTTCAAAGTTGAAAACAAATCAATGTTTTAGTTATTCTTGTAAATAAGTAAGCCCTTGAAAGAAATTTCATAAAAACCACCCGTTTTTAAGAAAAAGTTAATAATCAAATATTAGATGAAGATAATATTAAGATCTTGAATGATAATATTGAAAAAATGTAATTAATTCAGATAAATAGAAGCATTTCGATAAGCTTTCAAATAAATGGATAAAATTCTAATTCACAACAGCTTACGTCGAGATAAAACCAATAATTTGAACTTTAATATGTAATTTATATATGTAATTTATAAGAATGAAATAAAAACATATCATTTGCCAAATTGTGGTTGCGTAAAATTAATATATTTTATTATCTATATAAGTCACGTAAAGCTTCAAAGTTAAAAACAAATCGATGTTTTAGCTATTCTTGTAAATAAGTAAGTCCTTGAAACATGTTTCATAAAAACCACCCGTTTTTAAGAAAAAACTTATAACTAAATATTAGCTCTGTTATGAAGACAATATTAAGATCTTGAATGATAGTATTGAAGAAATGTAATTAAAGAAATATTTCGATAAGAGTTCAAATAAAGGGATAAAAATCTAATTCACAACAGCTTAAGTTGAGATAAAACCAATAATTTACTCTAGAGTTTGAGTTAATTGAATATGTTTTAATTTGAACTTGTTTATATGTAATTTATAAGAATGAAGTTTTTAATATGTAATTTATAAGAATGAAATAAAAATATATGATTTGCCAAATTGTGGTTGAGTATAATTAATATATTTTATCGTCCTGATTATCCATATAAGTTACATAAAGTTTCAAAGTTAAAAACAAATCGATGTTTTAGCTATTCTTGTAAATAAGTAAGCTCTAGAAAGAAATTTCATAAAAATCCCCCGTTTTTAAGAAAAACTAATAATTAAATATTAGATCTATTATGAAGACAATATTAAAATCTTGAATGATAATATTGAAGAAGTGTAGTTAATCCAGATAAATAGAAACATTTCGATAAGATTTCAAATAAAGGGATAAAAATCTAATTCACAACAACTTACGTTAAGATAAAACCAATAATTTACTCTAGAGTTTGAATTAATTGAATATGGTTGCGCATAATTAATATATTTTATCGCCCTGATTATCCATATAAGTTACGTAATGTTTCAAAGTTAAAAACCAATCGATGTTTTATCTGTTCTTGTAAATAAGCAAGCCCTTGAAAGAAATTTCATAAAAATCCCCCTTTTTTAATAGAAAATTAATAAGAATAACTTCTTACCTTGCACTGCAACACCGACGAAGCAGAAGATGATATAAACGATGCCGTACATAATCCTAGAGCACATGTTTTGAATTCTTGGTTATTTCAACTGGATGGATGGAACAACGAAGTGTTCCTACTCCAATACACTGAACTTTGAGAAAAAATTTTTGCACGATACTTCCGCAAACACCCGCCGAAGAAAACGTCAATAAATAAATGCCAGAAGGGCCAGCCTTCGATGAAACGCCAAAAAAAGATTCGACTTCAGTGGGGCGCTTTACCCCCTGCTGCACTTTCGGTATTCACCATCACAGGTAGTCGGAGTCAAGTACCAACCAGTGCTTGCCGTGGACTGCTGGAGAGCGGGTTCGAATTCGTTGAGTTTACCTGCTGGTTGTGACGTCACGACCCGCTTGGGAAGTCTTCGAGGCCAGTGGACAGGTTTCGAACGTTTTGCTTTTATTTTTTTAACCGGAGAGAACCGCCAACGTGAAACCTGGAAGAAAGTGGAGCTTAGTTTGTTTTTGTCCAAAGCTTTTTTTTTTTACCAATCAGCGAAGTTTTTTTTTCTTTAACTGTATCACATCAAGGAAGAACATCGACCAGGTGATAAAAGACAAAGCTGATTAGCCGTATATATTTACGTAAGGTATTTAAATAGTACCTGACATTCAGAGTTACGTCATAACTCAAAAGTTTCTACCTTAAAAAAAATACCTTAGAAAATATTATCTTGTACAAACTGCCAGTGATGTAGCCAGTTTTTTTTTTTTCGAGCAGGGATCTAAAGTCTAAATACAATGTACAGTAAACTTTAAATCTCATACAAAAACCTTCATTGCACGCACGCATACACACACAAAGTACATACATACATAAGGTATGTATATGGTACCATCTCTAACAGTTACATTATTACTCTAAATTTTTTTTCCGTAGCACATTGAATGCGGGTACATTTCGAAGCGGAATTGTACCGGGAGCTGGCGTTTTGTGCGTAAATTTAGTTATTCAGTTAAATCTCAATAGATAGGAAACTTTTCGTATTTTATATTGAAATATATAAACAAATATATAAATATAAATTTATAAATAACAACCATAAGATTTTTGTAAACAAATAATATATTTTTTAGTGGATAAATTTTTAATAGTATCGTACATATGAAAAATCAAATAGAAATTGTAGTATATAGTTTTAGCTTTTCCCTTTCAGTGGTTTCTCTTCAACTGATGTAAAAATTAACTTTTATTTGTCTAAATTTTTCCGGAATCTATGTAGTAGACAAGAACATTCGGTTTCTTTTTTCTGTATATACCGTTATTTTTGTACCCACAAACCATGTTGTTATGCTAACCCGTACTCAAGTAAAAACGTACTCTCACAATCGTCAGAAAACGTACTAGTACTTGTCTCGCAAACAATGTGTTAAAATACATTAGAAAATATTATCTTGTACAAACACACAAAGTACATACATACATGCATAAATCTTAAATATACATCCATAATTTTACACGTATTCCTAAATATATCATAAGATGTAACAACGTAATTAAAACATTCAACAACGTAATTTCTTTCAACTCTATCTTGAAAAATATCTTTGCAACCCCATTTTGTCTTTTATTTTACGTTCCAAGTTTCACTTATTTTCAAAAGCTAGATTGTCTGAACTGAAACTTGAAAAAAATTCATTTTTAAAGCAGAAAATTTTCTATTTTATAGTGAATCTAAAAATGTATATTTTTAGTCTCGACAGTAGTTGTTCTTTAAGGAATAACGAATACAAATTAAATTCCTATCTTCATTATTTTTAGTAGTCAATAACAATTTACAATATCAGCTCGTATTCACAAATTATAAATTTGTAAATATTGATTTATATTATTAAAAGATATCCGATAATTATGTAATATTTTTTAATTGTAAGCTAAAACTAGATACAGGAAATAAAAACCATTATAAAATAATTAATAATTCAATAAATAAACATAAATATTTTCTAGAAACAAAATATTGTACTCCTTAAAACATATGAACAATCACTGATTTATACTTTAACTTACATAATACATTTAAGAGGAACATCTATAAAACTACACATTTATTTTGATAAAACTCATGAATGCATGGCTCTTTAAAAAATTCATTTTATTGTAAAAGAAAGATAAATTAATCTGTTTTCGAGATTTGTAAAAAAAGTTCATAATAATTTTTTTAAATAATTCCTAAAGTAACAAATTTAAGTTTTAAGTTAGTAAAGCTTTTAGTAAGACATCAAATGGAAAAAGTGAAATTTTCTTACTAGCAAGAGAAATTTAAAAATATGTGGAACAATTTTTAGAAATTTTAAAAATACAAAAGTTTACTTCACTATTTTAAATTATATCGTTCTAGTACGAAAATTTCATTTAGTTTTAAATTGATGTATATTTTTTATATCATTTAAAAAATATACTGCTTGAAATAAATTATTTTTCAAAAGTTAGACTGTGATTAATGAACTTGAAAAAAATTAATTTTTAAAGCAGCAAAATTTCCTAATTTATAGGGAATATAAAAAATGTATGAATTTTTAGTCTCGAAAGAAGTATGTTCTTTTAGGAATAACGAATACAAATTAAATTTCTATCTTGATTATTTTTAGTAGTCTATAAAAATTTACGATATCAGCTCGTATTCACGAATTATAAATTTGTAAATATTGATTTATATCATTAATAGGTACCAGACAATTATGTAATATTTTTAAATGCAAGCTAAAACTAGACAGGAAAGACAAACTTACAAGAAATAAAAACCATTATAAAATAATTAATAATTCAATAAATAGACGTAAATATTACCTGGAAACTAAAGGTTGTACTCCTTAAAATTTATCAAGAATCACTGATTTATACTTTAACTTAAATAACACATTTAAGAGGAACTTGATAATTCTATAAGATTGAAACGCAACTGACAGCATCTCTCAACACCAGGGCTTTTGAATTTCAGCAGAAGTACCCAGTAGAATGCTAATTATCAGATTACTAACCTTATTTCTTAATATATCTGAAGAAAAACATAGTTTGCGGAAACACAGATTCCCTTATTTCCGTTGTCATGGAAATGCTTAGTGTAGGAAAAGCTTCCAACCGCTTAAACTTTGCGTGCAATTATGCCCTACATATAAGGGGTCATTTGCAGTAATTTGCAAATCCCCGTATTTGCAGACGTGAGATTTAAGTCTCTCTTTTCAGTCTTATATATGGTTTTAATTAATATTCGTATAAAACACATAGACAAATGCATATTTCGTACCAAGAAAATGAAAGACATTATAAAATATTTATAAAAATAATTATCTAAGAATTATAAAATTTTATATATTTTTAAATTGAAACATAAGTAAATTAATCGCATTCAAAATTTTCTTCAAATTAATTCGTTTTTTATGAAAATTTCTGTAAAATTTTAAAATGCTTCTTGATATTTATTTTTTCTTACATTCCACCACAGTGTTTGCCAAACACAAGCATACATATATGTAAGGAAAAGTAAACTAGATAGGGAAACTAATGTTGGCATTTTGTATAAAACTTCTAAGACAGGCCAAGAAAATTATCAAGGGTTTTCAAATCTTAAATCAAGGGCAAAAATTCCCTCGTCCTTTTACTTTCCCCTTTTTAACTCCTAACATAAATTGACCACTGGGGCTACAGTTTACGTCCTCAGAGAAGGGGTTAAAACAATTATAACTCTACATTGCCTTAATGGACAATTTAGGAAATTTCCAAACAAAAAAGGAGATGCACGCTATCAGAGCAGATTTTCTTAGAGATTTTCCCACAGATTTTGACTGAGATGTTGACCCAGGTGTTAAGGGCGCCTTACTTCCAACTTCATGCTAGCTGACCCCTCAGATTGTCCTGACCCTAAAATGAAGAGGGAACCCGTCTCCAACGTTCTGTTAATAGAGGTCTTTAGCTAAACGGTGTCAGTTTTATGGGCCGTGACTGCAACCACCCATCGAGAAGTCCGTCTCGTTACATATATATATATATATATATATATATATATATATATATATATATATATATATATATATATATATATATATATATATATATATGTATATATATATATATATATATATATATATATATATATATATATATATATATATATATATATATATGTATATATGTATATATGTATGTATTTATAT
>CM063506.1:160295497-160312997 GCA_032207245.1 Pardosa pseudoannulata | reverse complement strand
CCAAGGGAATGTCTTAGTTATGTAGTTTATTCTAGTGCTAGGTGGAATAAATATTACCAACGAGTAAAAGTTACAAAACAAGGAGTTTTTGTTTAATAACAAAAGATGTCATCTAAGTAACAGCATATCAAAAATGCTCAACTGTTTTGTTCTACATCTGGAATATTTTACATCAAATATCTTACAAAATTCGTGAACACCAAATTTTGCAGATACATCCCACAGTTCTAGCTCATCCTGGAGTTTTCTGATATCTGGATTCTTCTAGGTAAATCAACCAACTATTTTCCAATGAAAATTCCTTATGGAATGTCTTAGTTATATATTTTAACCTTCTAGTGCTAGGATGGAATAAATATTACCAACGAGTAAACGTTACTAAACAAGGAATTTTTGTGGATTATCAAAGGATGCCATCTAAGTAACAGCATGTCAAAAATGCTCAACTATTGTTTTTCTACATCTGGGATATTTTACATCAATGTTCTGTCAACAAAAGTCTTGAACACCAAATTTTGCAGATATATTCCATACTTCTAGCACAGCCTGGAATCCAGCTGATGTCTGGCTTCTTGTAGGTAAATCAACCATTTTGCAATGAAAATTCCAAGGGATTGTTTTAATTATTACAAACGAGTAAACGTTACTAAACAAGGAATTTTTGTGGAGTGACAAAAGATGTCATCTAAGTAACAGAATATCCAAAATGCTCAACTGTTCTTGTTCTACATCTGTAATATTTTACATCTAGTATTTTACACATTCGTAGATACCAAATTTTGCAGATACACCCCACACTTCTTCCTGGAATTTCCTAATGTCTGGCTTCTTGTAAGTATATCAACCAACTATCTTCCAATGAAAATTCCAAGGGAATATCTTAGTTATGTAGTTTAACTTTCTAGTGCTAGGGTGGAATAAATATTACCAACGAGTAAACGTTACTAAACAAGGAGTTATTGTGGAATTACAAAGGGTGCCATCTAAGTAACAACATGTCAAAAATGCTCAACTGTTTTTCTTCTACATCTCGAATATTTTACATCAAGTATCTGACAAAACTCGTGGGCACCAAAATTTCCAGATACATCCCACAGTTCTAGCACATCCTGGAATTTCCTGATGTCTGGATTCTTGTAGGTAAATCGACCAACTATTTTCCCTTTAAAAATCCAAGGGAATGTATTAGTTATGTAGTTTAACCTTCTAGTGTTAGGGTGAAATAAATATTACCGACGAGTAAGCGTTACTAAACAAGGAGTTATTGTGGAATAACAACGGATGCCATCTAAGTAACAACATGTCAAAAATACTCAACTGTTTTTCTTCTACACCTCGAATATTTTACATCTAGTATTTTACAAATTCGTAGATACCAAATTTTTCAGATACATCCCACATTTTTAGCACATCCTGGAATTTCCTGATGTCTGGCTTCTTGTAGGTAAATCAACCAACTATCTTCCAATGAAAATTCCAAGGGAATGTCTTAGTTATATAGTTTAACCTTCAAGTGCTAGGGTTTACCAACGAGTAAAGTTACGAAGCAAGGAGTTTTTGTTTAATAACAAAGGATGCCACCTAAGTAACAACATGTCAAAAATGCTCAACTCTTGTTCTATATATGGGATATTTTACATCAAGAATCTGTGAAAAAAATTCGTGACACCAAATTTTTCAGATACATCCCACACTTTTAGCACATCCTGGAATTTCCTGATGTCTGGTTTCTTGTAGGTAAATCAACCAACTATCTTCCAATGAAAATTCCAAGGAAATGTCTTAGTTATATAGTTTAACCTTCTAGTGCTAGGGTGGAATAAATATTACCAACGAGTAAACGTTACTAAACAAGGAGTTTTTGTGGAATAACAAAGGATGCCATCTAAATAACAACATGTCAAAAATGCTCAACTGCTTTTGTTCTATATATGGGATAGTTTACAACAAGGGTCTGTCAACAAATTTCGTGGACACCAAATTTTTCAGATACATTCCACATTTCTAGTACAAAACAGCAGAGCTGGAACTAGTGCGTAGCAAAAGGGGCATTTGCTAAAGGCGGATCTGGTCGTAGGAGGACCATATTGTGCACAAAATAATTCTTAAGGTATCCGTCTACGTTCGGAGAACATTTTTCTTTAAACGTAGAAACTAGTTCATGTTTTTACACTTTTAGATTTATTTTTATATTATCATAGAAAATTGCACTTAAAAAATTTATACCTGGAGAAATTTTTGTAAAATTTCTAATAAATGAAGAACATTTAGTAAATAAATCGGGTTTTGTTAAAATGTCTAATTTTTTAATAAATTAAATTATTTCAATATTTTTTTTATCAAAACATTTCTTCCATGCCAATAAGGGTTGAAACTGTGCTGCGCGCCACAGGTGGGCCAAATCGTTATTGACAGGTGGCCATAATGTTTTGGCTTATGAGAATAAAAATGTTAGTTTCATAATTTGTGACTCTAGTACTTTCTTCTTGATTTCTAAATACATTATATGTAGAAAAAAAATATTTATACTTTTTGTGGTAAGCACAGAAGCTATCTATGCGACGGGCGCTTAAAGGTAGGCCTTTTCTTGTAGGCAAATCAACCAATTAAATAAACTTAATATTTTTTAGTATTTTGGACAGTGAACTTGCAGTTGAATGAAGTACTTAAGAATGAGATGAACAAAATTTTTAATATACGTTTGCCTACATTTAATATAATTATTACCCCTGAATGCAATCCAATTATTACTAACAACAATTTTAAACAACAATTACCTCGAACAGTGGAACGGCACTAAATAGCGAACTGTTCCACTGTTCGAGGATTACTAGCTTCACTCTACCAACGCATTGTAATTGTGTTAACGTTATCTCAGCACGAGATCTCAGAAGATTTAGAATTTACTAAAACCTGTACATAGCTGTACATAAATTATTCACTCGAATAAAGTATTTAATCCAGAGTAAACAGTTGTCCAGTCTGTATCATTGACGGCGTCGCCTACCCCTACTTCAGGACATCACAAAATATACATATATACATACATGTATACATAAACATATATGTACATATATATACATATATATATACATATATATATATATATATATATATATATATATATATAATATATGTACATCGAAAATAATCAAAATTCATTCGGGAACCTTCAAAATAAATATTAAAGTTGATATATGAACAGCAAAAATTTTAGTTATTACAGTACTTTCTTTACTTCTCACAAAGAAGTAAAAAGAAAATATTACAGATAAGTATATATTCATGTATTGAACTAATCTCTTATTTCGTTTTTTATTACAAAAGTACCAATTACATAGAAGTATTAATTTACTCCCTATTTAAATAAGAATATGAGAGAGAAGAAGAGCCCTGAAATAAAGTTCTCAACAAGGTACATTCAGATAAAGCAGGAAGAACAGCAAGTTCAAACAAAAATCTTTTCTGGATTCATTAAGAGGCAAACAGTATACGCAAACAAGAGTAGAAAGGGTCGAGGAACAATTCTTCGGACAGAATACACTTCCCATAAAGGCAAGTCAGTTCACGGTCTGCTGTTCTACTAATGATATATATTCTTTATTCTCGCTGATTTCTTTCAGATTTAAGAAAAAATTCTTATAAACACCTTTATGGTGGAATAATTTCAACCAGCATTCATGAAAAAGTAAAGAAACCAATAATATGCAATAAATCAATAACTATGGGGAGATAAAAAAAATGGGGAGATACTTCTGAATGAATATATATATTATATATACATACATTTATATATATATATATATATATATATATATATATATGTATGAATATACCTATATATACATACACACACACACACATATATATATATATATATATATATATATATATATATATATATATATATACATAATATACATATACAAATATATACACACATATATATACATATCTATTCCCATTTATACATATACATATATACACATATACATATATATACATTTATATATACATATTATATATATATATATGTGTGTGTATATATATATATATATACATACACACATAAAAGTTACTATATATAAATGTATATATTTGTATATGTGTATATATGTATATGTATATTATATATATATATATATATAATATATATATATATATATATATATATATATATATATATATATATATATATATATATATAATATGCATATACATATATACACATATACATATATATACATGTATACATATACATATATATTTATACATACATATACATGTATACATATAAATATATATATACATATATATATATATATATATATACATATATGTATGTAAATTAAAATCCTTTATTTACATATTTAGTAACTTCTGTTCAATTGTCTTATTAGGTTAGATAGTTTTTGTCTAGACTCTTAAGAATCACTCTATAGCTTGTTTGTTTGCATTATCTCTACGGTGACTTCCCGTCTTCTTGTATATATATTCTTTGGCGAAAAGGGGACAAGGAGCCACCAAAAGGGTAAAGCTTCAAGGGGGCGCCAAATTTAAGTTAAGAGAACTTAGAATGAGTTTTCTAGTTTTCACACATATTTTATTATCACCACATATTTAGGATAGCTGACCCTCTGTACTTTTGCAAATAATTTAACTTTTTTTTTGTTTCAGAATTACTCCTGAATCTACAACATTAATCTTGAGTGTAATTAGAAATAATTTTAATGTTTCAGTAAAATTTTTATAATTTTAAATATGCACATCTATTAAAACACATCTATTAGAACACATCGATTAAAAAATCTCCAAAATACTCGCTAAAGGTTAACTGTCTCAGTGGCCAAAGCTTTCTATGATTTTTCCTTCACCCTTTGTCGACTAGAATGGAATACGGGAAACCCACCTTAGTTATTGTCCCTTTACTTCCGGTTATATATAGATATATAAATAGATATTATAGCATGTTAATTTTTAATACACATAAAGCTCATCGAAGCTCGAAGATCATCCCATTAGAAATAATGAATTCTAAAAGTACAAATAAAACTATTCTTTGACAGACTTGTTTATATTTTTTACGAAAGTCATCGAAGATATTTAAGTGGTGCAATTAGAGATACATTTGTTACCGCGAACGATAATACTTCGAAATAGATATTTACAGAGCCATGAAAATTTATCAGCGTCTTTCTGCCTCAGAAGGTAGAGATGCATCCCTCAATAAATGTCAGTCAAAGACGGGTGCAGTTCCTAAACAATCGATCTGATCCTTCTACCGTAAAACTCCATGGGAGAAAGACTAAAGCAAAAATGTACGTTACATCCCTTTTTGGAAGTCGAAAATTGTACGTTAAGACTTAACCAGTTTGGCGGAATTGTACGTGTGAACCGCTTAGAGGGTTAAGGTTCTAGCTATCCCATCGTATTTCTAGAAGTGACCTTACTTTGAAAATTTAAAATGTGAAAGTGGTGCAACTAACATTTTTACCGAACTATGTACTTCATGATATACATATGTGTAAGTTTTTTGTATCATTTCATTGTATAAATTTAAATTTCTTTAAATTTTTTGCTTGCATACTTGCTGAATAAGGAAATAGGCCTCTAGCTTTATTCATTTAAAGGTGTCATCAAAAGACACTGTTGCATTGTGTGTCCAATTTCTAAACACACACATTATACATTAATATATATATATATATATATATATATATATATATATATATATATATATATATATATATATATACATATATACATATATATATATATATATATATATATATATATATATATATATATATATATATATATATATATATATATATATATATATATATATATATATATATATAAAGAGAGAGAGAGAGAGAGAGAAAGCGATGCTATCCAAGAAAAATAATGATTTATGGGTTTTGTGAAACTACAGATTATTGCTGAATATTTATGTAATAATAAAAATATTGGATATTTCTCAAAGGAAAAATATACTCATACTTTCACGCTAAACATGATACCTTGCCAAATAGAGTTAGTTAATCCCTATTATTCAATTTTTTGGCTGTTTGGCTTTCTTATACGTTTATTCATTACAGTCGGTAGTTTACTATTAATATCAAATCATTTATGAAATGTAAAAATTGTCTTGTGTGATTAGGATAAAAATGAACAAAATACTTCAAAATTCCCATGTTTTGGAAATTTTCAAAATTCTCTTCCCAAAAAACCCGGTTTTTCTCGGGTTTAAACCGGGTTTTTTCCACTGCTCACAACTCTACTTACAGTGTGTATCATTCACTAGATGTTCTAAACCTTTTTTTTTTTGGGGGGGGGGACATGTGTAAACCAGACCGAAGGCTGGGTGCTAAGCAGCTAGTATTTAAATATGAACTGTACGTAATATCAGTACGGTGACTTCCTTCTTCCTGAATATATATTCTTTGGCTAAAAGGGGGCAAGGGGCCACCTTGGGTAAAGCATGAAAGGATGGCCAAATTTAAGTTACGAAAAATTAGAATGAGTTTTCTATTTTTCGCCTTAATATTATAATTGTCCTATAATTAGGATAGACAGTTTTTGTCTAGACTCTAAACGATCACATCTATCGCTTGCGTATTTGCATTATCTCTACGGTGACTTCCCTTTTCCTGTATAGATACTCTTTACCTAAGAGGGTGCAAGGAGCTACCTCGCATAAAATATCAAGGGGGCGCCGAATTTAAGCTACGAATAATTAGAATGAGTTTTATATTTTTCGCCTTAATATTATAATTGTCCTATAATTAGGATAGACAGTTTTTGTCTAGACTCTAAACGATCACATCTATCGCTTGCGTATTTGCATTATCTCTACGGTGACTTCCCTTTTCCTGTATAGATACTCTTTACCTAAGAGGGTGCAAGGAGCTACCTCGGGTAAAGCTTCAAGGGGGCACCAAATTTAAGTTACGAAAAATTAGAATGAGTTTTCTATTTTTCGCCTCAATATTATAATTGTCCTATAATTAGGATACACAGTTTTTGTCTAGACTTTAAACGATCACATCTATCGCTTGCGTGTTTGCATTATCTCTATGGTGACTTCCCTTTTCCTGTATAGATACTCTTTACCTAAGAGGGTGCATGGAGCTACCTCGCGTAAAACATCAAGCGAGCGCCAAATTTAAGTTACGAAAAATTAGAATGAGTTTTATATTTTTCAATTTAATATTATAATTGTCCTATAATTAGGATAGACAGTTTTTGTCTAGACTTTAAACGATCACATCTATCGCTTGCGTGTTTGCATTATCTCTATGGTGACTTCCCTTTTCCTGTATAGATACTCTTTACCTAAGAGGGTGCATGGAGCTACCTCGCGTAAAACATCAAGGGGGTGCCGAATTTAAGCTACGAAAAATTAGAATGAGTTTTCTATTTTTCACCCAAATATTATAATTGTCCTATAATTAGGATAGTTTTTGTTTCGACTCTTAAGGATCAGGTCTATCGCTTGTGTGTTTGCATTATCTCTAAGGTGACTTAAATATTAAAAATACTTTTAAGATTTAAAACGGGAGACATTAAATGTAATTACCGATATATGTTGGATGTCTTATTACTCTGTAATATTGATTATCTGGGAAAATTTTGTTATTTATTATGTGTTAAAATATTTGATTAAATGCAATTAAAAAAGCATACGTAGGTAAAGGGAAAAAATATACGCACACTCATTCTATCAATAGGAAGATACCTTTTTCTATGAATTTTTATCTCTTTCTGAATTTGGAGACCGAAGCAGATGTACAGAATTACTTTTATTATGTTCCCATGCAAAATATGGCTTTTCAGAGATATAAGGTTAATACTCTCCTTTTTCAGTTCTGTTGAATCGTAAAATAGTTTAAGTATTGTAAACTAATATTCTACAAAACTATTTGTAAGAATAGATGGATATGCACATATATTATACCATATCACTCACATCACCAAAATTAAAGCACCTGTTTTGCACAGAAAATTCAAATTCTATAGAAAGGATATTTCTTAGTCATCTGCCTAACTTATATATACCAATCGCCATTCTTTTAAAATACCAACAAATAGGACGTTCACTGATTTTAGATATACTTTCTACAACCACAAAATCCGAGAATATGAAAATATGAATGAAAGAAGAAAAGAATTAAAGAAAAAATAGCACGTTTATGAGCTTCTTTGGTTCTTCGGAAATGGTTAACGTTAGGTTTCTACACTACACTTAGAATAATAATATAATGCATTCAAAATAATATTCTTCTTTTAATTTCTTTTACGGAAAGAAAGTGATAGATGGCAGCACTATCTAAAAAATTCAGAAAGTAACACATTGGATCGAGAACAATTCGAATTTCAAGGTGAATGCAAAATACTGCGAATTAACCAGTTCCGTTAGGAAAGGCGTATTGATGAAATATTAAAACTCAACCTGAGATTTTGCTGAAAAGTAAAAAGAGAGGGTTAGAATATGATGAAGAAGGACAACATATCCTTATGGTTGCCGAGCAAGGAATAAAAATTTATTTAACTCTACATAGAGTTACAAAGCCGGCTGCTGGTGCTGCCATCTATTAATATTTAAAACTAACATTTCAAATAAGTATCAGACTACTTATCTTGTTTAATAGATTCACGTGAAATATGTAAAAAATAAAGAAAAAAAGCTAACACCAACATTTGTAAAATTTGTAATTTAAATTTACTTTCTCTTGATTTACACAATATAAAAAAATATTGAAGTTTCCTTTACATAATTAAAAACAATATATTTAACATTACTTTTTCTTTAAACCATTATCTTATTATAACATAAGAATAACTCCCGATGTAGTTAGCACTACATGTCCTTTTTCCTCCCTATTTTCTGTCTATATGTCATATCAATTAATACCTTTGTTTTTCACTTCAACAATAATTATTGTGTCGGTCATTTGTTTACAATAAAGAAACAGATTAATATTTAACTGATCAATTATTTCAGTTCTTCGGAAAGGGTTAACGTTTGGCTTCTACACTACACTTAGAATAATAATGTGATGCATTTAAAATACTCTTCTTTAATTTCTTTTTCGGAAAGACGTGATAGATGGCAGCACTATCTAAAAGATTCAGAAAGTAACACATTGGAACGGGAACAATTCGAACTTCAATGAGAATGCAAAATATTGCGAATTAACCAGTTCCGTTAAGAAATGCGTATCAGACAACTTATCTTGTTTAATAGATTCACGTGAAATATGTAAAAATAAAGAAAAAAGCTAACACCAACATTTGTAAAATTTGTAATTTAAATTTACTTTGTTTCTTTTGATTTACACAATATAAAAAATCTTGAAATTCCCTTTACATAATTAAAAACAATATATTTAACATTAGTTTTTCTTTAAACCATTATCTTATTTTAACATAAGAATAACTCCCGATGTAGCTGGTACTACATGTCCTTTTTCCTCCCTATTTTCTCTCTATTTGTCAAATCAATCAAAACTTTTGCTTTTTACTTCATCAATAATTATTGTGTCGGTCATTTGTTTCCCAACCCTCCCCCTACAAACCCTCTCTATCCTACTCTCCCCCCCCCTAGCACATCCCCACCCCCACTACATCACTATAAAACACTGTTTTCAAATGTTTCTCAAACGTCCTTTGACGCAAAGACTGTCACCAAAATTCACCATACAGAAAAGCTCACCACGTATGTTGCTTTCTCTAATGAGACAGACCGTTTAACCACCGATGTACAATTATCTAACCGAAAATTTTATCCCTATACAAATAAGCGACTTGAAACAACAATAACATAACTTGTAAGAATATATGGACTAATCGCCATTGTAGTGTGAAATCGATCATTTGCTCCTGAAAAATGACTAGTATCGACAGGGGAATACTATTATACTCATATAGATTGTTAAAAATAAGAGCAAAAGTTTATATAAAAATAGACTTTAATACAAAAATAAAGGACATTTACATATAATGTCATGTATATTACGTTTTATTAAAAAGTAACTAAATTCCGAGAACGTCTTATTCCTCGACGATGCGAGTCAAGCTTGCCTCCTGCAGTGTTTGGGACATTGTAGATCGTTCGAGTCTACTCCATAGGTCCAGCCGTATTCCCAAGAGCTACAGACAGGATAAAAGTACCTTTCTTCAGGACTGTTCAGGTAACGACGCCTCAGATACTGAGCTCTACCTTCGCCGTCGTGGCTCAAGCCTGCAAAAGAGTTATATAAGTGGTGTGGTGTAGTACAATGCTGTTGTTACTTCAAATCCATTTGTCTGAGTTAAAATAATAACCCAAGTTTGCTTTATATCATCTTTAATATTAAATAAAGCAAAATTCCACTGATTATTACAAAATACAAATATTAGGTTGGGGAAAAAGAAATCCATTATATTTTCGGTAGATCGATATCTCGTAAAGTATCGATCAATTTCAAATTTATACCAGTTGTCAAGGTGACATTTCACACTAAAAAAATTTATTTACTGTTTTTTGTTTGGTCCCTACAGTTGTGAGTTACAGGGTGTTAAAAATAGAAGTCAACACAGAGAAAATTCGGTACATTTTACCGTTTTTCTTTGATAAAGGCTAAATTCAAGCCAGGCGGCTGAAATTGTGAATGGTGTTTATGGTGCAAATACTGTAACAGCTAATTGCGTGCAATTATGGTTTCGTCGATTCCTTTCAGGCATTTTTGATGTTAAAGATGCACCTCTAACAATCAGGCCCGTCGTCAAAAATGGCGGTAAAATCACAGAAATAATCTAAGTTGACCGGCATGTTAGTAGTCGTAGCCTCGCCCAGGAGCTAAAGATCGACAATAAAATAGTTTTAAACCATTTTCGGAAAGTTGGATTCAAAAAGAAGGTCGATGTTTGGGTGCCACGCCATTAATACCAAAAAACAGGATGGATCGAATTTCCGTCTGCGAAGTCATATTTAAAGGTGTTTAAATTTCATATTTTGTTTTACTTCCAGGTGTCTATAATAGCTTCTATGTTAGGTATTTACTAATATATAGTCATCAGAAATATTCGGCCGTTAATGGGTTAAAATATTTTGTGATGCTATTAACAACAAATTAACAGCATCGATCATGCATTTTAATGAAGTGCAAAATCATTCACCTGATTGAGCGATGAGGGTCGAAAGTTTTTGGAAAAGCATTTAAAAAGAGCCAACAGTCCAGATTCTTGCCTTATTGAATCGCGTCGCGAGAACCGCATTCTGCCACCAAATGGAACTGAGAAACATCAAACCAGATCGTACCTTGGTAAAGAATTGTCTTCAGTTCCCTGGGTACAGGCTTCATGACCTTGGGTGGCTGTGTGACTCTGGGAATAGTTCTGGATACGGGTGCTTTGGACGCCGGCCACGCCCTCTCCTCTTTCGGAGGCATGGTCCATGGTTTGGGCTCCCTGGACAAGGCTGCAATGTTCCTCTTCAAACAGCACCCGTCATCCTCTGGATCTTCGTCCCATTTCACTAATTCGGACCTCTTGCCTCGTGTGCCGTACGTCATGTGCCAGTTCATGCGGATCTAGAGCGAAAACAGATTTGAATAATGATCATAGACTATTTCGACTTGTCTGACCAGTTAAAATGATTCTGGTTTGGTTTGGTTTGGTTAGTTTTTTCATAACTTCAAAATGCTACTGATTTTACTTAATCATTTTGGAAACTATGAAGAAATTACTGAATTGTACATCAACGCTACAAATCTTTGGAATATCTGCGGTATATCATCTAGTTGATCTTGACTACATTTGTATTATTTTTTTAGTATTAAGATTATGTTTTTATGGAAAACAAAATCGTTTTCTTGTGATTGAGACAAATAAGGAGAAAAAGTTGTTACTTCAAATTAAAACATAACAAATTTATCAGTAAACAGAAAAAAATAGTACACATAAATATTTTGCCAAATTAGCAACATAGCGCCAAATTCGAAAAACTTGCAAACGGTGGAAAATAATACAACTATTTCTATATATGTACCGATCGTAAAAACGGGATTTGACTGTATGATTGGTTGGAAAAAGTAAGTATCTAAAAATTATGAGGTGACCATCAAAAATACTTCCTAGTGACGAAGTAACGGAGTGTTGCAGAACAACATGTAATTGCTGAACGTATGTTCATGAACTGCATAAAGATATTTGTGAGAGAGCAGCTATGTTTGACATAAGGTTTGCGAAACTGATATGCTTGCCGCACTCACACGTTGTGGGTTGAATGCCCAAGTTTTTTTCGCGACTCCAGGAAACGTGTGGTGTGGCCAGTGAAAACGATTGTACTTAAACTTCACCAAGTTTTGGATAGTTGTGATTGGTCTCTAGGAGGCGATTCAGGACCATCCATGGAGTCCTGGTCCTTTTGGGCAGAGCCGGGAAAGGACGCATTGTGCAAAGGACAATGGAACAACGATGGCATCAGCACAGGATAATGGAAAAAGTATAGGGTTGCCTGAGTAGAAAGAAGGAAGGAAAAGAATGCAGTGTTCTCTTGGACATTGGCAATTTTTTTTCAGGTATAGCACGTGGAGTGTTTCTTTTAATTTTTAATTTTTTAAATATTTTTTAGCATATTTCCTTGTCTTTTGTTCTATATTTGAATGTTGTAATATAAATCAGTGGCACTTTACTATAATTAAAGACGATATAAAGTAAACTTGGGTTTATTAATGGCTTTGAAATAACAACATCAATGTACTACACCACAGCAATATGTACAAAAGATGAAAGAGCAAGTACATTGGGCTTGACTGAAGAACAGGGTGCCCCCGCCATGTTGGCGATAAAGCTCTGAGCATGGTAGCCTAACATTTTCTGATCTCGCAGTATTCAAACAATCTGTATCTATATTTTAATTTATATTATATTTGTATCATCTCTTCTTGTGGAACCTATTTCTTACATATTAAATGCACGTAATGCTTAAAAATATTAGATATAATGAATCATTAAAGATTCACTATGTCTAATTTTTAATAATTTGGAGCTGTTGGCTTTGTAAACTGTTAAGGAATTAATTGCCGATAAATGTAAATGTGCGCTCTCAGAGGTTTTGGTTAAAAAATGTATATAATAACATTACAATGGTGCAGCTATATCAATTAAAGTCACCCAAATAGCACGGGATACAA
Source organism: Pardosa pseudoannulata (assembly GCA_032207245.1). Taxonomy (NCBI): domain Eukaryota; kingdom Metazoa; phylum Arthropoda; class Arachnida; order Araneae; family Lycosidae; genus Pardosa; species Pardosa pseudoannulata. The sequence continues at coordinate 160,299,816 of CM063506.1, read as the reverse complement.
TGTTGTTCGGGTGAAATACCTTTGTGTTTTATAAAACATCGCCAATAATTTCATCAAAATTTGCCAAGGGGCACATTATTCTTCAGTGGTACCGTACATTGTAGCGGCTTCACTGCAGTTTAAGGTGCCCCCGGATTTTAATTATTGATCTATATTTTTCGTCGCTTTTCCCATACTCCGGTTTTTTCACATATGGCAACTAGAGGTTTTTCAGACTGCAATTGTGTATAAAACTTTTGTATACACTTTTAAGTATTTCAATACTCATAGTTTATGATTTTTATTTCATTTTCATTGCTTTTAAGCACCCATGTTTTATCGCACATTTCCGTATGATTTAGAAAATTTTAAAAATTAGGCTTAACTAAAGACCTGGGTTCCCCCGCCAACTTGGCGATAATGATTTAAGTATGGTTGCCTAACGTTTTCTCCTGATCTCACCGTGTCCTAACCATCTGTATCTATATTATAATTTATATGACATTTGCAACCAACTCTTCTTGTGTAACTCATTTCTTATATATTAAAAGCGCGCAATGCTTAAAAAAATTAGATATAACAAACCATTAATGGGTCACTATGGCTGATTTTTAATAATTTGCAGCTGTTACGTTTGTAAACTTAAGGGATTAATTGCCCATAAATATAAATGTCCGGTTTTCAAGTCGTTTTCTTTAAGTGAGAGTATATAATTCTATTATGATAGCTCACTATGCATTAATTAAAGTCACCAGAAAAAGCAAGAAATGTAATATTTGGATGGATTACCTTTGTGTTTTAGTAAATATCACCAATATTTTCGCCAAATTTGTCAAGGGGAACCCAATTCTTAAATAATCCCAAAAACTGTTCTCCATGCCTTTGCAAATTTAAATATTTGGTACAATCTGTGTATAAATTTATTCTATATTGGGTACAGATGCATTACAGACGCCGTGTTTTTTTGCCGCCAAATTTGGCGATTTTATGGAGCAATGAGTGGTTTGGTGTGTTTGCCCTGACTTTGATTTTGGTGGTGGGGTATGGCAGCTCTAATGTGTTGCACCCCATTGGTGCACGTGATTTCTGACGTCAGTACCCGGCACTATTCGAGAAATTTGCATCTTAGCAGTTCTTTTAGTTTACAGTCGTCTAGGTCAGTTTTTATTTTGTTCTTATCATTTTATGGATTTAGTAATTTAGTTATGGTGGGTGTAGTTATTTCGGTTCTTACTATTTTTGAAATTGTTAAAAAGTGTTGGAATATTCTAAATCAAACAAGATGTTTGGTGCGGAACATTTTGATTTTGTTCTTATCATTATCTGGGATTTAGTTAATTTAATTATGACGGGTGAAGTTATTTTGGTTCATGTTAGATTTTTTATAATATTAGTGCTTATTAAAATGCTATATACTGTGTTTATTCTGTTGATATATATCATAAATATTACTAATCTGTTATTTATTTTTTTAAATAACGTAAAAAAATGATAATTATTATGCTAATTTTATTTCAATAATGTTTTAAGTTGTTAATCTGTTTTTTTTTCTTTTAAAGTTTAGTTATGTTAATGTTTTGTTTCATATATGTCATGTGACCGCCGCCATGTTTTTCTACTTGGCGATTTTTCAAAACAAGCGTTTTTCTGTTGGTCGCCAAAAAAAAACATGGCCGACGGGACCGGCGTCTATAATGCATCTGTTCCCTATATTTTAATTTAATATTTTAATACTTAGAGTTTATGGTTTTTATTGGATTTGTATTGCTTTTATGGATGTTTACTACCATTATCTTAAATCGCACGTTGGCATTACTGGCGTAAAAAATATCGCCAATAAGACAAATGGGCACCTTGAACTGCATTTTCACCCACTGTACTTAAACTGTGTAAATATGAATGCATTTTCACCTGATTTTCTTTGAGTATAGCTTCCGTAAAAGCTTTCTGATAAGCTGGATCAAACATTTTATCTCTCGCCATGATTAATCTTGATTAACTCTCACTGAAAAAAAAATTGAAATTTAGATCTAATTTACATGAATATACAAAAGGAAAGCCAAATAAATCTGAATGAAAATGTATATGCTTTTGTTTTGAAATCCGGATTGATCCAAGACCACGTGATTAGCTGCATTCAATTCATTTTTTCCTGATAATCTAAAAACTGTTAAGGAGCCTTTGTTTATGTTCAATCATTCGTTCACGTTTCTGTAGCAACATCGATAATTTGGGTTTTAAAATGTCTACGTTTCTTGATCTGATGATAAAGGTATTTCATAGTTGCGGTAGATAGCTGTTATTCTGGTGGGTGTACGATTTGCGTACTCATTTAACCGCATGAAAGATCAAACTTACTTTTTTTTTTTTTTTGACAGAAAATTAATATATAGGTATAAGGCGATTTCCCGCAGTAGGGCAAATTCTCAAATTATGACAATTCTGGCTTTCGTTTCAATCGGAAGGGCAGTTTATTGTTCGTCTATTGACTGTTGTAAACATGAAAATGAATGGGAAGGGCATCAAAGTAGTTCGTGACATTGCGACAAATTGCCTTATAGCGTACATTTTTTTTTTCATTTTCCGTTGTAGGGAGTGATTATAAAGCAAGGGAAAGGGGCAAAAGCTATATAAAAATTATTAAAGTGTAAATGATTTGATTAGATGTTCATATTGTGGTTAAAGGTCTTTGACAAACTGGTGTGCAGCAAAAGATATACATTTGCACCCCTGAGACAAGAGTGTCATATCTAAAAATTTGATTTGATTGATTATTTTTAAGTTAAGCTGGTAAGAAATACCTGTAGAACGTTCATAAAAAACATTAAATTTCGTAATCGTAATTCTTTCTCTTTCTAGTATTTCTTTACGAGTGAACCTGAACTAAAATCGGCTGAAAGTTTTTCGATGTAACGCAAGAACTCTGCACATTCTTCAGTAAAAAGAATTTTAGAATAACACATTGGTTTTGTTTTGTTTTTTGGAGTGCTACGGTCTACTTTTTGCAACACGAAGGCTAATGAGACCGGGACCTACTGCTTAAAGCCGATTCCGAAAGGCTACGAACATCCATTCCTTAATGGAATTCAAACCCACGAACTCCGGTTCCGAAGGCCAGCACTCTAACCATTCGGCCATCGTTTGGTTTAGAATAACACATACATGTTGACGTGCGATAATTCATTAACGAACTCTGAATGCATTCAAGAAAATGAGATAAAATATAATAAAATCAAGGGATTATACATCAATTATAATTCAGTTTTAAAACTAAAGTCTATCGGCATTTTGGCAAAATTACCAGATAAATTCGAAATCCTGTCTGAGAAAAGTTTGATTTTTTTTTAAATTTCTGTTTTCTATTTTGCCGAGAGAGATCGGGACCTAATGCTTAGAACAGATTCCGAATGGCTTCGTACATTCATACCATCACTAGGATTCAAATCCACAGATTTCGGTAATGAAAAACATCGCCGTATTATTCAATCATCATTAGGAAATAGCTCCGAAAGATTTCAAATTATTCAGATGTGTTTTTCTAACTATTTGCAGTGTTCGGATGAATTTTCATAAAAATGCATATATAATCAAATAAGTTTTCAAATATAGATTTTTCCGAATGTTGTTAGAGTACAATGTCAGTAACTGTTTACCAAACTTAGTAGAAAAGTTGTCAAAATACAATCAATGCACTTTATACTTCAGAAGTGATATGTACCCCGCTACTCTATTTTGCTCGAATGGAACGTTTACTTGGACTACCTGTATCATAATGATGCATGTAGTCAAGGACAAGTTCTTGTTATACTGGATATTTAACGTCTGAAAGTTTAAACACCGTAAGAAGTCGGCAGACAAGCGAGTTTGGTACTCTAGATTCAATATAAATGCTTTTTAAGGAGCCTCAGTCTAGTGGAATATGTCTCCAGCGTCATTTTAGATAAAATTTTATCACGGCATCATTAGAGTAGCCCATAAAATGTTAAACAGGATGATTTAAGTATACAAAATATTATTTTACTACGCATGCGTGAAGTTTTTTTTCTCATAAATGTCTGACCATAGAGCAATTTGTCGCAATGTCACGAACTACTATAGTGCCCTTCCATTTCATTTTCATGTTTACAACAGCCAATAGACAAACAAACTGTCCTTTCGTTTGAAACTAAAGCCAGAATTGTCATAAGTTGAGATATTTCCTGCTGCGTGAAATCGCCTTGATTATATAAAAACAGTTGAATGTAAAGAAAATTCCAAAAGTAGTCGATATCACGAGCACTTTCTGTTACTTTCGTAATGTAATTCTCAAAAGAGTTTTACATAAAATTTTATGTTTAATC
>CM063506.1:160257997-160290497 GCA_032207245.1 Pardosa pseudoannulata | reverse complement strand
CTATTCAGGTTTCAGACCCAGGCTTGCATTTCTTGCTGCGTTGGTGTTTAAAACACCAAGCAAGAGCCTTGGGATAGTGCAAGAAAGACTGTGCAGGCGCGGGTCTAGACCTGAGGACTGGGAAGAGAACGATTTTCAATCGTAACCCCTTTGGGTGGTGTTGAACGCATTAGGTAAACGGTGAAAGACCTTCGAACGCATTAAGTGAAGTATTAGGCTGTAGCTAGCTGCCTCTAGATCTCGAGTACATGATACACGAGAACCGGATTCCGAGTTTGTGTGGGACTCGGATGTTCGGCCATATTACGTGCACTCATCTCAGACTCAATCCCATGATTGAACAATGAAGTGAAATGTGGTAATGCAAGAGACAAAACCAAACAGACTTCCTGTCATAGACGAATTTTGGTCGTTTATGGGTACTGCCCTGCGAACTCCGATGCCCTATTTTGCCATCAGCCAGAGTGTCCCTTTAGAGGCATTGCACTGTGAGACCCGAATCATGAACTGTATGCTCCAGTTAGTAAAATTGATTCTGCCCGTTTCTGGTAGGGCGGTGGTAGCCTGAAGTATCTCTTCTCAGTGGTGTTTCTGTTTCGGGATTGCTTTATTTCGATCCTCATAGATTTGGCGTTACCCATGATCTCTTCCGAGACGTATACGGGAGTGTTAACTTTCTTGTTCACAAAATTAATATGTCCTTAAAATATAATAGTAAAATATGGAATATGATATGAAGGAAATGAAATAATATGCTCTTAAAAAGTTGTATTAAAAAATACAATCATTCAAATACTAACATCAGACCTTTTAGATACTCGGTTTCTTATTTAATGATACGCCGCCCAAAAAATGTTTCTAATTTTTAATGCAATAAATGTTCTATTACCAATTATTAAAATACATAAATATTTTCTTATTGACTATTTATTCACCGCAATATATGGAATTAACTATAGATAATCGGGAAATGCCAATCGTGTATCTGACAGACACGAATTGACCATCACTGTCTTCCTAGTCACCCAAATATCAGTGTTCAATACTGAGACTACACGAGGTTCTTGAAAAATAGCTCTTTGTTGCTCCAGGCTCCATAGACATTTAAGAATACCTATATATTTAAAAAGCAAGGCGTTTTCTTTTTGACAGTCCATTAAGAACAACTACTGCGTCAATCTATCCCATTTCTGTTTTAAATTAGATATAAATACTCCTATATATGTGTAGATAAATGGTTATTAAATTTCTTAATAGAACCAAGAAATCTACTTCTAACTTATAATTTTAATGAACAGTTAAACATTTAATGCCACAAATACACACATATATGTAATATATCAAAATTATTTCACTTTAATATTTCCTTAAAAACCTCCTCTCTCCCATTCTAATTCCTTTAAATCTTTTACGAAACCTCTAAATGTCTTAATCAAAGGAGTGTCTTGGACTTAAAATTCTTCCCAAAGCTTTCTGTCCTAAAAATGTAAATTTTCTATCTATTCAATACATTTCCCAGCTGTCGCCGGCAAGTGACTCAGCGTTTTTCCTGATATTGCACTCAATTCGCTGAGTAAGTTTCTTCTGCCATAGGAAAATTCTTTCTGTCTTCGCTGTTGGGTGCACCTCTGTTCGAGTAGAGTGATTTGTGTCTTTCCTTTGTCGTTGAATAGTAAAGAAGTCCGTTTTAGCAACTCTGAAATAAAGTTTTAATGAGACTTGTGCCGTTCTCTTCAATGTCGGCCAACTGCATTTTTATTACTGCTAGCTGTTTATCTTTCTCCTTGTCCAGCAGTTTTATAATTTAATGGATTACATAGACATATATGTGTAGAAAATTTACATTTTTAGGATAGAAAGCTTTGGGGGAAATTTTAAGTCTAAGACACTCCTTTGATTAAGACATTTAGAGGCTAGGAAAAAGATTTAAATGAATTAGAATGGGAGAGAGGAGGTTTTTAGGGAAATATTAAATAATTTTTAATATTACATATATATGATTATGTAACATATATATGGAAAAGTTAAATAATTTTAATATATTACATATATATGTGTGTATGTGTGGCATTAAATGTTTAACTATTCATTAAAATGATAAGAAAATAAGAAGTAGATTCCTTACTTCGAGTAAATGGTTTAATGACATTTATACTTCAAATTATCAGATGGTCTCCAGCTGCCTTTATCAAAAACTTGAGAACAAAAGGATCTGCACCAAAGGAAAGTAAAAGGAGATCATTGGCAGATGCTACAAACCTCATGTTTGTTGTGCTGGGGTGGAGTGGGGAAACTCCAACAGAATCCATTGAAGTTTTCGATTCCAGTTCACAAAAGTGGTCCTTCTTTCAACGGGAAACACCCTTCATCAGGTAAGTAGTTGAAGCATTCCATTTGTGGAAAACAACTCTGCAGTACAAAGTACAACTTTGTACTAAATTATAAGGAAAAAAAGTTTTATGTCCGAGGAACAAATTCTGTAATTTAAACTTTACATGCATAATCTGTTACACTATATTAAATAAAAAAATAAATAAGGTTTTGACAATAGACATTTTACCCCGTACCTCTCACTGAATGTAGTTTTTAACTAGCTGGAAATTCCGGCATTGATCAGACAATCTCGACTAATGAGTTATTCCCCAACAAAGAAAATAAGGAGGTCATAAGAAAGGAAGGATGATCATTCTGGTGTTTTAAACTTTTAAAAGTAAAATTTTATACTTGAAGCTTTTAAATTTCATTATTAATCAAATATTTCCAAATCATTATTTATAATAACGTCCTAACTCAACCCTGGTATGGGGTTAGGTAGCCGAAACTTATTCGGAAACTGTAGATGACCCAAAACAAAACACGGCGATTAGAAGGTTTCCCTGGTATAATACTAGCGACTTCCTTCATCAGGATTGTGCTCTATTTCATGTTCGCGAATCTATTACAAAATTTACTTTAAAATATTTATCTCAAACATTTTCAACAACGCAGGAATAACAAATCTTCCTGATTACGACCCCTTAGTGAGTTTAAGCGTTTCAAGGCAACGTTTTTTAAATATCTAAAATCGAACCGAGGTTCTAATTGCCTCATTAACGTCTCTTGTTCTGTGTGATGTTATCAGACTACAGTTTTCTTTTTTATTTTGGTCTTTTATTGACTTCCTGATAATGTATATAAATATATGTAATATATCAAAATTATTTAACTTTAATAGTTTCTTAAAAACATCCTCTCTCCCATTCTAATTCCTTAAAATCTTTTTCCCAGCCTCTAAGTCAAAGGAGTGTCCTCGACTTAAAACTCTTTCCATACATTTTCCAAAACTTTCTGTCCTATAGATGTAAATTTTCTGTTCCCTCAACACGTTTTCCAGATGTCGCCGGCAAATGGCTCAGCGTTTTACCGGATTTTAAGAGTTAAATTCGCCGACTAAGTTTGGAAAAATTCTTTGTCTTCGCTCTTGGGTGCACCTCTGTTTTAGCAGAGTGATTTTTGTGTCTTTCTTTTGTCTGTCGTTGATTAGTAAAAATGTCCGTTTTAGCAGCTTTACAATAAGTTTTAATTAGATTTGTGCCGTTCTCTTCAATGTGGCCAGACTACATCTTACCAAGTTACTGATAAGCTGATTAGGCTTCTTGCACAGTAACCAGGGAAAATAAAAACTATAGGGGCTACATAATTATTGTGACTAGAGGAAATGATTATTATATATATATATATATATATATATATATATATATATATATATATATATATATATATATATATATATATATATATATATATATATATATATATAATTTCGATTTACATTTCCCATTTAAAACGTGAGTTACTGTACTATATTATCATGTTTTCCAGCCAAAGATACGAGGTGTATTACCATATTGTGGTTGACATGTGTCAATGGTAACTTCCGCACATCCTAATGACGTCAGAAGCCGGCATAGATGGGACTTTGGAACCATAAATTACCTTTCTGACATGTCATAACGACAACTTCTGGTGTCAATATGACTCGTATGTTACCTGTGATACACCTCGGTTGCAATTGGACAGCACCCATGGAGTGCTTTCCACTGCCTCGTAAACCTGTGCATGGGTGCGATCATATTGCAGTCGAGATATGTCACAGGTGACTTCGGCATCATAATGACGCCAGAAGTCGCTAGAGATAGAATTTTGTAACCATAAATTCCCACCTTTGACAACCTCTGGCGGCATTATGACACAAATTTGCTGTGATATATCTCAACTGCAATATCGTAGCACATTAAATTTTTATTAAAGATTTGATTCTGTGATATTTTCAGAGCATATCACGGAGTAGCACTCGTGGGTATTTGCTTGTACGTGATAGGGGGATTCAACGGGCAAATTTGCCTCGCCACTACACTTTGCCTGAACATGAGATCTCGCCAATGGAGAAGAAAGTCACCAATGTCTATTCCTCGCTGCTACGTGTTGACGGTCGTCTCGGGAGGTAGGATTTACGCCATCGGGGGACACAGTGGCATGAACCGGCTGAAGACCTGCGAGAAGTTTGACCCCAACAAGAATAAATGGATTCGAGTCAGTGACATGAGTTACAGGAGAAGCGATGCTGCCGGGACTGAGATTAACGGTAAGGATGTTTGAGAATCAAGTAAATTAAACAAAAGTGAATTATCGTGGCAAAAGTTGGTAGAGTTTCATTGTAGAACTTTAATGTACTTGATATGGCGCTAAAATGTATCTTGATAAGTTGAAGTCAATATATGTACAGTCTGTATCGGTTATATGGTCAGCTCAGCGGTCCAGAAAAATTAGACCATATAAGCAGGGTGACCATAAATGCGAAACAATACAGCCCTATTGAATTATGGCAGGATTAGATTCACCTAATAAAGAAATAATAATACTTTTAAGAACAATTTAAATATTAATTCGAGAAGTAAAAACTACATTGAATATGTGCAATATTTTTTTTTTGGGGGGGGGGAATTTATTAGCTTACCTTACTAATAATCAAAGGACAGCACAAGTACATACGTACATTCATGTTCAATGTATTAAAAAATAATCAGGTATACAAGTTTGCTTCCTTTTGTTGGTTGTTAACACAATTTTTTCTAAGTCCCTAATAGCTTTTCAATGCTCATCTGCTGCTTCGGAATTAGTAAAAAAACACTTGAGGCCATGTATGAGAGATAACTTCAACCAATAAACACAGATGTCCACTTGTTATCAGGGGGGACGAGAACTGAAAGAGGTGGAAAACTCCGACGATGAGTCTACACAAACAAGAAAGGGGGAAAGGGAGGAAAATTAAGGCTTAAATTCAGGTTCTGTCCGATTTCGCACTGACTTCTTAAAAAAAAAACTCGTTGAAAACATGAAACTGACCATATAACTGGTAACAAGAAATAGAAAATGACTGTATAAGCGGTGCGCTTTAACACATGTACCCTATTAAGTTAGACGGGACTTTAAAAAACTGACCACATAAGAGGGGTGACCTTATAGCCAGTACTGACTAATTGATTTTGATTTAGAATAAGCGCAAGTTTATAAAACAACGTTTTGGGTAAAACACACTTAGTTTTATAGTTTTAGAAAGAATTTTTTGACACGGTTTGTTTTAAAAAATTAAGGATTGTTTAAAAATTCTGAAAGTATTTAAAAAAAATAATAACAGTTTTTTTTTAGGATAAGTTTTGATTCTCTTCAATATTTGTTATAGGGAAAATCTTGGTAAGTGGTGGTTTCAACGGTTTCCACTTTCACGCCACGGTAGAAATTTATGATCCGACTTGCGATCAGTGGACGGTTATCGGGAGCATGATCAACCCGAGGAGCGGACACTGCATGATCAACTACGATGGACGCATTTACGTTCTCGGAGGCTTCAATGGATCTCACCGAATGCGCGAGGGTAAGATACCTACCTTCTCTAGTACGGTATACTAAAACTAAACTCCTCGGCGCAACATCCCTAGGGGGCCAGGGCCTGCGGTGCCAATCTCCGTTTACGCGACCAAGGGCCCCGGGGTGCGAAGCATATGTACCGGTTAGGTGGTCAACCTTACGCAGAACCCCCAGTGTTTAGTTCTCAAGCATGTTTGATCAGTTTGTCTACCCACTGAAGGGATGAAAGGCTGAGTCAACCTTACCCAGGCCGGGGATCGAATCTCGGACCTGTGTCGTTGGAGCTCGAAGCTCTACCCCAACGACACTGGGCTTCAGTATGGTATACTGAAATACATTACTCTGTATTCATATGTACAGTATTAACCCTCTATTCTAAATTTAATCATGGATGTCATCTTGTGACACACACAACTGTTCTGACTCTTGTCAGATGTTTAGCGAAGATTTCTTGTCCACCTTCGGGTTTCATATTATTTAGCTTGTATTTCTTCCTCGTCTAGGTGAGCTCTACATTGCAAAAATCGTAAAAAATCTTATCCCAGACAAAAGATTCATACTTCTGTATCCTTTGGGATTAAAAGTTACTAAGGTTTAAAAACATTAGAACGTTGAAGCTAGACTGATTCCACTAAGCATCAATAGAAAAGCTTCAAGATATACTGAATGCTCAGTAGTAGACCCTCTGAAATTCAGTTTTTAGAATTGGGGAAAAAGAGTGGGTTCCTAGATGATTTCAGATCTAAAAGTAATTTGTTCTCACCTCATCTTTCATGTGCGAAGTGTAAAATATCTATGTTGTCCCTGCTAAATAAAGTTTAAACAACTACGACTACTTGGGATCCTTTCATCCTCTTCCAGCCATGACTACATCTCGGTGATCGTATAAGGCGATTTCACGCAGCAGGGCAAATTCTCAAATTATGACAATTCTGGCTTTAGTTTCAAACGGAAGGGCAGTTTATTGTTTGTCTATTGACTGTTGTAAACATGAACATGAATGGGAAGGGCATTATAGTAGGTCGTGAAGTTGCGACAAATTGCCTTATTGTTTCAACCAAAACACACTCATGTACATTAACTTTCCGATTTTTAAAAAGATTGAATACTTCATTATCAGGATACGACCTATCGTTTACCAACATATCGTTTCACACTTCTGAGTAGTTTCGTTCTTTTCAGTTAGAATAAAATAGTTCGATGTCTTTTATGAATTAAACGTCCCAACGACACATTATGACCTCTACCACAAGTCAGTTAATTCTTGTTATTCAGGTCTTGTTCGTTCAGGTCGCCATCTTACGACCGTACCACCTTAAAACTGACGCGTATTGTCTTTCCCAACTAGAGCCACCTGATGGTAACACGTAGCGAACGGGGGTAACATTCCTCTACTACAAATGTGTAATCTATCAGTTTAACTTTAGTTTTTTTCAATCATTCAGAAAACATATCTCTGTAGTATAACGTTCATCTGTTCCTACAATATTGTATTTCGTGATACATGCATAATCATTTAATCCTTGAAAACGACTTTTAATGGTGTTTCAGTGGAAAGATTCACAGAAGAGACCAATACCTGGGAAACTTTCGTTCCTATGTTAATTGGAAGAAGTAATTTCTGTGCTGCCGTTTATCGTCAAGAAATTTTTGTTATAGGAGGTTACGACGGTAAGTCAACTAATTTATAATTTCTGAAATATATTTAATAAATGTTTGTGGTAACTTAGAGACTCATAGGTAAGAAATAACAGAATACAATTATTTTACCTTTTTGAAACACTGGAAGAAATTTAGCCACTAGAGCTACAAGAAAGTGGTCCGAAATGTTTTTGGCTATTACAATAGATCGAAATACAATTAAGGCGATTTTTCTCCATCATGTCGGTAGAACTGTTAATAGACTGTCTGAGAAAATTGCCAGTCATTGTAAGCAATTGGATACTAGCAGTCGTTTGAATTTATCACGGTAAATGAAATGTTGTAAATAAAAAAAACATCAAAATCATACCAAAAATTAAAGCACAATATGAAAACAAACTATCCTTTTTCCTATTAGGTCTAGGTTTTATTATATAGCGGGTGGCCATAATTAAACTGACAGTGCTCACCGTGTTCTGTAGCGCGATCTATTTGCGAGAATGACGCCACATTTTGTAGGAAGATTAAACAAGGCGGGGGACGAAGGATTTCGCGAAAAAGCAAATTAACCCCAAAATTCACCGATAGGGGAATATTTGGCGCTGTGTAATAGAAAATAGTGTTGATAGATGCAAATCAATACGGAAATTACTAAAATTACAGAGTATCTAAAATTACAGAGTAACCCTCTTAGAGAAATATTTTAGAACAGAAACTTTGTTCCAACAAAAAAACTTTTCTCTGTTCTTACAACTCTCAGGGGCAATAAAAGCAGTGGTCTCGTTTTCTATAGGCACCCAGACGATATCGAGCGTGGAGAAATTCGACAGAATGAAGATGGAATGGCAAAGAGCACCCAATCTCAATATCCACCGAAGTGCTGCTGGAGCTTGCGTCTTGAACAATTCTGGGAGTGGGATATCTTGCGCTCAACGTGGTAAGTAATGCGTTCCCAAAATTTCTAACACTCTTGTGAACAATTTTCTTTAGAGTGAAAACACTTATATTAATATGTAATGCATACGCTTTGATAGTTACAATTGGGTAGTTATAACTCACAATTGATACTTATTTTGTTATACTTCAATGTTTGTAAAGCCAGGTTTTAGACATAAAATACGTAAATAACTTTACAGGGAAATTTGTACCTGGGTATTTTAAATGTCTTATGTTGCCTATAAGCAAGGTCACCCTCAGCTTTTACACTAAATTTCTTAGTCTTTACTTTTTCTTAGTTTTTATATTGTGCAATATAGAAGACAGATATGAAATGGCATCGTGGCATCAACCAGCAGCAGCTCCATATGCACGGTAGTAATTTGTTAGGCATGTAGGACATTTTAAGATATTGATTTTAGTTGACTCATGACAAAAAAATTTATAAAACGATATTAGAAAATTATTAGTTTAAATAAGCTTAAAGAATTCAAAGTGGATATTAATATAAATCAAACTGAAATCAGTATTCAAAATTCAGAATGTGGCATCAACCTCGGAGAGACTATATTGGTTAGGTTTGGAGCGCTACGGTTTACTGTTTTGCTACACGAGAGCCAAGAACACCGGGACCTACTGCTTAAAACCGATACTGAATGACTACAAACATCCATGCTAACAGTGAGATTTTCGAACCCACACACTCTGGTACCTAAGAGCAATACACTACCATTTGGTCATAGACTATATTAGAGTAAAAAAAACTAAACTCCTCGGCACAACAGCCCTCAGGAGGCCAGGGCCTACAGTGCCAATCTCCGTTTTCTAGACCAAGGGCCCTGGGGTGCGAAGCATATGTTCCGGTTAGATGGTCAGTCTTACGCAGAACCCCCAGTGTTTAGTTCCCAAGCATGCTTGGTCCTCCGTTTCTCTACTTACTGAAGGGATGAAAGGTTGAGTCAACCTTGCCCAGTCAGGGATCGAACCTCGGACTTGTGGCGTGGGAACGCGAAGCGCTACCCCAAAGCCACTGGCTTTTAGAGTAGGTTTAATAAATGGATAAAATATTTTCATAGCTCTTGGCCTTTTAAAAATTTCTCTTGCAAGATAGTTCGACCAATTTGCTATTTCTTCGTTTCCTACTTTATATAAGTTTCCAGGAAAGTAGAATGCAAAAATCCTGATGACCACTCTAATGAAATCCACTTTGGTATCACAAAGGTTAATTTGGAGAAAGCCTTATTTCATAAATATGAAGATAAAAAGTATAGGAAAATTTTTATGTTATATAACTACTTATAACTGGAGATGAAATGTAGCTCATTATTGACGAACACTTGGGAAATGCTTACAGAACATCAGTGTTCCGAAAAACACTGGTTCAGAAACTGCGTTAAAATGTTCCGTGGATATCTTTCTTCTATTGGTTAAAGATCTTAAGGTAACCGATAAAGAACGAAGCCAAATCTTTTATGCAATGTGTTCTGGAAATGTTTTAAGTTTTGCAAAATTAAATTATAAAACAATACAAATTATGAAACATAGCTACGAAGAAAATACTTTTACAATGTAAACATAGTGACAATGTTAGCATATTCTCTTGTTAGTATTTTATGTTTGACCACACTCCATTGACAAGTAATTTCACAATATAATTAAGAATAAAAAAGTAACTAAAGTATATTCTTTTTTGTGTGTGAATTTATATTAATAAAATAGATTTTATGACACAATTTACTTTACATTTCTTTGATAAAAGATCCGATAACAGTTCTTAAATTGTTGAATTTCAAAACTTCAATTCCTTTTATCAAACATTCAAAGCTGTCAATCAGCTTATAAAATAGACTAATGCTTGACTTATGTGCAAAGTTTATAGAATGTTACGTGAAGAATTATTTTAATCGACTGCCAAGAAACATTACATTTTCACCATAAAATATTTCCTGGTATTGCACTAATTTTTGTCATCTCTACTTTACATTTTGTGAGCCATGGTAGCTCAGTCGGCAGAGGAAAGCAGTTTCTTAAGAGAGGTTGCTGGTTTGGGGCTCAAGCCGGCCTAAGTTCCGCCGTGTTCGATAAGGGTGACTGGATCACGTAAAATAGGTTCGTAGTCATACTGTCGTCCTACAAGTTCTCAAACGATACCTCTGGGGGTGGCCAGCCAAGCCTCGTGGTCATCTGAATGGTCCCTGGTTCTAAATTAAGCCAACCGAGTTTAGGCAATGTTACTCGCTTCCACAGCATTCCTTAAGTTACTCTTCTCTTCGGGAGGTGTTACAGCTTTGTACCCATGTTTGGCATTAAGACATGTCTAATAGACATGTCTTTATGCCAAATTGTTGAATTGTTTTTCGAAAAATTTTAAAATGAGGGAAAATACTTGGTAAAAATATTGATAGTGATAAAAAAGTGTTTTTAAGTTAATAATTCAGTGTATAACATTAAAATGAATAATGTCGAAAGGTTCTCCCCACGCAGTTAGGCTTTGGCATCCATAAACTTATTCAGGTGGATGTGGGTGTGGGTCATCTAAGTCTAATAGACATGTTGCCAGCTGCAGTAGAAAAAACTTTACTTGTTGTACGTATATAAATATTTAAGCATATACCTATACATTTACGCATTCTCCTCTCGTACAAATTAAACTAACGAAAAACTTTCTTCTAGAATTATTTCCGGCTGCAACGACTAACTTAGAAGAACGGAGTCCTTAATGCAACCTTCAAGATCTTTCCAAGTGATCGACTGGAATACTTTTCTAGTCTAAAAGAATTTCAACATTTATCACTTTCAAACTTCATTTTGAAATCCATTTGTTTAAATTTTTTATGTCTAGACTGTGATAACAAGTTGCTATATCTGTGATATTTTTTTTACAAAGAAATTTTCAAATTTAGAGACGTCGGAGAGTTGTGTGGGCGATAAATGCATTCAAAGAATCAATATTTTTGTAGTTTTGTATTGTGAAGTTAAAAATTCTTTTTGTATACTTGCCAAATGAAATTGTTTTTATACGCTCTGAAAATAAATCCAAATTTTTTTTCTGTATATTTGAAATTTTATTTTCACTTCTTTACATCATTTTCTAATAATGTCGAGTATATCTCTCGTAAGTTTGGTAAATGAATGGAGTTTGGGTAAGACGACACAAGAAATAATTTATTATCAAATAGTTCACAACTCAATATTGTTTAGTCCACTAAGGACAGTTCTGTAAGATCTAGTTCAGAGTAGAAAGAATAAAATAATCCAGTACGCTCTGGTACAGTTCAATGATCTGATCACACAAAACCACTAGTACACAGCTAGCGCTAATTCACTACAGTCTGACGAGGCAAAGCAATACGTATTTTCACACTGAGGGCTTCTAACAGAATGCAAAGCGGCGACGAGTCATAGACCCACAGATATTTCGAAATACTAACGACGTCTTAGGTCCTAGAAGTATCTGGTCATGCAAGTATATCTCTAAAATTTGGCACATAAAATATAATTGCTAAAAGCCTCGCCACCAAGCCAAAATAGGCATTTTTATACAAATTTCGTAACTATAACTACCACATCCCAAGAAATCGGTCACAGAATGTATTAAATCCCGAATTCAAAGAGTATTTAATGATATTAAATGGGAGATAAAATTATTTTAAATGATATAAACGTAGATTAAATGATTTCTGGAGAAAATATATTTAAAATTACGCTGAAATTCTATTTATTTTGTATTGATAATAAATAGATAAAAGCAAGTTAAAGTTTAACTGATCTGCTTACGTTCCAAAATTCATACTGAATAATTTTGTAATCTGAATCTAAAGATTGTAGCTCCGATCGCCAGTCCAATGATTCGTGTTATGAATAGTGACCATGTACGGAGTCTATGAAAAGTTAAATGAAAAGTTAAATTTGAAAGTTAATTTGGGATTGTGTAAAGCATGCGGTAGCCCTATTCTTATCCTAAATTAAATGATTACTAACATTTTTATTAAAACAGAGAAGGTTTAGTTATAATGAAAAATCTATTCATTAACAAAATATAAGTACATATATTCAAGTTGCTCATTTTCCTCATTAGTTTTTTTTAATTGTGTTAATACTTCAGAGTGATAAAAATTCGAATCCCCCTCCCCTTAAACTGAATGCCGCTGGTTTCATGGAATCTAAACTAATCTTTGAAAGTCCGACAATCAAACATGAAATGAAAGTAAACCGAATATATAATTTTTTTCTACAAAAAGCTCGTAAAATTATAGAGATCACAACTGAGAGATATTGAAGATATCAAAAAGATACATTTTCGTTGGGGTTTTCTACATTCAGAGGATATCTCTACCATTTAACGGTCATTCCTTTATGAAATTGTATTCATAAAAGGCTGTCATTTATAACAGAAGGTATATATATGTGTGTGTGTGTTTTATATATACATGTTTTTACATTTTTAGATTTATTTTTTATATTTTCATAGAGAATTGCACTTAAAAATTTATTCCTGGAGAAGTTTTTTTAAACTTTCTAATAAATGAAAAAAATTTCGTAAAAAAAAAATCTGTTTTCAAAAGGTCTAATTTTTTAATAAATTAAATTTCAATATTTTTTTAAGCAACACATTTCTTATACATTGGACTAGTGAATCACCTAAAATCTTTGCTTAATTTACATTTGGTAAAAAAATTGGGTCCTTCAAAATCATACACATTGGATTTTTTAACTAATTTTCATTACCTTTATATCTAACTATGAGTGTAACATCATTAAAAATTATCCAAATTTAAAGCTTTAGATCATTCACTAGTGAATACTATCAAAAGCATTCATAATAATTTGCAATAAAATATTTTAAGAAATTTTTGAGAAATCGCATTTCAAGTTTCGACATTTTATTAAAAATACCGTTCTGAGAAAAACGCATTTGAAGTTTATGAAAGCAACTTTAACTGTTAAAAAATTAAAATACATGTTTAAAATTCCCCACACTTTCTTGCTTCAAAACTCTCTAATTGTCAAGTTGCTAATTATTAAAAATACTAGATAAATGTTTAAACTAATCTTCATGAAAATTTTGAAAAGTTTTCCCCAAAAAATATTCTTTAAAAGGCTTTAAATTCACAACTTCCGGTTCCGAAGTGGCTACTTCCTTTTTGTTTTGACAGCTGTCACTGATGTTTCAAACAGCTGTAACTTTTCTTTAAAATGCCATAGAGACAAACAAAAACAGATTTAGAAGTCTAAAAGTTGAAATTTTACAATAGGGAAATTAAAAAAAATATATGATTTTTGGCAAAAAATGACGTTTTTAACGTAGGCGGATACCTTAAAAACATCTATTTTTAACAGACCTGAACTAGAGTGCTAGCTGTTAGTAGATCGAAAATGAATTTCAAATGTTAAAATAAAAATATTTTTAAAAATTCAGTAGAAAAATTTTACTAACTATTTTAGCAGACTTCAAATTGGTGTTTAATGAGTTATAAAAGAATATATAATGTTTAAATTAAATATCTTTTTTAAAAAAGGTCGAAAATTCGAAAAATTCGAAAAGAAAAAAAAAGTAGCTCTGGTCTGCCGTATTGTAACGTATATCGCTGAAATATCCAACTACGACTTTATTTTTTATCGTTTCAAAAACCATTTAATGGAGGAAAAATGTTCTTTTTAAGTCGTTAACACCATTTATAATTACTGTAAATGGCACTTTCCATAATAGCATTTCCCTAAAATAGAATTTTCCCCAACGAATCTTAACTTCTGTAGAGCGAATATTTACAGCACGTGAGTCTAAACGAGTATTCGATCTGTTCCATCGAATGCGAGCGTCGGCCGACTTCAGTGTTAGCCGTATCCATGGCCAATCTGCCTTTCGCGTGAAGAATGTGCTTGACGTCACTTGCACAGTCAATAATGAAATCGTTTCCAAACGAAGAGAAAAAAAGCCCAAAAGAATTTCGTCGGGCCGCAATGTTGTTGGGATGACGTCTGCACGAGGTGCACGAAAAGACACAGCCGGCAGGAGAAAACAGGAATTAGCATGCGGTGGGATAAAAAGGTACATATATATATTTCAAATGTTCGTAATATTATTAGCAATTATTAGTAAACTAGGTAAATATTTTGGAAGAATTAATAAATTTAACATGAGGAAATAAAAGCAAATTTATTAAATCGGTATATTAAACCGGAATTATTCCTTTATTTTCTCTACTTTTGTTAGTTGATATTTAAGTATATGAAGTATATATTGTTTACTTTTTCTTTCTTTATATAAGGATAAAATGAATAGATAAATTATTTTTAAAGTACAATTTATACATACCATATGCGTAATTGATAATAAATTACGTAAATATTAAATAAAAGATAATTTTTACAACTTTTAAAGGAGTAAAATTTATTAAATAAAAAGGTACTTTATTATAATATAGTATAAATTTTACATTAAGTAAACTCTGCAACTAAGAAAGCATATATTAACTGTTTGAGTGCGGTGAAGTGCAATCGCAATTCGCTTGTTATGTGCCAAAAATGCGGAAAAGCGCGACAGCAGTTCTCTTGTTTTGTACCGAAAATGCGGAGACGCTGCTGTTCGTTAGTATAATTTGCGCATTTATTGAGAGCAGTTGAAATCATATCAATCGCAGTTTGTATTCATTTTACTCAATTGGGATTTTTAATAATATAAGAATTAAAATAAAATACAGTGATAAGTAGTCATGCAGTAGAGCCGTGAATTGTGGTACGGTAGACAAAATAATGGTGTTTTATTTATTTATTTGTAGTAAAAAAAACTTTTCGTTGTTGTACAGAAATTAGAAACTGTCTTCACTTTCTCAACAAGTGTTATACTGATCATTATTCAGGGTTCTCACACTTTTTCCAGAACAAAAAATTAAGGACTTTTTAAGGACTTTCTAAGGACCAAAGTAACTTTTTATAAAGACCTACTAGAAATACACGACATAACGGCATAAACCCTATCTCCTGAGGAATGTATTTTAATGATTATGAATCAGACAAGGCATGATCAATAAATGCCCTACAATATTTCAGAATTAAGTTTTTAAAAATGCCTAAAAATTAATATAAGATAAATCTATTTGACAAAACCTAATTTTGAAAAATGTACATCTAACGTTTTTGAGTGATCAAACTAAAAATAAATTGTGAATAAAAACATTATAAACAGTATATATCTTCCATAAGTAACTGAAATATCTATAAATCCCCATCCAGCATGCTTCGTTTAATTAAAATCTGTATGACTGTTAGCTATTAGGAAAGGGCAGCTGACTTTAAACCTTTTAAATATAAGAAAGCTTATTTGTCGTATAAGAAAACTGATAGGAAATCACATGAGACTGTGGATCTCGTCGATGGAGAATTTGATCGTTTTCCAATTTAAAAATTAAGGAGTTTTTAAGGATCTTTGACAAAAATTAAGTAGTTTTAAGGGCCCTTAAAAATGAAAACTAAAATTAAGGAGTTCTTAAGGACTTTTAAGGACCGTGGGAACCCTGTGTATATCCTATTCAATGATATACCTGTAATGTCGCAAGAAGCTTCTCGGCTTTTGTGATTTAGGTTTATTACAATGAGCCTGATTAAACCGGCATTCTAACGTTATGAAGTAGTTTATGAATACTCTATGTAAACTTAGGTATTTTCCCTCTCCTTTTTAATGTATTGCTTGTGTAGTAGAAACAAGCTATGATATATATTGTTTTAAAATATTATCAAAAATTTCATACATACACATAAAGAAAACACAGGTTCATCCCCTATTTTTTAAGTAAGAAAATTTGGCAATCATCTATAAATACAAAGCTTTCTCAAATGAATATATCATAGCATGAATACACTACACACGACCGAAACCCTATTTCGATAAAAAAAAAAAAAAAGTAGCAACAGAAAACGTTTCAGAAATCGCCACAAAGTTCTTCTATATTTAAACATGAAATATTTCTAAAAAAGAAAAATACCCTGAAGTATTTCACTTTAGAGATGGTTACTTTGCAACTGACCATTCGTGAGGTTTGATGAAGTATGACACTGGTTCACCCACTATTTTTTTACGTTAACTCCTTCCAGTACGATTTAATAATGAAAAACTGTGCATGAAATAACCATTTAATTTTTATTTAAAAAACTTGTTTCATTTTACAATTCTTACATATTCTTAATTAAAATCCACTTTTTACATAGTGTTAAATAATATCAGAAACAGTAAAATTAAGAAAATATCAAAGCAAAACATTAATAAGGTATACAGATAATAGTCTTCAAGCTAGTGGTACTTTTCAAAACGAAGTGCAAAGGAATTCTTAATTGTTTACACCGCCAAGTAGTCTCACTTTTAATTGGATTCTTGTAACACACACGGCATTTCTTAGTAGGTTTTCTTTTATTCTGACTCATTAATTTGGCAATAACTTGTACCAAGTAAACAATATGCAATAGTGACTGGTGATTTTCACAAGTGATAAAAGTGTTGTGCCAAATTCAGTACACTAGAAATTTTAAACTAAATTATCATATTTAACAGTAACTTTAATCGCATGACGAGTGTAGCTCGTCATTGTGCGGTATGGAATGAAAAACTAATGACGAGCTAGACTCGTCATTTTACCGGAAGGGGTTAAGAAAATTTGGCAATCTCCTAAAATACAAAGCTTTTTCAAACGAATATATAATAGCATGAATACACTACACACGACCAAAAGCCTAATTCGATAAAAAGTAGCAACAGAAAACATTTCAGGAATCTCCACAAAGTTCCACTATAATTAAACATGAAATATTTCTAAAAAAGAAAAATTCCGTGAAGTATTTCACTTTAGAGGTGGACACTTTGCAACTGACCATTCGTGAGGATTGATGAAGTATGCGTGTTTGTCGTCGGACTCTCTAAAAGAAAGACTGTTTCACGCAATTTTCAGATAAAACGAATAGAACGTATGTCGATGAAATGGTTTTGTAAGCTTTTTTTCAGCCAATCGATTTATTTAGTAGTTAATAATTTCAGTTACATTATTGATACATGTCTTTATACTAAAATGCAAACATAGTTTGTTACCATAGTTTTCGAAAAACTTTGTTTAAACATTATATGCTTAACAGATTTTTGTTTTTCCAACGCCGAATATCTTAAATCTACAGTTCCGGTGGTTTCAAACATCCTTTAAACATGCAGGAGGACATATATGTTCATATTTGACGTTTTTCAAAGGGTGCAGCATCCTGTGCTTTTTATAATACATTTAATTTGCGAACTATTTTTTCAAAAGGCGTTGTTTTAGGGAAACGGGTAACACTTGAATATTTAGAAATTTGAAGTTCTGTGTGATGAACCCTGTCGATGTCCAACTGATGAAAAATTTACAAATCTATAGTTAAACAATGGCAGAGTGAAAAACAGTATTTTACAATTTTTTTCTGTAACTTAAGGTAAAATACCAATTAAAATTGTCGTTTTAGATTCTTTTTATATTGGATTTATTAATTAAATTACTAACCCAACCGGGATATATTCTTCACTGTAACAATAAGTTACATTCGGTTCAGCTCCCCGTGGGTTTTCGTCGGGGACATGCCGGGGCAGGACCGGTTTGAACTGCAGAGAGACTTCTGACTTCTTCCAGCCAATAGAGGTGTCCGTTCTGTGAGAGTGCAGCTATGTTTAGGTTTGCGAAACTGATTTGCTCGTCGCACTCACACGTTGTGGGTTGAATGCCCAAGTTTTTATTTCGCGACTCCAGGAAGCGTGTGGTGTGGCCAGAGAAAATAAGTGCACTTAAACTTCATCAAGTTTTGGAGAATTGTGATTGGTCTCCAGGAGGCGATTCAGGACCATCCTTGAAGTCCCGGTCCTTCTGGGCAGAGCCGGGAAAGGGCGCATTGTAAAAATGACAATGGAACAACGAACAGGATAATGGAAAAGTGTACGGTTGCCTGAGTCGAAAGAAGGAAGGTAAAGAATGCAGCGTATTCTTGGAACATTGGCAATTTTTTTTTAGGCGTAGCACGTGGAGTGCTCCTTTTACTTTTTAATTTTTATATATTTTTTTTGCATATTTTCTTGTCGTTTCTTCTAATTTTGAACATTGTAATATAGAACAGTGGTATTATACTATAATTAAAAGCAATGTAAATCAACTTTGGGTTATCAATGTCTTCGAAATGACAATACAATGTACTACACCACAACACGTTCGTTTGGGGGATTTTGACCCCCCCCCTGGAGTGGACTCCTGTTTTTTTCTCTCTGCTAGAGTCGAAAATTTTTTGGAGCGGACAAAGTTATTACCAGAAGAAAGAAAGGTGAACGGCTGGCATCCACGATTTGTGAAAGAACCCTTGGCAAATAAAGATTAGCCATTTTTTTTAGGGCCGACGCCGACTCGAGAGCAGTCTTCGATCTACAAATGATAAGTTGATTCAACTATTTGTATTCCTTAGGCATTTATCTAATTATATAAAATAATTTAATCAAGACCTATTTCTCATTTTTGTCTTAATGAGTTTTAATTTCTTTCTCAAACACTAGACCAAAGTAACATTTTTTTACATTCACACACCGCGACCCTTGCCCTCGAAAACGGTAACTGGCACCATAGTCCATGGTCCCCAAGCAAGGTTGTAGTGTCGAGAAGTTTAGTTTATATAATTTGTTAGTGCGCACTTCATCTGAATACTCATTATATAGTAATTAAGTGATGTCTTGTTATGCTACACTAATATTAAGATATAAATTAGGAATCCAATTATATATTCAAGCAATACATAGTTCGACTTACAAAACAAATTCCATAGTCGTGCCATGTTTCTTTATATGTTTATTACTATGTCTATTAAAATATATACACTTTTAGACTTTACATATACTTTTTAAAGGATGGTTTTTACATAGGTTTTGATGATAAAAATCATTTCAATTTTCTTTTTACATTTTTGATTAATTAGTTTTTTAAGGGGCACTATTTAATCAACCTTGATAATAAAATCGATTGATGATAAAAATTATTTCAATTTTCTTTTTACATTTTTGATTAATTAGTTTTTAAGGGGTACTATTTAATACCTTGATAATAAAATTGATTGATGATAAAAATTATTTCATTTTTCTTTTTTACATTTTTGATTAATTAGTTTTTAAAAGGGTACTATTTAATCAACCTTGATAATAAAATGGATTGATGATAAAAATTATTTCAATTTTCTTTTTACATTTTTGATTAATTAGATTTTTAAGGGGTACTATTTAATCCACTTAATTCTAAGTAAACTTAAATTCTTCAGGAATGAATAGGCGAGTATTATTGTGATTTTATTTTGTATTGCATTCTGAATCTTCACTGATTTTAATAAACGATAAAATATGTATATATGTGTTCACATTTTTTTAATAATCATTATGATTTAATATCATAATTTTTATAATATCTGTTGAATGTCACATAAAAATATTTCGGTTGATAAAACATTATTTTAATGCACATTTATAATCATTTTTACTATTACAGTTTAGGACACCATCTCACACGGATGCCACTTCTCACACACACACAGAATTTTTTTTTTCGTGGAACATGACAATAACGCCACCTAACGGCGTGAACCTCATCAATATCAGAAAAAGGTGTTTCAGTCAGGGTACTTTCTATACATTACACTGGAACTATTTGTCAATAAAGCATACATTATGCGTACTAACAGATTATGCGAAATCTTTTAAGTATCACGTAAAATAACCTCAATGGGGAAATACCCTAATTAAATCTCTAATTAGAATCTGAAAAAAGACGGCCTTTACTAACATGCATTCTGATTCTGTGTATTGAATTATAACCGAACATGCTGGAAAAAAAATAGATCAAATAAAACGTGCTAATAAGTTTGGATTTTTTTTATAACAAACTATATACTACACAAAATAACAACCACTACAATATGTATTATTAACATCTTTGCTTACTTTTACCACTAATATAAATTAAAACATTTTTTTACAAAAACACATGCTAGTAACTTCCCCCAATGTTTCGTTCCTAAACATGCTTAGTCCTCAGTTTGTTTACCTACAGAAGGAAGGTAAGAGGTTGAATCAAACTTGCCCAGCTTCAGGACTGAACTTCGGACCTGTACTTTGGGCGCACGAACCAATACTCTATCGCCCCTGGGATTCAAACAAATCATCTACTTATTATAAGAGCTTATATGTAGAAATTTTTAGAGAAAACAGCAAAAACTTACTTTTCAGTGGCGTGTACAGAAAACGGAAGCGTTTTATTTATTTATTTATGTATTTTTGTGTGTGTTTATGGATGAACAATTGAAAACACTTACTGATTCAATCTTATTTCATTCTGTCACCAGAGAAAGTGTTCGGTGATTTAACTAAAATACTGGTAATAGTATGACTCTAGTCCTATAGAACGTACACATAGTACGAATTCAGAAAAATTAAACTGAAAATTGTACATTTTTGCCAATATTCTACAAACCCTTCGGCTATCAGCTTTTGACAGTTGAGTTCTATTTTTATTTTATGTCTACATGTTTAACGATGTTCAATATAGTCTCAAAGGGTTTCAATTGCTACATTACACTGTAAAGGGGCTTTTTGTTTCGAAGTCCAACAACTTAATAAATTATAACTACTACTGACTAAAAAACTTTTTTATTCTTCAGAACATTTTTAAAATTAACTTTCATAACATAATTATATTTCATACTAAAGTAAAAAATATATAGAACATTTGATACAACACCGCTATCCAAAATGTTTTGCAAGATCATTTGTTATCCATAAAATAACACAAATTCTATGGCATAATTTTATGTTAAAATGAAGAGAAATGTATGGTCTACATAATAATCAACTACATAATAAATATAATACCAGAAAATATTTTCTAAAAGTCATTCAAAACTGAAAAAACTTTAGCTTAAATTTTATGTTAATTATTTGAAATACTACAATACTGTCATAATATTTATTTCTTATTTATATAAAGAACAAGCATATAGTCAAAAATGAAAATTTTCAAATTTGTACTTTTGTTTTTAATATTACGGAAAACCATAAATTTATATTTTGAGAGAAATCTTTTAAAGTTTAACAACAAGTGACACGTTTAATACATTCTACACCTCGAGTTTTACAAAGAATATTTCAATGTAATTTTTTAAATGTTGAGAATTAACTACGAAAAACGATTCGTTATAATTTTGTATCTTATTTATTTTTTATGTTACATCTTCTGAAAACTTTCAATTCTGTATATTGAATGGTCCGTTTAAACGCCAGTAGAAAATAAATTATATTTCAGAGAGTTATGAAATGTTCAAGGAAAAGACAGATTTTACCTACCAGTGATCTCTTGAAGAAAAGTTTGGATAAATCATTCAAAATACACAACTGTAACGAACATGGGGTTCTGCATGGCACCACCTTGCAGGGTTTGCATTATCGAGGTAAGATATGAACATCCTATTAATTATATTATTTCTTAAAAGCTTCAATATTTTAAATATATGTTACTTTTCTATTTGAAATATCTCTTAAACCTGTCTAATAAAAACTAAACAGAACCATAACTTATTCGAGTAGTTCTTACCGTTAAAATGCCTTCCACATCATATTAGACCAAGGTATATGCGGTATTGCCTAATTTGACCAACAAAATCTGAGGGGGGATAGCAGGCACGAGTGGATCGGGACAGCCTATTTTGAGTGCTTACACTTCCGGTAGAAATTTGCTTGACTCACTAGCGCCATCTATTAGTTAATATATTAACTAAAACTACTCAATTTATTGGACAATTATTTTATTATATTATTTACATTTTTGACAATATTTTCAGTCAATTTTCTCCTTTTTATTTGAATTTTATTTGAATTTTATTTAATTTTTTACTTTAATTTTTGTTAGTTTTTATCGTTTTAAGTTTATAAAATTAGTTTCTGCTAAGAAATAAGCCTGAGAAGTGCTAGTATTTATAATATTTTATTGTAATAAATTTATTAATTTAAATATTTATTATTATTTTTATAATTTAATCTTTTATTTTATTTCTAATATTTTCTTACATTTTTGACAATTTTTAAAATTGATTTTTATTTTTAACTGTCATTAAAATTTTTTTTTATTATTTTAAAATCAACTTTTGCTATTATAAACTTTATACCTCCAGCTGTCTATAATGGGCAGTAAACAGCCCGATTTTTAAAGATAAAAACATTATTCTGAAAAAATGTTATAATAATATAATAATTCAGAAACTTACATTTTTCTATCGAAGAATATTCATAAGTTTAAATTTTACTATTCTTCTGAAAAGTATACATCAATATTAAATAATTATTTCACTTCGCAAAGAGTAAAAAAGAATTCTTGAATATTCTTTGATAGAAAAATATAAGCTTCTAAAGTATTATATTGAGTGATATTTCAATGAGTTATTTTCTCATGCTTTAATCAGGCTATTTACTGTCCATTACAATAAACTGAGAACAAACATTGTCTGAATAATGTAATGATATTGCATATTTTAGCACAAATTTGCTTCACCTTCCATGTTTAACACGTTGTATTAAGAATCTTCGACACAGGCACACGAATACTTAAAATAGATGGCGCCAGTGAGCCAAGCCATTTTCCACCGGAAGTGTTAGCACCCCAAATTAGCTGTCCCGATCCACTCGTTAGCAGGCAGCAAGAGGGTGACAAGTTACCATAGAGCATGGGATCGCAAACCACAGTTGTGAAAATCGCAAAATTAGCTATAACAAGTTATCGAATGTCACAAAAAAGAGAGTTCTGCAGAGTCTGCATTATCGAGGTAAGCTATGAATATCCTATTAACTATATTATTTCTTAAAAGCTTCAGTGTTTTAAATATATTTATGTTACTTTCCTATTTACAATATCTCTTAAACCTTCCTAATAAAAACTAAACAGAACCATAATTTATTCGAGTTGTTATTACTATTAAAATGGTTTCGGCATCATATTAGACCAAGGTATATGAGGCTAATTTGACCAACAAAATCTGAGGGGTGATAGCAGGCAGCAAGAGGGTGACAAGTTACCATAGAGCATGGGATCGCAAACCACAGTTGTGAAAATCGCAAAATTAGCTATGATAAATTATCGAATGTCACAAAAAAGAGCTAAAGTTTTTTATTTGACATAGAGAAGGATTACAATACAGACAATGCATGAAAATTTAATGTCAGAAATGTGATAAAGTTTTATAGGAATTATTCGAAGTTACACTTGCGAAAATCAAAGTACAGCCGACACCGAGGGACTAACAGCCGGTCTCACCAAAATCGCTTAACTGCTAACCGCTGTTAACCCATGGTTCCCCAACGGATTTTTACACACTTGTGAAAGTCGACACTCGCTAGGCTGAAAATTTGATCTACCGGTTTGGCGCATTGGCGTTAAAGCTGGTATCCCGATTTTTTTCGCCAATTTTTGTGTCTAGGTAATGCAAACAAATTGATATACATTGATATAAATACACGCCAATAGCAAACGGAATTTTTGGGGTTGCCACTCTATGGTAGTCCAAATCCAGGATCGCGAATTTCGCGTATGTAGAAGACTCTCCTGCAATTATTGCCCTCTAGAGGTCACAGTTTGCATTTTCGGACACAAGTTCCAATGTAAATCTTGTTCATCCTGATATGACAGACCAGCATGTTAAGTTTGTAAACGACCTTTTGGGACACCCTATACTTTTTATCCAACCTTCGTTATACTGACAATAAGTTTTATTCATTCAATAATTTCTCTGTTCTAAAGCTAAGGGTTTTAATACAATCATTTCCTTCGTGCATTTTAATTTGTTTTCAAGTATTCTACACTGTTAAAATATGTTTTGTTCTTTTTCTATGTTTAGGACAGTGCTCGAAATTTTCCAGAATCCTCCAGCGATTTAGATCTTCCCGTGAAAGACAGAAAATACACAGATTCACAATATTTCAAACTTCTTGTCTTTTTCTTGACATTTCTGGTAAATAGCAAATTTTTTATTAGTTTCTACTTTTGTTAATTTTGCATAACAAGGACTATTTTTTTGTCCTTTAACTGTTGTTTGGATTTATTGAGATTTAACCGGATTTTAGCTTTATACTTTCTTGTACAAAGAAAAGGAAGTATCATAATCCGAAAAATTTTGGTATTCATGTCTCAACGGTAATAACCATTTTGACAGTGATATGTCCATATCCCATTCTTTTTTCAACGTTTTCACAGAATGCAGAAGCAATATGGATTGTAGCCAAACTAGATTGGATTGTAGCCAAATCAAGCCAAACTAGAAGCTAGGGGTCCAGTTTGATAAACATTCTCTAGTGACCTGCTTCGAAGTAATAAGTAGTATTTTGATAATGAAAAGTTCAAGTTGAAGTGCATTTTGATAAAAGTCAACAATAACTATAGTCCCAAAAACTATAGTCAAAAATGAAAATTTTCAAATTTGTATTTTTGTTTTTAATATTACGGAAAACCGTAAATTTATAGTTTGAGAAAAAACCTCTTAAAGTTTAACAACCCACAAGTGACACGTATAATACACTCTACAAGAAATTTTTCAATGCGATTTTTTAAATGTTGAGAATTAACTGCGAAAAACGATTAACTATTAGTAACTATAGTTCTAAAAATTTTAAACTTTTATAACGCGGGCACTGGCCTGTTAAACTCAAAGGTAAAAAATCCGACATTTTACATAATTTTTTGCAGATGATAATGTAATGAAATATCACAATTAATACTATTCAAAGCCCATGGAATACTATGTTTATAAAAAAAAAATTACAGATGAAAACATGACTATAAC
The DNA here is from genome assembly GCA_032207245.1 of Pardosa pseudoannulata. NCBI lineage: Eukaryota > Metazoa > Arthropoda > Arachnida > Araneae > Lycosidae > Pardosa > Pardosa pseudoannulata. The sequence continues at coordinate 160,265,159 of CM063506.1, read as the reverse complement.
ATCTTAAAAAAAGGAACTTTTTAAGCAATACATGTAGATTAAATTACCACAACGTACATAGTCTGACGACTTCAGTGTTCTCGAGGAAAGAGGTAGCTTGAAGAAGGGTCACAGTCAAGATAAAATTGGAAATTACTTTTATTTTTTCTGAAGTAGATACTGCTATATATACAACGGGATTCTAATTCTCCCCATAACAAGTAAAAATGTAGAGGATTTTCGGCTGGCACTGAATTGCCAAGACGATCACAGTCGGGAAAATAAAAGATTAAATAATCTCACAAATGGGGAGGTTCTTCTAGAGTGCAATGCAAACCAATCTATCCCCCGTTCGGTATCCGAGACCCTGCCGCTCCTTATGAGCGGACTTTAAGAGTCTCCCGAATGTAATAGCTAAAAAGCTGGCTCTGGTCAAAAGACTGGAAAGCCTCCACGTGGTCAAAACACCTCCGTAAAAAAATCTTAAAAAGCCCGAAGTCGAAAAATTCTAGGCTTTTTATAACTGGGGGTCAAGTACGGTCCCGCCAACCGTTTTATGGTGAGTTACGATTCCAGTTACCTGACAACTCCAGCTAAGGTTATAGCTAGATTTTTTCAGTTAAATTCTCATTTGCTAGCTGTCCCGATTCCGAAATTCCCGCGGATTCATTAACGTGACCGGTCAGGACCGTAACGCCTATTCAATCCAACTATCAACATCTCAGACTCTGCGAAGGCACGCTATTGTAAAATGGTCAACAGGTGAGATCTCCAATCAGCTGATTTGGCACGTCCTCTGAACATAGGCGAGTCCTCACAATAGGAACAACAACTATCTTGGCCCAACTAAAGATACTTGGTAAATCCACAAGATCGCCAAATTTAGCGAGAAAATTTGTGGAGTGCCACGTGCATTTATGTGTATTAGAAAGATGATTTCAGCGCTGGATTTGTGGATTGCATTGTTTTCCTTTCGAGAAGGCCAAAGGATGGCCGAATGGTTAGAGCGCTGCTCTTCGGTACGGGAGTTTGTGGGTTTGAATCTCATTATGACATGGTTGTTCGGAACCTTCTTTAAGCAGTAGGTCCCTGTCTCAATAACCCCCGTATTGCAAAAAAGAAGACCGTAGCGTTCCAGTTCGTACCAAACCAACCTTTCGGAATGCGATTCCATCTAGGCAAAAGATTAGCTTCACACCAAGAAGAAAACCAAACCTTAAGCGGGATTCAAACTAGTGTCCTCCAATATGTCCGATAAATATGCGCCCCTCTATACGGACCAAACGGCAAATCAGTGGCGTACGCAGAATTTTTTCAAGGGGGGGGTTCATAATTCTAAAAAATAATAGCACGCATAATTTCTACTAAAATTTTTATTTTTGCTTTTTTGTTTGATCTCAGGGGGGGGGAGTTGAACCCCTAGCCCACCCCCCTTTCGTACGCCCCTGTGACAAATATTTCCTTTATAGGCTGTAAATAAACATTGATAAATAAGCAAATACCTTTGACTTTTAATCCTTTTCACTTCACATTATATTTCAATTTTGTTAGTAGCAGTTCTCAAGGCTTTTACCTTAAATTCTTCAATTAAAAAATAGGACAATTTAAATAAATAAATGAAAAGACAAATTCAATCAAATGTCAGCTTTATTTACAGTTTTGCACGTTTTACATACAGAAAAATTGGTTTGTTTTCTTACTACAGGTATCTTTCTATTTGAAAATCTATTGGTTTGGATTTGAAAAAATGTCGAGTAAGGCTCGACAAAAGAGCCCCTAAGATAAAAACTGATGTCGAGTAGCACTCGACACAAGCAGGGAAAACGGTTAAACTCTCCTTTTTAGATTCTTCTTTAAATGCTTTTTTTTATAAATCATTAGAAACAGATTAAGTTATTTAAATTTTCCCTGTTAATAAATCATTAATACCAAATTACAAACTCTTGTTTGTTATTTTATTCAAATATATCATCAATGGCAAATAATAAATTCAGTTTTTTATTAGCGAAATCTTTTTTGTTTTATAAATTATCAAATACAGAATAAGTTTATAATATTTTCATTATAAATAAATCATCAATAGCAAATAAAAATTAAATTCGTTATTTGCAAATTCTCTTTAGCTTTTTAAATAATCAAATACTGAATAAGTTATTCAAAATTTCCCTCTAAATAAATCATCAATAGCAAATAAAAAACTCAGCTTTTTACAAACTCCCTTTTGTTTTATAAATAATGAACTAAGAATAAGCTATTCAAATATCCCTCTATATCATCAATGGTAAATAACAAATTCAGTTTTTTATTATCGAAATCTCTTTTGTTTTATAAATAATCAAATACAGAATATGTTTATAATATTTTCATTATAAATAAATCATCAACAGCTTATAAAAGTTCAATTCGTTATTTGCAAACTGTCTTTAGCTTTATAAATAATTAAATACTGATTAAGTTATTCAAATTTTTTCTCTAAATAAATCATCAATAGCAAATTACAAACTCTGTAATCATTATTATAAAAATCCAAAATTTCAACCGTGAATATGCTGGCTATTATAGCTGTAAAGCAGAGGTGGACAAAATCCGGCCCGTTGAAAAATCCTGTATACAATTTTTTTAATCTCTTGTATACCATTTTGTTGAAATCAACAGTATTTGTACTCGTAGTGTACATTTAAATAATGAAAAATATATAAATAATAGAGAGTATTATAATTTGAACAGCTGTAATCATATCCCTACTTTAATGTATGCAACATACATACTCTCATAAAGCGTGTGGTCTGTTTACTACATAGAATTGAACGTGCATTCCTCTCATTCTTCGATTATTCTATTTTATCGAACTATTCTATTTTAACGTTTGATGTTTGTCTTTTCTTTTTATAATTCTATTTACTATTATATTTACAAAATGTAATATAAATATACGAATGTTTAATAACTATGATCAAAATAAAATAATTTGTATAATAATTTGTTAAGATATAAATAAATATCAAAATAAAATCTTTCATTAACTGATTTATTTAATGACCATTAATTTAATATAATGGATCCTATTTCTTTAAAAATGACGTGACATATTTTACTGGGCACAAATGGTTCGCATATACACCTAAGTAAGACAATTTATTATTACTATTATCTTTTATTAACTGTCAAATTTCTCTGTCCAAATGCTTTAAAATGATACTTATAGTGTTTTTGTCAAAAAAATTTCTTGGGCAGGGAAAAAACTCCACCCAAAACATTCGCGTGTGCACAGCGTACGCGGTATAGTCCTCCGGCCCGGGAGACATTTTGAAAATTTCATTTTGGCCCGCGCTTAAAAGTATTTGCCCACCCCTGCTGTAAAGGGTTAAGGTACAAATATATACGCTTCTTCTACATGGTGTAAGCGATAAACATTGTAACTGCCCTATCTCTTTAAATAGTGTTCCTAAATCTTGCATATTATTTGGGTTAGATTTATCACCAAATCTTTACTGAATCTACCCCATACTCTTTTAAATTGATTACTGATATTTATTTTTAAATATACTTTTAAATATACTTATTTTTTATTAAATATACTTACTTCTTCAGGTTATTAGTGTAAGTGTAGCTGGCATACGTGGGGACATCAGACGCTTGACTCATGGGTACGATGATAACGGAAATATTTGTGGCTACCGGAATGAACGTATCAGAGGTGTCAACGATTCGGGATTAGACTTTACAAATAAGAAGTGAGTCATTGAAAATAAAAAGTAGTTTTAGATATATTTTCTTCCAGAAGCAACTTCGTAAATCATGTTTTTTGATTCTATAAAAAATAAAATAGTCTGCTCCTTTTTAGATTAAAATTTTTCTTAGATCATAATTAAGGGTACGATTTTCTAAAAATTATTTAGTTTTGTTACATGAAACAATACATTTTTGTAAAAAAAATTAAATGTATACCACCAAGTGAAAAATACAAATCCAAGCAAAATACAGTGGATTCCGCTTAATGTGATCTCGGTTAATGTTTGAACAAATCGCTTATTATATTAAAATCACTGTAGCGATTTTCTCTATATCAGTTGTATTAATTATCGCTATAATTACATCGGTTACTATAAATCGTTCGAAAATATTCATACTCGAGATTTCAAATGGAACCGAACTTCCCTTTTTGAATTCTTGACTTCGAAAATATCTTTTCTTTTTGTTTGTGTATGAACACGATAACTTAAGTACGTTTTCAGTTAAAGAAACCAATTTTTCTATAAGTACATTTAGCTTAATTGTAGTTTTCAATCACAGTGTTACAATCAGTACTAAATGTTTATCCTTTTCAATGCCGCTATTAAATTCATAAAATAACTTTTTGGCGTAGCTAAAAGGCAGATATAATATAATAATAAAGTTATGTCCGTCTGTTTGGTTATGAAGTGGTTTGTACTTGGACTGGATAGAAATAGAAAGATTCTTGATGAGTAAGGTTTAGCAACGTTCGAAATCCATTTTTTCCAACATTTATGCCATTATTTCAAACCATTCCCTGTTAAGAGCAGATTAAATTTTTTCAATTTATCGCATAAGAAATAGAAAAATAACATTTTTTCTATCATTGAGACGTCATTTCTTTAGCCACCTCATTTAATCCTTTCTTCTTTAAATTATGTTAAATATCGTCTGCATTATTTTCATACGTTTTTATCACTGAACTTAGATATGCGTCAATAATTTTTCTTTTAATTTGACTTAATAACAGATTGGTACATATGTGATAATTTTAAATTGAATCATCATTTTTTTTTTTTTTTTTTTTCAATGAAAATTTCATCACCGGTATTAACAACAAATTCTATCTTGCTCCAGGGTGTACGAGATATAATAGTTTCATTCATTTATTTCTCTTAATTAATGTGGCACAAAAATTGGGAAGATCTTAACGATAATTTAGACTTAACCAAGAAAACTTTGAATTATCTTTCTAAATGAATTCAACGGGATTCTAAACTGCATCCACAGTATCGGGAAACTTTAAAGGAGTGTGAAGATAAACAAATTATTGAGCATGTACTAGATAATTCTCAGCCAAAAAACAAACCATTTTTTTTATCTGCCTTATAGGGTACTTTAGAATTCTGGAAAATTAAATTTTTTCTGATTCCGTCATATGACGGGCTATATACTAGTGTGATAATATTCATACATTTTATAAAAGTAAGAGAAAAAATATAACTGACCAAAATGGAATTTTTTTTCAAAGATTTGCAAGAGAAGCGGCTACTGCCGAATGTTTTAAAAGTGGAAGGGATCTTAGCCGGTTAGACGTACTTATTCCGAAAAATTAATCTACAGTTTTCTTCAAAGCTTTTGAAAAAAAATAGTTGAAATTAATTCGTTGTGGGAGGCAGATATTCTTCTTTTATATTTATCGGACTGTATGCAGATAAATTATTATCAGAATTTTGTACCGTTTAGAGAGGTTTTCTTTTTACTCAGCTGTTATAATTTAAGAAAGCGCGGAACGTCTTCTCTCCCCCCCCCCTCTGTCGGTCGTCAGGGCTGAGTCTTTGTCGTATCTGTTAAGATGAGGCAGAGAGAATGTCTAGGCCAGCCGCACGCACAAGTGGAGTACCATGTATACTGAAGAGTTGGAGCATAGGAAGGGAGCAGTACGTAGAATGTCAGGACCAGTAGTAAAGTGTTAAGTCAAGTTGAGTGAAGGTAGACAGAAAAGACTCTGACTTGGGTTCCAGCCATTTATTTTTTATAATTCTAAATTGCAAATAATATAGTCCACTTCTGCCCTGATCCTATAGTGGTTATTGGAGGTTCATTTTGTTGCGTTGTTTTTAAAAATATTACGACGATTAATGTGCAGATGGAAAAGATAACTACAGGAACGTCGCAGTATCTGAACCAAAAGGTGGGCTCCAACGGAAAAGTTGTCCGGACCAAAAATGTCCGCAAAGGTCTTGAAAAAAATCTCTGTCTCGCAAAATTATCAAAAACTTCTAGGCTGCGCTCACGCAAAAAGCGCCCAAACTCAGCCAGCAAGAGGGTAGTCGGGCGCTAAGAAAACCCCGCTCTCTCAAGGAGACGTAGGGTTCTCGTGGTTCTGACCAATGAAGAAGCGCGGAGAACAAAAACCCAGTCGCAGTGAGGTTCAACTCCGGTGGTGAAAATTCGCCAAAAACGATGCGGAGGGGAGCCTGGCAATACACCACAACGCGGCACTTTTCAAAGGAGCGGCTGTCACCTCAAACCGAAACTTATGGCTACAGAAACTGTCAGAATGTGAGCCGATGGGCGCAAGTTATGGTCGGAAGGTTTAAAGGTTGCTGATGCAGGTGGCCAGATTTGGACGCTCGGTCCGAAACGTAATCCCAGATCGGGTGTGGCTCTATTTGAAAAGACAGGCTGCAATCGTGAGAAACAGCTAGAGCTGCACCTGCAAGGGGCAATATGCGAAAAAAGGAGCAAAATGTAGGTTAATATATATATATATATATATATATATATATACCCCACAAGGGAAATATGTAATGAAGGGATATGAAAAAAATCTTCATTACACCATAAGAAATTATGAATTCAAGTAAAACTAATTGCTCCTGCTGAATATTTTTTTTATTTTCATTATAAATAAAGGTGTAGGTAGAAAATTAAAGAGCTAATTAGGTCATTATGCCGAAGGGACCACACTCGGTAGAAGTAATGCCAAACATAGCGTCCTGGACTCAAAAAGAAATGGTACTCGAACTGCCGCAGTAGATTCTAAGCTCCACACTCCTTCTCCCTTGCTCTCTCTCCAGGCCTGCAGATCTCTCGATTTGGTTTGGTTTTGGAGTGCTACGGTCTACTTTTTGCAACACGAGGGCTAATGAGACTGGAACCTACTGCTTAAAGCCGATTCCGAACGGCTACAAACATCCATGACACAGTGGGATTCGAACCCACGAACTCCGGATTCAAAGGCCAGCACCCTAAACAATCTGCCATCTCGAAAAAATTCGTTGAGCAGATTTGCCTTGGCTGAAGCGGGCTACTTGGTGGTTAGCAACCCCTCTTGACCAATAAGTAGAAGGAAGGTCATCCCTTCGCTTTCGCCTCTAGGTCAGTTTAAAGCTGGTGTTGTTGAACTGTAACTCTTTGTTACAGTATCTTTTTCATCCTCATACATCTTATTACTTGCAGATGG
>CM063506.1:160240497-160252997 GCA_032207245.1 Pardosa pseudoannulata | reverse complement strand
ACCTGCCTCATAGGGTACTTTGTATTTGTGGAAAATTAAACATTTTACTGATCCCGTCATATGATGGGCTATATGCTAGTACAAGATATAAATGGGGGAAGACATACCGTGGAAGATAATTGATTTTAAAATTTAAGTTTAACATTACAAATGTATTTCTAATGTTTTGCACATTTGACCAATAAACGTAAGGTTAGTTCTTGAATATATACCGCAATGCTAGCGTCATAGAGTCAGAGGTTTGGTTTGGGAGCACTACGGTCTACATTTTACAACACGAGGGCTAATGAGACCGGGACCTACTGCTTAAAGACGATTCCGAACGGTTACGAACATCCATGCCGTAGTGGGATTCGAACCCACGAACTCCGGTTCCGAAGACCAGCACCCTAACCATTCGGCCATCGTTTGGCCATAGGGTCAGAGGAGATGGCGTCTAGGACCCGTTAAAAATGGCGTAAGCAGCCACCGATTACTCTGATTTCTTATTTATATCCTTTGTCTGCCTTGATCTCCTGTTAATTGCTGACGGGACAAACGCCAGCGATTTTCACTCCCTCTGATGGTGTTGAGGTGGTGTCAAACCCGATCTGTCCGGCCAAGGTCGGAGCAAGATAGGACGTTGGAATCACTTCCGTTCAGTCCTTCCATAGGTATCACACAAATAGCAGCGAAAACCTTTATTGATGTAACTCTTTGTTACACATATGCTGTTACATAAAATCATTTCAAATTTCAACTATACCATTCTTCTCACGCCTTGGTTTTTGACAAACTTAAAGCCTGCTGGACAATTGGCTTAAGTAAACAAGGAATATAAAATGTATAGATTTAGTGTAGCTGCTATATTCGAGACTGCGGTTCAGTTATAAACCAGATCTCACATAACCTACTTATTAAGGTATCTTTTGGGATTCTACTTCCAAAAACAAATATCACAAAATTGTAAGAGAAAATGTACTCTTACCTGAAATTTCCGGGTACATATCTGAAACACTAAATCCAAAACGAAAATAACTCCAATAATGATGTTTAATCTTTAAATACGTTGTTTATTTTCTTCACGATGACAACCACACACTATACGACGATGATAGATATATACAGTAAATATACATGGTGGTTTAGTATTTATATGAGCACTTTCGAAATATTCTCTTTTAGAGACAATCAACACACATTACCTCTATCCAACACTATTATTATTTTACTTCGTACTTTTCGCGCGGGGTGACGGGAAATGCTCCTGACGTCATCGCACGCATGCACAAAAGGAGGGATATCATTTTGATACGTATTTCTGATGTCCGCTTAATAAAATGGGCAACAAAATCTGCGGCTTTGTAGTAGCCAAAATGATAAAGGCAAATATCCCTGCATTGAAAAAAAAAAGTTCCATAAGTTCCGACTGAGAAGCGAAAATCTAAAGACCGATAGACTAGATTCTATTAGAGCCGTAATGAACACGGGTAAATTATTTTGCTATTTTTATTTCACCGTAAAGTTTATTTAACTTTTTTATTATCTCGGGTGTTTTTCTGTTTACATGCCGTCGGTTAAAAGCTTTGTTTTGCGTTATCAACTCTACTTTCCTTTATTTGCCATCACCAATTCTTTTATCCCCAGTTCCTTGTGCTGTCCACCACCTCTTTTCTTTTCGAGGGTGATCTGCCTTCCTTTGTATAAAAACTGATTTTATCGGATCATGTGCAAAACTTAACACTAGATTTACGGATGTTGATTCTATACCTATTTTTACTGAAGTGAGCGAATTTGACTCATACAAGAAAATGGAAGTGTTTTTACAAAGAAAATAGTTCCAAATTAATTTAAATAAAATGTTTATTATCAAAACATTTATGGAAAATATTTTTTACGTATAAAATCTGTTTTTGAAACACATTTTCCGCAAACATTTCTATTCCATTTAGCACAATGCTTTCTACATCTGTTTCCTTTGCATGATTGATGAACTTGACAGTTCTTCCGTGCGTCAGCAGCATGAATTTCTATCATTGGAATAGAAGTGTTCTCGACTTCTTCTCTATATTTACTTTATACTATACTTTATATACTTTATATTACATTTATTACTATAGTTATTTATTTTCATATACATTCTATGAGTCAAATTGGCTCAGAATCATGAAAATAGGTATACCCCATTTGATAATGCGAAATGAAGGGGTCTGCGGGGAAGAGGAATGAAAGTTTACAAATATTTTATTACTTAACTAAAAACCTAGTATGTTTTTGGAAAGTGATATTAAAATCTGCACTATTAAATGTATAGATATATTCTCTCTATATCTAAAATACTTTCCATTTTACGTAAGGTTTGTTTTACGATTTTTCAAAATATAAACAAAATTGAACTCAAGCATTTAATAACGCCACAATTTCTATAAGTAATTAAACTGTTCTGCAACATAAAATAACTCACGTAAAGATTTCGTATATCTTTTGTAGTTATAGAGATTGTATACGTAATAGAGATTGTATTCTTTATAAGAATATGAAAAATCGAACAAATTCATTTTGATTATTTCTAGGAGCTTTATATTATGCACTGAAAAAAGAAGGCGTGAAATCGGGTATATAATAAAAAAAAATCTTTGCATCTTAAGCACGCGATGAAAATATTTATAAAAATGAAAATAAGGAATAAAAATCATTTGAAATAAATTTTCACAAAGACATTACATACATGCATATATATATATATATATATATATATATATATATATATATATATATATATATATATGTGTGTGTGTGTGTGTGTGTGTGTGTCTGTGTGTGTGTTTGTGTGTGTGTATTACATGTTGAAAATACATCGTGTAGTATAGAAAATCGTGGAATTTAGAACCATTACTCTGTGGTTCCAGGACACGTGAATATTTATAACTTGTTTTATAGATTGTTGTTTAAACTATCATATTTTTGAACAATCTGCAGCATACGAGATTTATTCAATATTTCTATTAATACGTTTATCATTAATAGTAGTTCTAAACATTTAATCGGAAAAATTTTAATTCCCAGACCGAAGGCTGGGTACGAAGCAGCTAGTTTTATTATATATATAGTGATCCAATTTTTAATGAGTCAAATTGGCTCAGTCCGTAAATCTAATGTTAAAACTACAGTTCATGCTAAACATATTAACACACTATTATTCCAGGTCTTTTTCTTTGTGATGATAATCTCGCTGAGACATAAAATGAAGCTGGTGAGTTATACAAGCAAATTTGCATTGCATTCCATGTTCGGAAAATGTTTGTAGATCACATGTATGAAAGTTTTATCCATATAAATATCCTTTTTATAGGTTGCTGCTCTGTTTGAGGAAGCTGGGAATTGCATTGCTACGATTCAAACTCTGCTACTACAACCTGTTCTGGTAAAGACTTATTTTTATTTTCATTTTGATTCCTGGATTTATAGTTTTATTGTTTCGTGATATCGACAAAAGACTTAGAAATTCTCCCCTAGACCCTAGAGTTTGAAAAATATATAGACAATTGTACTATACACACAAATATTATATATATATATATATATATATATATATATATATATATATATATATATATATATATATATATATATGTCGTAAGACGGCTTATATGAGGAGTGGTTTTGTAGTCATGGCCAGAGCAAGATACCGTTTTAATCATAAAATACCTTTATTCCCAGAGCAGGGTGGACGGGTTCTCATTTTATTATAAAAACGGGTAAAAATTTAAGTAAGATTTTGTGTAAAAATATAAATAATAAACGTCTGTAAGAATTTGCATGCATATCCTTTTTGTTCGTTAATTTCCTAAATTGGCCACTAGGGCACTATAACGTTTTAATTGGTTAGACCTCCTTCCCTGAGGACGTGAACTGTAGTTCCAACGATCAGTTTAGACTAGGAGTTTAAAAGGAGAAAGCAAAACGACGCAGGGTCTTGCCCCTAACTTTAGATTCGGATACCCTTAAGAATTTTATTGCAGGCTTTCGGCTGTAAAATTTCTTCCGCAAGTTTGGCCTATCTATTTTGGGAAGTTTTCTGACAGTATATACCTTAAGGAACCATCTTCGGGGTTTTATGCAAAATCTATACATTATTTTACTGATTTAGTTTACTTTTCCCTTACACACACACACACACACACATATATATATACATACAGACATATATATATATATATATATATATATATATATATATATATATATATATATATATATATATATATATATATATATACATATATATATATATATATATACTATATATATGTATATATACATACATATTATTTATATATATATATTATATTTACATATACATACATACATACATATATATATATATACATACATATATACATGTAATCCAATAATTATAAAACTGCTGGACAAGGAGAAAACTAAACAGATAACAATAATAAAAATACAGTCGGCCGACATTGAAGAGAACGACAAAAGTCGAATTAAAAATTTATTTCAGAGCTGCTAAAACGGACATCATTAGTAGTCAATGACAGACAAGAGAAAGACACAAAAATCACTCTGCTCGAACAGAGGTACACCCAAGAGCGAAGACAGAAAGAATTTTTCCAAGGTAGAAGAAACCTACTCAGCGAATTAAGTGTTAAGATCAGGAAAAAACGCTGAGCCATTTGCCGGCGACAGCTGGAAAACGGGTTGGATGGACAGAAAATTTACATCTATAGGATAGAATGGTTTGGGAATTGTATCGACAATTGCCAAAACTGTCGCCAACGAGCCGATATGTCTCCAATTTGGCGAGATACCATAGAGTCCCATGCTAAATTTGCGGCTCCCTAAACAAATTCGTAACAATATATATATATATATATATATATATATATATATATATATATATATATATATATATAAATCCATCTCTTTCTATTTATTTATCGATTGATTTCTACCTAACAATGTCACTATTTATCTATATATATATATATCTCTCTCTATCTTTCTATATCTCTCTCGATTAATCTATCTACTGAATCTATATATAATTGAGAAACAGTACTCCAGAATTAACCTGTAAATCCTTTAAAACAACTATATATATACAGGGTTGTGTGGTTTCTTGCTGTAAAGCCCCTTGTTTCGTTTCTTAGACTCATCTTTCGGTTGCGGTGCTGAGCTGTTTTCTTTGCGTCGGACTGGCGTGTCTTCAAACGTCTGGAAGACCGGAAGTCGACGAAAACGGCAAAGTTACTTTTCCAATCAACATATTCTTCCAGGTATGATTTAAGATCTAATTTACGATATTTTTTTATAAAATCTTATTTAAATGAATCTTATTGCTCACTGAAATCTCTGAGATATTTTAAAAATTTCTAGACATAGGTATGCTTGTTTATTTAATTTTTATTAACAGAAAATTAAAACTATTTTATTCTCTTGACATTTTATTGAAAAAGCATGCTTATATTATAAAGAAAGCTACTTGGAATCAAAAAAATTATGGTATTCTATAACAGTCTTTTTCGTTTGGATAAAAAAATACTTTTCGTTTAATCAACGTCAGTGTGTTATCAAATTAAGCGCAGACATTGTCTTTCAAACTTATGGGTGTAATCTTTCTTTAAAATGCAGCTAGCATTACAGATTCATATCTTTTTCCAAACGTGGCTGCGAATCTGTTACTTATTTAGAATCACCCAGGAGCACGTGTAACTTAATGCTACGAACGGCGTATCTTTGCCCCGATGAATCATTTAGGAGCACAGACCAATCAGAAGACCCCCTAGGCTTGGTCTGCCACCTCGTGAGGTATCATTTGAACTCGACTACGAACTTATTTTACGTGTTCCAGTTGCCATTAATGAACATGGTGGATATTTGACCAGCAAGGGCCTTGAACGCCCAGCCCTCTGGTTATGAGATCGACGCATTTGTCTTCTGAGCAACGGTATTTTGACAATTATTTCATGTAGAAGTCAAAAATTGTTTAAATCGTGCACAGAAATACTTCATCTGTTGACATTTTCTCTTGCTCCAATCGATTCATTCAAATGACTTAGTTCGATACATCAAGATATTTTTGCGGTATTTTGACGATTATTTCATGACAAAGCGAGCCGATATCTCGCCAATTTGGCGAGATACCCATAGAGTCCTATGCTAAATTTAAGGTTCACTAAACAAATTCGTAACAATATGTTTTTTCTAGTTCTGCTATATCATTTTTAAATTAAAAATTAGTTATTGTAAAGGAGTTTAAGCGAGTCTTTGTTAAAGAAACAAATTTACTCAATTTGGAATTCAACCCAATAGCTTTATAAGATTTTTATTTGTATCTTTTACAGGCCATGCGGTGTTTTCTCCTGTTTGGTTATTTATGGTTAAGTCAATTTCTCTTGGGATGCCAGAATATGGTTATAGCCGCAGTTGCTGCCAAGTGGTATTTCACACGGTAAGTCAAAACGAAATTCGTATTAATCACTAAAATTGTCGTAAACCACAGGTTTCCAACCTTATCTGGACCATCTTCCCCTAGATAAGAAGAAAAATATTCAAACGCTTTCTCTTCCATACTAGTTAATTAAACCCAATATCAAAATAATTTTGTATATTATCTATATATCTATTTTACCTGCGTACCTACCTTAATATCCTCACCTAACTACCTTAAGAAATTAATAATGATGTGCATGAAATGGAATAAAAATTGTTTATTAAAGATTTAAAATTATATATAAAACCAATTAGTAAGACAAATTGATGAGATAGAGTATTTTAAACAATTTGTAAATGTTAAATTTAAACTTCGTTAATAACATTCATAAATCTTCACGCTGTTCCTTAATTTAAACTGCATTGAGCTCACATTCAGTCGAATACTTGTAAGGAGATTTGTAATAGCACCCTGTTCTGGGGTGTATATATATATATATATATATATATATATATATATATATATATATATATATATATATATATATATATATATATATATATATATATATATATATATATATATATATATATATATATATATATATATATATATATATTGCCGCATAAAGAAGCTTAGCCAACGAGCTCAGTGGCCGAATGGTCAAAGCACGCGATCCAGACCCGAAGATTGTGGGTTCGATGCTTGCCGTGGCGGTTTATCCAAAGTACGGATTTTTAATTTAAAAATATTATTTATTGTTTCTGTATGTTCTTGAACATTCTAGATCTTTCTTTAATATGTAAATTAGTTATTTCTCGAATATTCTGCTAGGGTATAAAAGCTGATACCCACTAGGGAACTTCTCGATCTTGTAAAGTTGTGAGTTGCTACTTAGCTTCAATAAATTCTTCTGTTAAAATAAACGCTGTGTTCATTCGAATCTTCGTGACAAATTTGGTGAAGGCGCCCGGTACCGATTTCGCCATTGTGGATAACTGTGACAGTGTTCGCAGAAGTCTCCGTTTAAGAGGATTGCCTCCGTAATTTGGCCTTTACGACCCAGAAAAAGAAAGAAGTAGATAATGCCCTAAGATAGGAAGCCTGTCGTGGTAACTCCTACCTACCCGCCCCTAAGAAACCCATCAACCTTCCGTGGGGAGCCTGGAGATGACCCTCGGAAATGGCTTGTAGAATACGATCGAGTGGCGAAGTTCAACAAATGGGATGAAATGATGTGTCTTGCAAACGTCTATTTTTTCCTTGTAAACACTTATCCGAGCACCAAATAGAGATTAACTAATATCTTCTGCGAAGATGTTACTCATTTAAAACACCCAGATAGCACCAGTATCTCGAGGAATGCAACGGAAGCGAGTAACAGTACTCCCACAAAACGGATTCTTCATAATTTTGAAAAAAAGACTGTAATAGCACCCTGTTCTGGGGCGCTATACTTGCTTGGGACCTGCCCGCCTACTGTACTGGGGCAGGTATGTTCGACCACGGTCGCTTGGATGCATGTAATTAAAATAATTCCTCCGCAACGCTTGGACGGACAAAACAAAGTTATTTATTGACAAAACAAAGATTTACGAAAAAATTAAAGTGTAAAACAACATAAACATATTTCTGAGTCTCAGAACCTGTCAACAATCACAACTGCATGACCAAGCTGACATGTTCGAGGAGGAAAAAAAAGTACTAAAGTTCTCTCCCTTCAAAGCAGAAGGATGTGTGTCGGTCGCCGGCTCGAATCCTCCAACTGCCCTCTTGCAGATCTTCCCTCCCTTTCTCGGGAGGAGGGGTCTGGAAACTTGAGCACATCCTCCTTTTCCGAAGCCTTGGAAAAACAAACCCAAGCACCTTCGAAAACCGTTATCAGCCCCTTTGCCGGCCGGCTTCTTATTTCCCCTAAGGAATGGGAATCGGTCAATGGGGCTGTTTTGTAGATAGCGTGAAAGGCACACATAAGTCGTGGGTGCAAAATTCCTTACAAGGTCGTTACCTGATCGAATTGTGTGTATGTGAACAGATGATTAACTAATCGGTGGTTATGTAGGGATTAATTGTATTACTTTCTATACCTAACTAAACTTCGTTGAGGTGTGTCCCACGACTGTTGGAAATCGAAATAAGGAGAAAATATGGTTGCGTTGGGTTTGAAGCGCTACAGTCTACTTTTTTCCAACACGAGGACTAATGAGACCGGAACCTACTGCTTAAAGCCTATTCCGAATGGCTACGAACAACCATGCCACAGTGGGATTCGAACCCACGAACTCCAGGCCCTAAAAATCAGAGCCCTAACCTTTCGGCCATCGGTAGGCACAAAGAAAATATGAATCAGCGGAGTGAGAAAAAAAAAGGAGTAGTACACTCGAACGCTGGTACTTGTGAGTTACAAATTTTTAATTAGTTACGGCTATGAGAAGAGAAGAGGATTGGTTGTAGCGAAATTAATATAAGTTCAAAATTTAAAAAAACAGATTTTAATAACATTTACAAATGTATACATATTACTTATCAGATCAATGAAATTTCACATTTAAAAAATAGATGTTTGCGTATTAACTGAGTCTGTTACCACAATTTTTCCTAAAACTTATACTTGGGAATTTTTAATAATTATGAATCGAATTTTTTATTTCTAAAAGAAACAGTTTACATTTTACTTAATCCGTGTTAAAAAAATAGCTTACAACATATTTTCATTTCAATTTTTGTCTTTAATTAATATTGAATAATAATAAATAATATTGTAATAATAAAATAATATTTTATTTAATTAATTATTGTAAATAATAAAATAATATTGTATTTAATTAATTTTGAATTTTTTTGATTGAACAGTTTTTATTACGATGTAAATTGCAAATCCACTACTGTAAATTACAGCTTTCATACAAAAATCCTATGTCTGACAGTGTGAAATGTTTTTTCGATAATTTATTCCTTTGGAAGATTTTTATACCAACAACTTATTTTCATTTCCAAAATAATTTACATATAAATAATTATAAATGAATTTTAAATAAAGTATACTGTAAATATAAAATATCATCAATTGCATTTGTGAAAGAAATAGTACGGTGAAAGCAAAACATTTTATGATATTTTTTGCGGAAGGTTATTTCTTATTTTTCATTCTAATGGAGCTATAAAAATATGTAACAAATTATACTTTTAGTGTTGTATTATTCACAGCATTTGTGAAAGTAAACGGTACAGTGGATGTAAAATATTTTCTGATATCTTTTGAGCAAAACTATCACTTATTTTTGCATTCTAATATAAACGATAAATATATAGTATCTATTACATCTTTAACGTTGTATTAAAAAGGTGCTATTATTAGTAATTATATTTGTGAAATAAATCGCTTTACTAAAGTAAAACATATTCTGATTCTTGTGCACCAGAATCTCTTTAAATTTTTCCTTTTAATACAACGGGTAAAATAAATATGTAGCTACTTTTTCAGGTTATGAACCTTTTTACTAATAATTACCTGTATTCCTTCCGTAACTACGTGGATTTACCTTATAAAATTTTACTAATATTTACCTGCATTTCTTGCGTCACTACGAGGATATACCTTATAAAGTTTGACTAATAATTACCTGTATTCCTTGCGTCACTACGAGGATTTACCTTATAATGTTTTACTAATAATTACTGTATTCTTTGCGTCACTACGAGGATTTACCTTAAAAAGTTTTACTAATAATTACCTGCATTCCTTGCGTCACTACGAGGATTTACATTATTAAAGTTTTAGAAAGAATTTCTGTTTATCCATTCAAAAATATATCGTTGATCTGTCATTTGACAAAAATTGCTACAAAAGACGAGATTTTTTTTTTCAGATCTGGGGTAGCGTTTATTTGATGCATGAAATTCTTTTAATGTTTTATAAGAGTAGCTTTTAGTATTATAC
This sequence comes from Pardosa pseudoannulata, assembly GCA_032207245.1. Classification (NCBI taxonomy): domain Eukaryota; kingdom Metazoa; phylum Arthropoda; class Arachnida; order Araneae; family Lycosidae; genus Pardosa; species Pardosa pseudoannulata. Next base: position 160,242,624 of record CM063506.1, on the reverse strand, counting down.
AGACATTCTGTCTCAAATTAATATTTTTGTTCTTTTCTAATTTAGGATTAAATCTAACCTAGTGAATCCAGTATGGAGAAGCTGTTGTATGGTATTTAAATATCACTTGGGTTCTATCGCATTTGGCTCTCTGCTTCTTGCCTTAATCAAAGCTGTTCGGGCAATTTGTCGAATGTTCGAGAAAAGGTAGGGAATGTTTTTTTCTGTGTCTTTATTTATTAAGAGTTTGCACGTCAAGCACTATTCCTAGGAACAAACCAGCTTCTCTATCGATTTCTTAAAGAAAATTTAAATAGGGACTTTATAGTCAAATTTAATATAACTTTATGGTTTTAATGTTTATATATTATACTGTTAGAAATAATAACATGCAGTATTTATGATCGTTAATTCTTTTTAGCATGATATTTTACTATATATGTGTGTGTAATAATATTTTACCGAATTGTGTGTATAATAATAATTTATAAGAATGCTGGTCATCTTGTTCTTCTGGTCGTGGTATGGCTTCGTGCGAAGGACGTGGACAACGTCCTTTGGTTTCCGCCTTCTTAAACTAGGGTCGAAATCAGCTACTTCGTAGGTGACGTCGGACAATATATATATATATATATATATATATATATATATATATATGTGTGTGTGTGTGTGTGTGTGTGTGTGTGTGTGTAATCCCGAATTCTAAAACAACCGGTACCATTTTTTTTGCCTTTATTATTATTACTTGCCCCGGCTTCTGGACAAGGAGAAAACTAAGCAGCTAGACTGTAGAATAATGTTGCAGTCGGGCCACATTGAAGAAAAGCATAATTACGGGAACATCCTAAATCTTTATTGAGGAGCTGCTAAACAGACATCTTCCCCAGTCAACTGCAGACAAAAGAATGATACGAAAAACACTTTGCTCGAACAGAGGTGTACCCAAGAACGAGACAGATAGAATGTTTCCAGGGGGAAACAAATTTAGTCAGCGAATTTAACTGTTGGATCAGGGGGAAAACTAAATCATTTTCGGCGACAAGTGGAAAATGTGTTGAATGGACAGAAATTTACGTCTCATGCACAGAAAGCTTTGGGGAATGTGTTGGAGGACACTCCTTTGATTAATACATTTTGTAGCTGGAAAAATAGATTTTGAAGGAATTAGAATGGGAGAGAGGAGGTGTTAAAAGAGATATTAAAATGAAATTACAGTAGAACCTCATTTTAACGACCCCACGATACAACGACCCCTTCGTTAGAACGACCCTCTTAAAAAGTCCCAATTATTTTACCATAGGAATAATGTTAATTTTGAATCATTACAACGACCCCGAGCTTATTATTTTTCGTTAGAGAGACCGCCAATTTTAGACCGCAGAACTCATGAACAAGTGGGCTATTTCAAAATTATTGTACTGTAGTGCAACTGCAAGAAACCTGTACTCCTCTGTTTGTTTATGCTTAAAAGAGGGGAGGGGAAGTGAAAAAAGGGGAGAACTAAATCTTCAAGTATCTTTTGATGAGTTTGTTGTGCTAGAGGATACTTTACAGTGCTTCGGAGAAAATTTGAATGAGGACGATTTTATTGCCCGTATTACCGGAAATGAAGAAACCTGCCAAGCTTTTGAAAAAGAGAATGAAAAAGAAGCCTTCAATACAATATTTGTCTTGCGTCAATATTTTGAAGAACAATTTAATTCTGAAGATTTCCTTCAAAATCTAACGGATATGGAATCAGTGATAATGAAAAATTCACAAGTCAACTTGAAACAGGCGTCAATCAAAGACTTTTTTTTAAAAAAATTTAGTAATGGAAATACAAATACATAGAAGTGTTCTCTAGGTATGTACTGTTGCATCATTTCTTTGCTCAATTTTTTAAATTGTTTTTTTTTTAAATTCGTTACAACGACTATATGATGTTGGTCCCACAAGGGGTCCTTATACCGAGGTTCAACTGTATTTTGATGTATTACATGTATATGCAGAAAATACGCGGAAGGTATTGTGTTGTCTTAGTTATATTTTATAGTTGAATTGAATATATTCCACAGCTCCGATTCCAATAGCAGAGGGTTGAACATAATCTGCAGCCTCGTCCAGTGCCTTTTCGCCTGCATCGAGTCCTTCTTGAAGTTTTTAAAT
>CM063506.1:160220497-160230497 GCA_032207245.1 Pardosa pseudoannulata | reverse complement strand
GTTTATGACATGAAATTTGATTTTTAATTTCTTTAAAGTAATCAGAAATTTGCTTGAAATGCTTAGTAAATAATTGCTGATTAACTTTAATCAACATTCGTAAGATTGATCCTAAATTTGACCAAAATAGCTAATCGCGATTAACCCATGGAACCAACCAATGGTGGGACGCAATTCTCCGTTTAAACAGAGATTAATCGCGGTTAGCTGTTAAACGACTTTGGTGAGGCCGGCCCTAAATAAATAAAATGTAAAACATTTTAAACTTTTCAAAAGGCCGCTCAAGTTACCATAACAACGGAATAGAATTTTACTTGAAAAAAATGGAAAAGCTAAAAACTGATTTATTGAGCTTAAATTTTGTATTCTGATAAATGCTAATTTTTTTTTTAAATTTAAAATTAAGCGTATGACTTTAAAATTAAAAAATTCCCTAAACATTTTACTTTTATAGAATAAAAAATTTATTTTTCATCAATTTGATATAAAATTGAAACTATGTGTGTGTATGTATATATATATATATATATATATATATATATATATATATATATATATATATATATATATATATATATATATATACATATTATATATACATATATATATATAATATATATACATATATATACATATATATACATATATATATACATATATATATATACATATATATATATATATATATACATATATAAAATATATATATATAATATATATATAAAATATATATACATATATATATACATACATATATTTTATACATATATATATCTATATAATACATACATATATATACATAATATATATATATATATATATATATATCTTTATATACATATATTATATACTATAATATGTATGTCTTATACATATATATATACATATATATAAACATATATATAATATATATATATACAATATTATACATATATATATACAACAACTTTTTTGTTTCTACTATATATATACACACACATATATAAATATATATATTTATATATATTTATTATATATGTATTATATATATATGTAATATATTTGTATACATATATAAATACATATATTTATACTATATATATACTTATATGTTTATATATACATATATACTACAATACATATATATATATACATATATATATATCTAAATATATATATATACATATATATATATACTTTAATATAAATATAAATATATATATATACATATATATATATACATATATATATATATATAATATATATATATATATATATATATATATACATATACATATATATATATATATATACATATATATATATATATAATATATATATATAATATATATATATATAAATATATATATATACACATACATATATATATATATATATATGCATATATAGCTAGATATACTTATCTTGGGGTAAGTAAATTCTTTTTCCACTACAAAATGCAGGAAAAAAATTCTCCAAGCATTTGATGCATTTGTTAATTTATATAAATTTCCGAAATTTACAACTAATAAGTAATACATTCCTTGAAAAAGATTAAAAAGATATATCTTTGCATAAGGCGTTCATTTGATTACAAATGTAATATACTTGGTGACTGTTTATAGTTGGTGATCAAAAACCAAAATAGCCAGTTTTTGACATTTCAATATATTTTTTTAAAAGTCACAAAAAAATTTTTCTTATTGAGTTAGAGGTTTAAGAATGAACTACTAAAATATTTCTTCTAGATGAACAAAGTGAAACTTTTTATTTTATGCAGTATTGAAAAAAAAATCTTATAATGAAGATTTGTCCACTGGAGAAGTATTATGTCTTCTTATTAACTCTTTCTTATGCCCCGAAAAAACTGCACTTTCATTGATTTTATTTTTCAGATGACAATCGATGCGTTACTTTTATGTTTCTGTGTGGATTGCCAGCTGAATGACGGCATCAACAGACCTTACTACATGGGCAGAAGTTTTATGGTAAGTTGCCTACGATTTGGTTTGATAAAATCAATTTGCAGTAATTGCTAAAACAAATCACTCTGTTTTTACTCTAAATAAAAAAAACCCTGTATTTTACCGACAAATAAACGCCCTTATTTACTGTAACATCAACTTTAAAAAAAAAATTCTAAACTCTCAAAAAAAAATAATAATAATAATAATAATAAAGTTTCCATTGTTTGAAACACAAACTTTTAGTAAAAATAAATAATAAAATAATCACAACTAGTAACTATAGTGACCAATCACAAAATACAAGTATAATTTAAAGGGGAAATATTAGAGTCAAAATATTTTACAGTAATGTTTTGCACATTTATGTATACGTATCAATTAATTAAGATGAAATAACGTAATTTACAAAAGGAGAACACACTTCTTGTTAACAATTTATAATTAAGATATTAACTTCTCATTATTAATTGTTAGTTTCCTTATTTTCAAGCTAGGATTCATGAAATGTTCTTTAAGTCGTCCTATGTCAAGTGATATAGAATATGATTTTCTTTAATCTGTTTGTAATACTACTTTCCACTTTGTAAATCCTTATTGATTAACTAAGGTATAATTAATTTACAATAGGGTAACAAACTTCGCATTAACAAATTATAATTAAGAAGTTAACTTGTCATTGGAAATTGTTAGCTGTGTTATTTTCAAGTTCGGATTCATGAAATTTTCTCTACGTTCTACGTCTTATGGCAAGTAAGATCTGATATTTTGTAATCAGTTTGCAGTAATGCTTTACACATTTATATTAACTAAGACACATTATTGATTAACTAAGATATAATTAACAAAAAGGCAACGAACTTCATGCTAACAACAAATTATGAATCAGAAATAATTTCTCATTGGTTTGCTTTCATTTGGAATGTTACTATCTACTATCTCGCTACACGAGGGTTAATAAGACCAAGATCTACAACCTATAGCCGATTTCGGACGGCTAACAATTCCCATGCCTTCGGGGAGAATAGACTCTAGTACCAAAGAGCAATGCCGTGCCCATTGGGTCATTGTTCGGCAGTAGAATATAGATAAAAGTTTTATTCAGTGTAGTACAGTTTCAAATAGTGAGTAAAGAGTTATTGAAATAATTTAGTACTTAATTCAGTGTTGTTAAACTAGGACAATGATGAATTTATTTTCATTTGTTTGATCTGACATCAAAGTAACAAAAAATGAATACAAATAAGTCGATTTCACGCAGTAATGCACACCTCAACTTATGACGATTCTCCCTTTAATTTCAAACGGAAGGGCAGCTTATTGGTTGCCTATTGGCAATCGTTAGCATGTAAATGAATGGGAAGAGCATTAAAGTCGCTCACGATATTACATGAAATCGCTCTATTAAGTCTATAAAATTTTGTCTGGAGTACGAATAATCTTTTTCGCTATTAGTTAAATGTATACCCAATATATAGGATTACTTGTGATGTACAATTTCGAAAGTATTCATTCTATTTAGATTTCGAATATAAGCGATGCTTAAAAAATGTTATTCATAAACTGTTGGCTGTAGAAAAATTTCAATTACATAATTAAATTCAGAATTAACTCATTAACCTCTTTCTGGTTTTTCCTGAGCCGAACTCGGGCAGGCGAAATGTACAATCCTAACTCATCCCGAGTGTAGCTCGGTCACTGAAATTTTACACTGTGCAATCAGTCTTTCCCGAATTATCCCACATGTGCTTTTTATGGTTTCGAATGCTTTTGTTTACTTTTCTGGCTACTACATTATTTGCTGCTTAAAGAGAGACAGTAGAGGGAAGAAGGTAAGGAGAGAAACAAGGTTCTACTGTCCAGATTGCGATGTTGGACTCTGTGCAGTAACGTGTTTCCGATTGTATCATACACGACCAAATTTTGATTAATAATTTCATAATCAGTTATATAAATGCAAAGTATATAAATAAAATTTAATTCAAGATAAAAGCTAGGTATTCTAAGCTTTATATTTATAGTTAGTGTTAATTGACTCCAAAGTCTAATGATTTCTGCTGCACTGAAAGCCAACTAAACAGAAAAAATTACTCATTTATTTAAATTGATTTTTTTACATTAATTTTTAGGAAATTTTGTATGCGAATGATGCTATTATGTTTAAAAAATTATGTATGTATGAAAATAAGCATAAAAAATTGACATTTTTTGACCCATAATCCCGAAATAAAATGAACCTGGAAGGGGTTAAATTTCGAACCATTCCTGCCGAATGCATATTGGTCAAAGCTTAAATCTAAGTTATTAAGGACTAAACATTTTAAAACAAATATGAAATTTAAATAACTCCGTATGTTACATCCTGTCCTCATACATGCATGAGTTACATGATCAGAAACGTCTAATTTAAACATATGAGATCAACCACCATTTTATTAAGCATCATAGGAAGGCATTTAATAAAAAGAAAAACTTTGTGATAAGAAATTTATTTATGTGATATTATTCACATTCTATCTAAAAGGAATACCAGGAAAGGCTGACTTCCTGACCCCTTGTTTTTGGAATGAAGCTTGACCGCGTCACCTTCAAATTTTTGGCACTGACCATCTATGGATTGCCTTGTTTCCTTTCCTCCTGTTCCACTATTTTTCATCTTGAGCATTGCCTTGGCGCCAAAGCTTATTTGGCTGATTTTCCTACTCAAGCTACGTTTTGGCGATTGTCTTTGTTCCCCGTTGGCGGGATTTTTTCATCGATCTCGCCATGCACGGTGTTAAGTAAACATTATTCCTCTAAAATTTTTGGCAGGAGATCCACATTTATTTTTGAAAGGAAAACGTATGCCTCATTTTAGCCATTTTTTTTGGCTTCTTTGTTCTAAGTCCAGTCGAGGAAGGATGACTTTTGATGATTGTTAGTTCTCCGAGCGGTCACGATGTTTCTATGTCCGGTAGTCTGTCACACCCTAGTCATTTTGGCTATGACTTCGCATGGGTCTCGTATAAGGAGCAGGTATGGAGACGAAATAAAAAGCCGTAGAGGATTAAACTTAATAAGGTTGATTTATTACAAAAAAGAAAATATATATAACCCTTAATTTGACAATATGTTTTTTCAAATTTTTTTTTAAATTTCTGTTATTTTCCCATGTTGTTTCCCATATTCTGTTATTCTCCATGTTTTATTCCTTTTATCCCCGGGCTGGGCAATGTTGACTCAGCCTTTCATCCTTTCAGTGGGTAGAGAAATTGAGGACCAAGCATATTTGGGAACTAAACACTGGGGGTTCCGCGTAAGATTGACCACCTAACCGGAACTTCGCACTCCAGGGCCTTTGGTCAAGCAAACGGAGATTGGCACCGTAAGCCTTGGCCCCCTAGGGGCTGTTGCGCATTTAAAAAAATTTTTCCCATGTTTGTATAGACATTAGACTCTCTGTAAAATAAACAATAAAATATATCATTTTCCATTTTTGAGATAATGTCCGCTGTGGCGAACACTGACAATTATGTTATATAGTAGTTATTGATATACATGTCCGGTGTAGCTGCCAGACGTAGCCAAATTAAGGGTTCAAGAAATATTAAAGTGTATGCAGATGCAACCTATCGTCCTGAGAGGAGATCACTCTAGATCCACCTGCTCTCTCAGAAGTTCAGCCGCTTCTTCCTTTCCCAAACAGAAAACCTCGGTTTTTAGGGGAGGTTGACCCTTGTCCTTGGGGTAGACGACATGCCCTTTGGCGCCTGGCCGACTCGGTCAAAGCAAAATTCCTTTTCTCTGTCAGTGCGTTGACAAAAACGGCACACTTGACACCTCCATGCGTCAAGAAAACCATTACGGGTACAATACTGTCATTTTCCATTGATAAAATGAATAAAAGTTCGCTTGACCATCGATAGAGACGGACGCGACTCTTACAATGATAGCTCTCACTATCCCAGCATGCGACAAAAACAAAATTTTGTTTCTTTTTAGACCAATATTGCCGTCCTGTTATTTCATGGTTGTTTTATAATTTTATTTTAATTCAAAATACTCTGCTATAAATTGTCTGCAGCCGTATGTCCATGCTTAAAAAAACACTGAATGCTTTAACAACGAGACTGAAATAGGCGACTATGTTATTTAGTCAGAACAGATAAATTTTTCTCCAACAAAATTAATACTACAATCCATACACGATAATGTAAAAGTGAAGCTTTATAATACAGATAAAGTTACTGGCCATAACTTTAGTCTATGTACCCGCCGAAAAATTTCACTTATGTACGAGACTCAAAAAATCATAGAATGTTGGTCCAAATGACAAAATTATAAATAATAGCAGATATTCGAAAATTTGGTAGATTATTTAAATCCCCTATATAATAATAGTCTAAGTTATCTGTCCGTCTGTAAACGAATTTTTGAAGCGGTTGGACCTGGAATGGAAATAGGCGTCCATATTGGATTCTTAATGAGTTAGGGCTAGCAAAATTTAAAGAGAGTAAAGTTTATCTTCTCCTAAACTATCGATCTGATTCTAAAATAATTTAGTGTAAACAGGCTTCATATTACAGCGAAAAATTCTATCGTATTTAAAACATTCGAAATCCCCTCCTTCCCCCCTTTTCGAAAGTTTAATGCGATTATTTCAAGCCCTATTTTCCCCGGTTAAGAGAAGGCGATTAAATTTATCAACTTATTATATAAAAAATAGATGAAAATACCATTTTTTTCTATCATTATGACATCATTCCTTTAACCATCTCATTGAATCATTTCTTATTTTAAATTATTTAAATATCGTCTGCATTATTTTCGTACGTTTTATCCCTGAACTTAGATATTACGTAATTAATTTTCTTTCATATTTGGCATAAATAAGAGATTAGGTACATGTATGATAATTTTAAATTTAATCATCGATTATTTTTTGCTGCAAGATAATTCTCAGCCAAAAAACAAACCATTTTTTTTTTATCTGCCTTATAGGGTACTTTACAATTTTGGAAAATTAAAAATTTTATTGTTCCCGTCACATGGCGGGATATATGCTAGTCATAGAATGTTTGTTCAAATGACAAGTTTATAAATAATAGCAGATGTTTAAAAATTTGGTGGATTATTTAGAGGACTGTTGCCTACCTTCTCTTAAAAGGATAGATAAGGTTAAAATCCTCACTGGGTATCAACCAGACCTTGCTATGCCAGTGTAAATAAGTATAAGATATTCGAAACAAATAAAGCTTATTTCACAAGTCAATTTCATTATCTCAAATACTATTACATATTTTTTTCTTCATAGGTATTCCTACAGGAAAGTCAGCGAAATTCAACAGAATTGGCTCAGCAAAACAATACACTTGATGCCTAATCCGGATCTCCTTTTAGCAAAAATGTGTAAACTTTACTAATAAATGAATTATTTTTCATGCGGTCTAGTTTTCTTGTTTGATAATACATTTTTTTAACAATATAACTACGGGTTTAATCATTGTAATCCAAAAACTAGTTATGCACAATTTTCTCAAAAAATTACTAATAAAATTGAAATTAATTTCTTGACTTTTTCTAATTATAAACCCATAAAAATCTAAGTTATAATATTGAAATAAATTATAATATTGTCTGTTCATATGCGAAGAATGGTTCATTACAAGTATGAAAACAAAACTGTAGATATTTTTTCTAACTGTAAAATACCGATATGTAGAAAATGGAGAATATATACAGGGTTAGGAAGAAATGGTTTGGTTTGGTTTGGAGTGTTACGGTTTACTTTTTACAACACGGCGGCTAATGAGACTGGGGCCTACAGCTTAAAGTCAGTTCCGAACGGCTACGAACATCCATGCTGCTGTGGGATTTGAACCCACGAACTCTGGTACCGAAGGCCAGCACCCTAACCAATCGGCCATCTTTCGGCTAGCAAGAAATGAGTTTCCCAATTCTGATGACTCTAGAATACGTTCTACTGATCCAAATGAGATACAATTGGAACTATAAATAATTCGAATGATACGCTAAACATTTATTACATAAAAATTTTTAGTACAAAAATCAGTCTACAGGTGGCGCTGAAACTCATAGTATTTATTTAGTTTCATTAAGTTAAGTCGAGCATTAGTTATTATGCCTCCGTTTAGCATTTACATTTCGTAGTTTCTGGAGGGTGCCGCTCCCTGCTCTTTTTTTATTTAACATTGACACGTCCTGCTCCTTTAAAATTTATATAAGTTCGAAAATCAATTTAAAAAAACTGAATAAGTGCCTTTTTATATGAAACATGCTTTTTCATTCCAAAAAGTGCCCTTTCATTAAATAAAAGTACCCTTATTTTCATAAGTACCCCTGCCCCTTTTTAAAAACTATGGGAACAACTGCCTCCGTTGCAAGAAAAAGCTCTACTGGTGAAACTGTTTTACCAGAACCAGCAAAACTCCGTTGCAGCTCTAAAAGAATTCCGTCGTATGAAGCTGGTACGAAGAAGTCCAGTGTCTGCACGTGCCTTACGCAAGATGATCGGTCGCCAGATATCCCCCCCTCCTTGTCACTTTTGGTTGTGGGGTATCCTGAAGGACAACATCTACCCTCAAATCTCACCATCTGGTCCAGATCTGAAAGAGAGCATTCGGCGCCATGCTCTTGATATTCCGATCATCTGTGGAAAATAGGTTCCTGCAACTCCAGCATACTGTTGAACATGAAGGGGGACATATTGAGTACTTTTAATGCTAATATTTAATAATATTTACCATTTATAAGGCGTACTAGTACGTGTCCCGCATACAATGTATTAAATTCACAATCAATAAATTTGTCCTTAGAAAGTACTATTAATCCGTTTAAAGAAAGATAGCAGCTGTGAGAACTATAAATTACAATTTTAGGGCACTATAAGGTCATAAAATTATTCGGAATATATATATATATATATATATATATATATATATATATATTACGCCCGTCTGAACTGTTTCGATCATACGACGCCTTGCAGTCCAATACAGACAAGAAATTGCCCCATTAGATGGGACAGTCGAAAAGGAACCCGAAGAAATAACATCCTGTAGGTCAGGACAAAAAGAAAGGTGATCTCCTGAAGCCCAAAGAGCACAGTTCGGTGAATCAGCAAGACCTTTAGCAGAATCAGCAAGAACTTTATACAGATGGGCCTGAAGAAAATCATGTCCAGTCTCAAGGCAGAAACAGGCCACACCAATAGCTCTGAGCAAGGTGCCACATATTTGCCTATCCGAAAAAGAATACCATTTTTTTCCGGAAGCAATATCCCTATAATGGCATAGTCGAACCTTACAAACATGTTCACGGATGACTCGCTTAACATTTCTTAGAGGGGCACAAGTTATGGGTTGGGGCAGAAAGCAGCCCTCCTTAGCAAGCGCGTCACCATGCTCATTCCCAGACACATCACAGTGGCTAGGGATCCATTACAGAATTACCTCCTTCCCTGATTCAATCAAGGAACTAATTCACTTTGGAATCCAAATATTCAAGAGTTATCTTAACTTGTATATAAGCAAGATGAATATATAAATTAGAGTATCTGTTTTTATTTGTAAAAAAAAAAAAAAAAACGTTTTTCATGCAAAACCACATACTTTGCCATGGAGTCATCAAATTTACAACTTTAAAAAGTAATAAATCATTCATTAAACATTTGTAACACTTTATTTCAAGAACTGAGTTCTACATCGTTTCTCACAAATATTCGTAAGTCATATAATAAAGGAGTTAAAAAAATAAAATCACACATCTAAGTGAGTAAAAATCACAAGTACGATAAAACTGCACACGGTAGGCAAAAAATTTCTTTAAACATGTGTGCATCACAAGACACACTGGATTCTCTTGTAGAAAGGTGACATGAAATGAGTTCTTCTTTCATTCATCATTAAAAAAATTCCAAGCATTTGATGCATTTTTTAAATGTATGTTTTAAGTCTACAACTAGTATGTGATGCATTGCTTAAAAAAATTGTAAAAAAAATATGTCTAAGATTTTTTTTCAGAACAGATATGATATACTTGGCGAATGTTTGCAGTTG
>CM063506.1:160192997-160215497 GCA_032207245.1 Pardosa pseudoannulata | reverse complement strand
CGAAGCTTATCAAAGTTAAAATGCAAAAAAAGTTTCATCCATCTTCAATGACACAAGAAAGCCTGAATTCGCTTGCTATTAGGGCCACTAAATACGACGTTTTGCTGAACGTAGAATTCCAAGATGTTTTAAAAGAATTCAAGGCCAAAACAATTAAGAAAACCAAATATTTAGTTATTTTAATTTTTTATTGTACATAATACTTAATTATCGTTTATTTATATTTTATACTAATTTGTTGATTATATGTTATTTTTGTGTAATAAAATTTCACTCCTTAAACTGTTCTGAATTAAATTATATTCATAATATTATTTTACAGGGCCCCGAGATTTCTACTGCTGAAAGCCCCCCCCCTTGTTTAAATCCAGCACTTCTGATTCCATGCATAGTTTTATTTTATACATCATAAAAAACTGTAAAAATTAATATTTGTATTTTAAATAAAAAAATAAAACCTTAGCATTATTAATGCATGTAATTCTAAATAATACAAATACCTCAAAATCAGTGTTCAATATAAAAGAATAGATTCACAAATTAAACTAAAAAACATTGTATGACCCTGACGTCAGAAATCTATCATTTTCCAGAGTTGAAGGTCTGGTAACCTTGATGTAAGGATACCAATTTTCCGCTGTCATGCGAAATCAATATCTAGTACTTATTGGACACGCGACAGACAAAGAGAATGATTGAAGATTAATAAATGAGGCTTTCCTTTCATGGGGTAGAAATAAAAATAACGGCCTTCGTAGCCTAAATATAAATTCTGAATTTTTGTCTCCACTATTGTATGACACAGTGTAAAAATTTGAAAACAGTAAAAACATCCCGAGTACTTAATTTGTTTAAAATAATTATAATAGAAAGTAAAATAAGTAATATGGAGGGTATTCTCATTCATAATTATGTTTCAACGTCGAATGTTGAATACTATGATTTTGGTTCTGATACTTAAAAAAAAAAAAAAAAAATCTCATTGAAATAGGCTATTTAAATACAGTGGACTCCGCTTAATGTGATCGCAGTTATTGTTATCAATCGCTTATTGTTATCGAAATCACTTGGTCCCATTTTTCTCTATTCATTTGTATGTTAAAATTATCGCTTTATGTGATCGTTACATCGGTTAATGTTATCAGTTTTCGAAACTCATTTTAACTGCCAAAGGAATATTCACAATGTATTCAGAAGGAACCGAATCTTTTCTTTCCCTTTGCTGCTGTTTTAATTTCAGAGAATTCTCCTCTTCCACCTAGGAAAATAGGTAATAATCAAAGGAATGGGAAATTACACGTTCCTGGAATTTATCAGAAATACGCACACCATGCTGGTGGTTAGTGGTTGTCAGATAAGCAGAAGGCAAAACGTTCTTATAGGAACGGAGATGGAGAGTCTTCACAAGTTATGTCTTGTTCGCTTACATGCAGCTTGTCGATATGGAAGCCAGAAAGCGAAGTGATATAAGATTAAAACAAAACATAGAAATTTTAAATCGTTATGACAATTTACCAAAAATGAGTCCGCTCAGTTCTGCAACACAGTTAAACCATTTCTCAGCCTCTGAATTACATTGAAAGTGTTGAAACGTGGAGTACAACACAGCTCCCATGACTTTAAAAAAATTATAATTGCGAACAATTTATCAATGAACTTCTTAGAAAAAATTGTAGAAAGTCAACAATTGATCAATTTTTTTTTAAATTTCAGATATATCTGGGGATTTGAACAAGACACGCTATGGAAAGGATTTTAGAAAATGCGAAAAATTCTTCCCGACTTCTTATAGAGGTAAGGGATGTTGCACAAATAAAGAAAATTGTGAACTAATTCTGTTGCTTTCAAATACTGAAACCGCACTCTAACATCAGCACGTGTACGAATTTTAAATTAAACTTGCCAAGTAATTTTCCGTAAGTATTTTATATACACCATCTGTTTAGTTTGGATCATTCTGGATATTTTAACCCATTAGTACCTGACGTATCTTTTTAGATACCGCTAAAAATATATTGTAGAATTCTTATGTTTCCTTAGTACGAGTTTTCCTTCAGAGAGTAGGCAGATGACAATCTTATAAACAATCTCCAAAATTTTCAAATAATTTCTGTTTTTCATAAGTTCCATTTGGATCGGCACTTCTTATGATTTTTCGAACAGCACACATAACTTTACTTTTCGGCGGGTACATAGACTGAAATCTTGACCAATTGCATTATCTATTAAAAAACTTCATTTTACAGAAGTTATTTTACAAGAAATAACAAATCTTTTTTCTCGGAGTTTTTCCTTTTTTCCAAATGGCATCCTATGATGTTTCAAATAGTAGCTGGTCGCTAACGAGAAGTACTGTAGTACTCAAACTTCATTTTTATTTTATTCTGTGCAGTTCATAACAACTATGATTTAAGGTATGCATTAGTATGTAATCTGATGAAATGACTCGGGAATTAAAGGATTAAAGTTAAATAATTTAGAAGCCAAAAAATAAAGAGGAAAAAATGTGAAAATGCTTTATGACTTCTTATATAGGTAGGATACTGAAACCGCACTCTTCACATCAGCACGTGTAAGATTTTTAGGTTTAACTCGCTAAGTAATCTTCAATATAGGTCTATACCAGCAGTCGTCAAATGGTGGTCCATGAACCGCCAATGGTAAATGAAAAATTTGCCATGGCCCACAGGAAAACCGGGTGATTTGATTATAAGCTGCAACACAACTAACAAAAACTTTCATTAACTTACAGGTTAAAAAATGAAAACTAATATCTTTGTCAAAATCTCATTTTGGGCTACATTTAAAACATGAATGCCCATCACTGATTGAGAGAGCGCTGAAAATTTTTATTCAATTTTCAACAATTTATTTGTGCGAAAAGAAAATTTCATTTGTCCCAGCAATTAAAACTGGACACGGCCTGAAATAAATGCAGCTCTTCATCTTGCAATGACGCTATTGGTTTGGTTTGGTTTGGTTTGGTTTTTGGAGCGCTACAGTCTACTTTTAACAACATGAGGGCTAATGAGACCGGCACCTACATGACGCCGTTGGAGCCAAAAATCCACATATGGATGATCAATAAGCCAGAAACAATTTTCACACTAAAAATGGGTAATGCATGAGTAAATTTTTTTGAAATTCCGATATACCTTTTTTAATTTTAATATGTTGCATTTTGTATTAATAAAATAAAAGTTTCTGATTATTATTCTATAAATATATGTACTGCCTTTATTTTAAATTCATACAATTGTTAGTTCACCAAATAAAAATTATACATGTAGTGGTTCTTGAAATTCTAAAGTTGATTGACCACTGGTCTATACATAACGTGACCATTTATTTTTTTACTAAAAGCGGGACATTGGTTTATTTAGGTCATATCATAGGTAGTCAATGAAACAACACTTTTTTAAAATTATTTATTAAGAAAAAGTTAGCTTAAAAGTTACGAATCACAAAATATAGGTACCCAAAATGTTTAGTTATATTTATATTTATCAGAAGAACAAATTTGTTTTAATATAGCTGGTGACGATTTCAAGTAAGAATGAAACTCTTGGCATGTTTTTTTTATATTCACCTTAATTCAGTATTTGCATAAAATTTACACGAAAAAAAATCCTTTTCTTCATACCGGATTAGGAAACAATTTTCAGTTTCCGTTAACCCCTTCCAGTTTTTTTCCAGGAATGAAACTATCATATCCATTACGCCCTAAAGGTAGATAGAATTTGTTGTTAATACCGCTGATAAAATTTACATTAAAAAAATCGATGATTTTCAATTATCCCCAGCTGAACTCGGGCAGGCGAAATGTACCATCCTGGATCATCCCGAATATAGCTCGGGCACTGTGAAATTTTACACTGTGCAATCAGTCTTTTCCGAATTATTTCACATGTGATTTTTATGGTTTCGATTTCTTTTGTTTCCTTTTCTGGCTATTAGATTATTTGCTGCTCAAAGAGTGACAGTAGAGAGAAGAAGGTAAGGAGAGAAACAAGGTTCTACTGTCCAGATTGCGATGTTGGACTCTGATCAGCACCGTGTTTTCGATTGTATCATATACGACCAAATTTTGATTAATAATTTCATAATCACTTATGTAAATACATGAGATATAAATAAAATTTAATTCAAGATAAAAGCTATTGATTCTAAGCTTTTTATTTATAGTGTGAATTGACTCCAAAGTTTAATGATTTCTGCCGTACAGAAAGCCAAATCTACAGGTAAATTACTCATTTACTTAAATTGATTTTTTTACATTAATTTTTAGGAATTTTTGTATGCAAATGATGCTATTACTCGTAATTGTAAAAAGGGACAGTCCCTTTCAAAACGGGAAGTCTGGTCATGTTATCTATACACCACCTGTTTAATTTAGATCATCCGGGATATTTCCTCTTAATATTATACGGATACTACAGTCAGGAATTTACTACAACATGTCACAATATTTTTGTAGTGAAGTTTGGCGATATAAATCATTTAACCTCGTACTTACTTCATACACCGATAGGAAACAATGACAGCACAGAAAAGCGAAGACGGAAACCAAGGCCACAGGTATCCAGATGTAGTGCAGACCTTCGACCGTCTAAAAAGGAGAAAAAGAAACATTGTCTTTTTAATGACAACCGATTAAAGATCTATAAAAAAAGCATTAAAATCTCTTTTGTCTGAAGGTAAGCAAGCATCTTGAAACTTGATACAAAGAAATCCACGTGCATTGTTCGAAATAAAGTGCATTTTAGAATTTCGGCAAGGTTGATTATTCTCTTAAACGCTGTTTTAAAAAATCAAACATTAACTTATATTGGTTTCGGTACTTCAGATTTTCACGTGAAAGCGCTATCAAATTTGGCCTTGGTCATTATGATTTCTTTTTTCCATTTTAATGACTTGTAATGACCTGTTCTGACGATAGCTCCCAATATTTAAAAATATTTATGGAGTTTATTTGTTCTGTATATAGTAAACTAGCATATAGCTCGTAATATGACGGGATCAGTAAAATTTTTAATTTTCCAGAATTGTAAAGTACATAATGAGGCAGGTAAAAATATGGTTTGTTTTTTCGCTGAAAATTCTCAATAATTCGTTTATCTTTATTGACTGCATGTTAGTTGCCAACTTTAATTTATCTTATATTACTTGATAGGATGAACAGCAGAAGTTATATTGAAAATGATTATTTGGTAGTACATATGGATGATGTCCAAAATTTAGCGAAATTGCAAACCGTGTGGTTGTGTATAAAAAACAAACACACGAACGAACTTCTTAATTTTCAAAGAAATATAGCTTAAACACAAGATATTTATTAGTCCGTGAAATAGACTCCTAGAATTTGTTGTTAACACCGATGATAAAATTTTCATTGCAACAAAAATTAATCAATGATTAAATTTAAAACTATCACATATGTACCTAATCTAATATTTAAGCCAAATATAAAAGAAAATTATATACGTCATATCTTTATAATGTATACTTTATAATGTATACTTTTCTAAAGTTTCCCGATTATGGGACTGCAGTTTAGAATCCCGTTGAATTCATTTAGAAAGATAATTCAAAGTTTTCTTAGCTACGTTGAAATTATCGTTGAGTTCATCTCAATTTTTTTGTCACAGTAAATTAATGGAAGTAAAGGAATGAAACTATCATATCCACTACACCCTGGAGGTAGATAGAATTTGTTGTTAACACCGCTGATTAAATTTACATTACAACAAAAAATAATCAATGATTCAATTTAAAATTATCCCATATGTACCTAATCTATTATTTAAGCCAAATATAAAAGAAAATTATTTACGTACTATCTCAGTTCAGCGATAAAACGTGTGAAAATAATTCAGACGATGTTTAAATCATTTAAAATGAGAAATGATTAAAGGAGATGGTTAAAGGAATGACGCCATAATGCTAGAAAAAAAAACGTTATTTTTACCTATTTATTATGTGATTAATTGATAAATTTAATCGCCTACTCTTAAAATGGGGGTTGAAATAATAACATTAAACACTAGGAAAGGGGGGAAGGGGTGGATTTCGAACGTTTTAAAGACTACGGTATTTTTCGCTGTGATATGAATCATTTATACCAATTTATTTTAGAATCGGATCGATAGTTCAGGAGAAGATAAACTTTATTCAATTTGAATTTGGCTAACCCTGACTCATCAATAATCCAATATGGATGCCTCTAGCCATTCCAGGTCTAACCGCTTCATAAATTCGAGGACAGACGGACAGAGAACTTAGGCTATTATTATACAGGGGATACTTTCTCTTGAATTAGGCATCATATACAAAGAATTGTAATGATGACTGAAAGATAAATTGCTAAATTGAAAGTGAGTAACTAAGGTTTCAAAAGGCAGTCCCCCCTTCCCCTCTAGCAAAGATATATACTATTCCTTTTGTTTATATTCGTTTTAAGTCCAACTATATCAGAAAAGGTCATATGCTGCTCTTTGGTACGTGAATTCGAATCTCACTGCTCGTAAAAATGTTCGTAGCTGTTAGGAATCGGCCTTAAGATGTAGGTTTTGCTCTCATAACAAAATTATTCATTATTAATTATTCATTAAACATTCATTATTAAAAAATTACTCTGTATTAATTTTTTTATATTAAATATTAAAATAATTAAATTATTTAATTTAATATTGTCTGTATTCAAAGTGCATTTGTATTAAAATGTATATGACTGAAATGTTAAACCTATCTGGGAGACTATGTAAATGACTACTGCTATATGTAAGAATTTTTTATGAGACAAATAAAGACTGGTTTGTCAGAATTAGGCTTATGGTTGTCTCTAGTCCTATTTGGCCTTTAAACAGCCATAAACCTAGGTTGGCAGAGATGTGGTTCAATTCGGTTATTCAGTCTAATTAGCCGTTGTGCAGCAAAAAAAGATGAACGTAACGCTCCAAATTAAGCCAAAATATTCCTATAAAGGCATAATATATGCCAAACTTAATTTTGTTTTGTATATATATGTAATGTAAAAATTTAATACTTTAAACTAAAATTACTAAATCCTCTATTGAAAATCCACCAAATCCCCATTTTCATCTTTTTAGTAGCCTCTCGACGATAACCTCTTTTGTTTCCTTCCTGTTGGCGAGCTTAACTCGCCAACCTATTTTGCTGATTAAGAGCATTCCGAATTTGCTGAGATGACAAATTCCTTTCTCCTACTGTAGCGTCCCCAAGGTTATAAAACGCTGTGCGACCATCCTTTGTTGGATTTTTACTGTGGACGTTGTCAAATAAAGTATGTGAAACTTATCCTGAAAAATCGTATTCTTTTTCGACCACGCTACATCCTGGAAACATAGCAGGCCACGCTATGCTTCATATATACGCAGAGAATAAAGTGAGTGAAAATTCTAATTTTACGGACCAATAAATGCACAGTTAACCCCTTCCCTGTTTTGCCCGTACGCCGTACGGGCACAGCTTTCGGGCTTTTACTGATTTGCCCGTACGGCGTACGGGCAATCTGATTTCTATTTCGCTTGCACTGTTTCGGCCGTATTTTTTCGAATTTTAGTAACAAATTATTCGTATAGATGTCCAGTAAATGATAGTTTGCAGTTTATTGTATTTTCTACTCTGGTTCAAAACCGCGCGTTTTTTCGCGTGTTTTGTATCAGAAGACGAATTGTTATCTTTCAGTGTATAGATTTCTGGTTATATTTGACAAACCGCCTCATAACTTTATTGATGTAAGAGTTGAATAATATATTTTTACTTTTAAATAATGGATAATTCAGAGGATAAGGAGCTCATTTCTTGTGATTCGAACTGTGACTCGGAATCAGAAACTGAATTATCTGTAAATGATAGTAGCGAAAGTTTACTAGATGACCTGGATAGTAGTGACTCTGATAGTAGTACAGGTGGAATCAGTCAAGCAAGACAATTTTTTTGACAGCATCTCCTTTAGAACTCAAATTTGTAACTGATTTTTCTCAGATGTCCACAATTTGTTCATGATAGAAAATACTGGAGCATTTGTAGCAGACAAACATAAAATATATTCAATGACAATAGAAAAGTTTTTATGCTGAAGATGGTTTGCGCGAAAGTGTTTGAATACTTCCACCCAACGGGTTTCCGTGGAAACATTTAACTTATTCCATTCCGTTATTTTTGCGATGTAATGTAATTAGAAATTAATGAAAATTCATCAAAAACTTCAGTATCTTTATTACAGTCAATATATTGCTTTTCAATTAATACATCCAGAGATTTTTGAAAGTCTTCCCATGTGGGGACCTTTTTTAAATCTTACCAAAGAAATGGAGAAATCATTTCTTTGGTAAGAAAGCAAGTCCACTGCTCCAGATATTCACGGCTTGTTTTATAAAATTCTGTAGCCGTCCGTTTCACAAACTGTTCATCGATATCAGTACTACTTTCTTTCAATTTTAAAATTAATTGACGGACCATAAATGAAAGAAACTGATTGGTCTGTTTCTGAGTTAAATTGTCATTTAATTGATTTCTTTTGCAGCTTCAATTGCCGGTACAGTCTGACCTTCAAGTTTAAAGACAGCTTAATAACAAATTGCTGACTGAGCGTGTAAAAAAATAAAACCACAATTCGCGGTTTCTGAAAACGGGGCAATTTTGAGTCCCACAGTCCATTTCGGGGACACCGGGACTCGTAATTGTAAAAAGGGACAGTCCCGTTCAAAACGGGACATCTAGTCACGTTATTTATACTCCACTTGTTTAATTTGAATCATCCGGGATATTTTAAAGAAAGCCTCAAACTACTTAATTTTTATATATTATACGGATACTACAGTCAGAAATTTACTAGATGTTAAAATATTTTTGTAGTGAAGTTTGGCGATATAAATCATTTAACCTCGTACTTACTTCATACACCGACAGGAAACAATGACAACACAGAAAAGCAAAGACGGAAACCAAGGCCACAGGTATCCAGATGTAGTGCAGACCTTCGACGGTCTGAAAAGGAGAAAAAGAAACATTCTGTCTTTTTAATGACAACCGATTAAAGATCTATAAAAAAAGCATTAAAATATCTTTTGTCTGAAGGTAAGCAAGCATCTTGAAACTTGATACAAAGAAATCCATGTGCATTGTTCGAAATAAAGTGCGTTTTAGAGTTTCGGCAAGGTTGATTATTCTCTTAAACACTGTTTTAAAAAATCAAACATTAACTTATATTGGCTTCGGTACTTCAGATTTTCACGTGAAAGAGCTATCAAATTTGGCCTTGATCATTATGATTTCTTTTTTCCATTTTAATGACTTGTAATGACCTGTTCTGACGATAGCTCCCAATATTTAAAAATATTTATGGAGTGTATTTGTTCTGTGTATAGTAAACTAGCATATAGCCCGTCATATGACGGGATCAGTAAAATTTTTAATTTTCCAGAATTGTAAAGTACCCTATGAGGCAGGTAAAAATATGGTTTGTTTTTGTGCTGAAAATAATCTCACTAATTCGTTTATCTTTAATAACTGCATGTTATTTGCCAACTTTAATTTATCTTATATTACGTGATAGGATGAACAGCAGACGTTATCATATTGACAGTGATTATTTGGTGGTATATATGGATGATGTTCAAAATTTAGCGAAATTGCAAACCGTGTGGTTGTGTATTAAAAACAAACATACAAACGAACGAACTTCTTAATTTTCAAACACACATAACTTAAACGCTAGATATTTATTAGTCCGTGAAATAGACTCCTATAATTTGTTGTTAATACCGCTGATAAAATTTTCATTTCAACAAAAAATAATCGATGATTCAATTTAAAATTATCACATATGTTCCTAGTCTATTATTTAAGCCAAATATAAAAGAAAATTATTTACGAAATATCTAAATTCAGTAATAAAATGTATGAAAATAATGCAGAATATTAAATAATTTAAATAATTTCAAATAAAAAATGATTAAATGAGATGGTTAAAGGTATGACGTCATAATGCTAGAAAAAATGTTATTTTTACCTATTTATTATGTGATAAATTGATAAATTTAATAGCTTGCTCTTAAACTGGGGTTTGATATAATGGCATTAAACACTCGGAAAGGGGGGAAGGGGTGGACTTCGAACGTTTTAAAGACTACAGTATGTTTTCCTGTGATATGAATATTTATACCAATTTATTTTAGAATTGGATAGATAGTTTAAGAGAAGATAAACTTGACTAGATAAACTTGACTCGCTTTGAATTTTGCTTACCCTAACTGATCAAGAATCTAATATGGATGCCTGTATCCATTCCAGGTCCAACCGCTTCATAAATTCGAGGACAGACGGAAAGATAACTTAGGCTGTTATTATATAGGGGATATGTTCTCTTGAATTTGGCGTCATATACAAAGAATTGTGATGATGACTGAAAGTTAAATTGCTAAATCGAAAGTAAGTAACCAAGGTTTCAAAAGGTACTCCATCCCCAACCCCCCCTAGCAAAGATATAAATACTTTTCATTTTGTTTATATTCGTTTTAAGTCCTACTTTATCAGAAAAGGTCAGATGCTGATCTTTGGTACCTGAGTTCGAATCTCACTGCTGGTATACATGTTCGTAGCTGTTAGGAATCGGTCTTAAGAAATAGGTTCTTCTCTCATAACCAATTATTGATTATTCATTAATCAATCATTATTTAACAACTACTCTGTATTAATTTATTTTGTTT
This sequence comes from Pardosa pseudoannulata, assembly GCA_032207245.1. Lineage (NCBI taxonomy): Eukaryota > Metazoa > Arthropoda > Arachnida > Araneae > Lycosidae > Pardosa > Pardosa pseudoannulata. The sequence continues at coordinate 160,204,764 of CM063506.1, read as the reverse complement.
ATATTAAATAGTAAATTAGTTAAATAATTTAATTTAATATTGTCTGTATTAAAATTGTATTTGCATTAAAATGTATATGACTGAAATGTTAAACCTGTCTGGGAGACTATGTAAATGAATATTACAATATGTAAGAATTTTTTTATGTAACAAGTAAAGACTGGTTCCTTAGAATTAGGCGTATGGATGTCTCTCTGGTCACATTTGGCCTTTTGGGAGCCATAAACCTAGTTTGGCGGAAATGTAGGTTCATTCGTTTTTTCAGTCTCATTAACCGTTGTGTAGCAAAAAAAGATGAACGTAACGTTCCAAATTAAGCCAAAATATTCCTTTAAAGGCATAATATTTGTCAAACTTAATTTTGTTTTGTATATATATGTAATGTAAAAATTTAATACTTTAATCTTAAACTAAAATTACTAAATCCTCTATTGAAAAACCACCAAATCAGCAATTTCGTCATCTTTTTCCTAGTCTCTAGGAGTAAATCTCTTTTGTTTCATTCCTATTGGTGAGCTTAACTCGCCAACCTATTTTGCTGATTAAGAGCATTTCTAATTTGCTGAGTTAACAAATTCCTTTCTCACACTGTGGCGTCCTCAAGGTTATAAAAGGCTGTGCGACCATCCTTTGTTGGATTTTTGCTGTGGTTTGGTTTGGTTTGGAGTGCTACTTCTACTTTTTGCAACACGAGGGCTAATGAGACCGGGACCTACAGCTTAAATCCGATTCCGAACGGCTATGAACATCCATGCCACTGTGGGATTCGAACCCACGAACTCCGGTACCGAAGGCCAGTACCCTAACCAATTGGCCACAGTTCGGCAATTTTTGCTGTGGACGTTGTCAAATAAAGTATGTGAAATGTATCCTGAAAAATCTTATTTTTTTTCAACCAAGCTACATCCTCGAAACATAGCAGGCCACGCTATGCTTCATATATACGTAGAGAATAAAGTAAGTGAAAATTATAATTTTACAGACCAATAAATGCACAGTTAACCCCTTCCCTGTTTTGCCCGTGCGCCGTACGGGCACAGCTTTCGGGCCTTTACTGATTTGCCCGTACGGCGTAAGGACAATCTGATTTCTATTTCGCTTGCACTGTTTCGGCCGTATGTTTTCCAATTTTAGTAACAAATTACCCAGTAAATTATAGTTTGCAGTTTATTGTATTTTCTACTCTGATTCAAAAGCGCGGGCTTTTTCGCATGTTTTGTATAAGAAGACGAATTGTTATCTTTCAGTATATAGCTTTCTGGTTATATTTTATTAATCGCCTGATAATTTTATTGATGTAAGAGTTGAATAATATATTTTTACTTTTAAATAATGGATAATTCAATGGAACTAATTTCTATCTCCTCTTTTCTTTTTTTTTATTTTTATATTCTTGTTTGTCGTATGTGTGTTAGTTTTTTTTTCTTTTTTTGTTTTTTTTTTTATTTTGTTCTTTGTTTTCAAACCTGTGAATCGGAATCAGAAACTGAATTATCTGTAAATGATAGTAGCGAAAGTTTACTAGATGACCCGGATAGTAGTGACTCTGATAGCAGTACAGATAGAATCAGTCAAGCAAGACAATTTTTTTGAATTGGGATAATCTTTCGGATCCGCATCCTAGATTTGCTTTCAATGGAATTCTAAAAATTAACTTGGATATCGATGAGACTAAAGGTAAACTTCAGTTCTATGAAGCATAGAAAGAAAAAGTTGTAATAAATGCTTTAAAATATTTGAAATGTTAATTTTAATAACATCTTTATTTAAAAATGTAAAATGAACAAAAAAATGCAATAGAAAAATGTGACATTTTTTTGACCGAATTCTGGAAAAAAATGAAACTGTCAAAGGGTTAACACCCTAACAGGGATCTAGGAGGTGGTTAAGTATTTCATGTGTGCCATTACGAATGTATGTATGTATTAGCTTAAAGCAAATAATATTTTGCTATAACTTTTCGTAAATATTATAATCTTTGAAAATTTTCCTGTCATTAAATATTGTCTTATATAAGTAGCTAAAGCTGTACATCAACAAGTTAAAAATTTGCATTAATCTTCAAAAAGTAAGGCCAGAATCTGGTTGAAAGACTTTCAGCAGTTTTAAAATACATTTTAAATTAATGTAAATAGATAAATGACTTCAGATGATATATCCGAACAAAGTGTTGGCTTATGCAAGATTTGTACTAAAATATTAATATTCTATAAAAAAATGCATGGTATGCATATGTAATGTAAATATAACCCTTTTCCTGTAATCTTTTACAATTTTGTGTACACGGAACAAGACAAATATGATTGCACATATTCATAGCATATTTTATCTCCATATTTTAATAGTTTGGCTGTAGCTAGGTGTTACTTACCACAACAAAAAGAGTATTCTATAAAAATAAAAAAATAAAAAGAGAGAAAAAAAGAAAAAGGAATTAGAACATGAAAAGCTCCCATTCTCCTGTGGACTGTTTAATGTTTTGGCCGTTGCTAACTATTGATTAACTAAACAAACATTTTGTAGTAGAATGAACTATAGAAAAAGAAAATTAACTAGAGAATGAAATTCACATGAATATGAAAATGGACAAAGTAAAATTGTATTCCATATAAATATTCAAGAAATAAAAACTCAGTATGCACAAATTTAACTTATCTGCGTAACATATCTGTATTTTTCATGCCTTTAAATATACTGGGTGGCCATAATTAAACTGACAGTGCTTATAGTGTTTTGTAGCGTAATATATTATAGAGAATGACGCCCCATTTTGTAGGAAGATTAAACAAGACGGAGGACGAAGAATTCCGTGAAAAAAAAAATAGTTACAAAAGTCGCCGATAGGGGAATATTTGGAGCTGTGTAATAAAAAATAGAGTGTTTACAAATACAAATCAATACGGAAATTAATTTCTTAACTGTGCCAATGGATGTAATGTGAAATTTGAATAAAGAACTTCTGCTCAGCGTACGTGATATTGCAGATCACGAGACTTTATCGGTGTTTATGTAGATTTTACGCTTTTTTAAAAGTGTTGCCATAATGCACTTGAACTAAATCAGAAAATGTGCATAATAAAAGGTAATTTTATTCCGTATGAATTTGCATTTGTAAACATTCTATTTTCTATAACACAGTGCCAAATATTCCCCTAGTTGTGACTTTATGAACTAATTTGTTTTTTCGCGGAATCTGTCCCCCGTCTTGTTTAATCTTCCTACAAAATGTGGCGTCATTCTCGCAAATAGATAGCGCTACAGAACACTGTGAGCACTGTCACTTTAATTATGGCCACCCGGTATATTTAGCAGCCCCCCCTTACTTATCAGTCTTGCCCAGACCTCATATGCGAAACGCTTTGTGTTCAGCGTGATTTTCCTGTATATGGTGCACGCATCATAATTTTCATTGTTTATGATTATCTAGTTTTAATTTATTCTAGTTTACTTTTTAATTAACAGATATAGATTCATTATCTCTTCATGCCCAGAGGAATATAGACTTCAATTAAGTTCTTCATCTTCTGTTTTCTGCAGCTCTTTGGTCTTTAAAAAGATATAGCATTTATCGTGGTAAAAACGATATTATTCGAATGACTTATTGATACTTATATAGGTTTAAAATTTATTTTAATAGATATTATGTATGTTGACCGTCCCTCTTGACTGCCTTAACCCTTTGACAGTTTCGTTTTTTTCCAGAATTCGGTCAAAAAAAGTCACATTTTTTTTTATTGCATTTTTTTTCGTTCATTTTACATTTTTAAGTAAAGATATGTTATTAAAATTAACATTTCTAATATTTTTAAGCATTTATTACAACTTTTTTTCTTTCTATGAAAGCATCATAGAACTGAAGTTTACCTTTAGTCTCATCGATATCCAAGTTAATTTTTGGAATTCCAGTGAAAGCAAATCTAGGAGGCAGATCCGAAGGATTATCACAATTAATTTAAAAAAATTGTCTTGCTTGACTGATTCCATCTGTACTACTATCAGAGTCAGTACTATCCAGGTCATCTAGTAAACTTTCGCTACTATCATTTACAGATAATTCAGTTCCTGATTCCGAGTCACAGTTCGAATCACAAGAAATTAGCTCCATACGCTCTGAATTATCCATTATTTAAAAGTAAAAATATATTATTCAACTCTTACATCAATAAAATTATCAGGCGGTTAGTAAAATATAACCAGAAAGCTATACACTGAAAAATGACAATTCGTCTTCTCATACATAACATGCTAAAACACCCGCGCTTTTGAACCAATCAGAGTAGAAAATACAATAAACTGCAAACTATCATTTCCTGGACATCTATACGAATAATCTGTTACTAAAATTTTAAAAAATACGGCCGAAACAGTGCAAGCGAAATAAGACTGCCGTACGACGTACGGGCAAAAGAGGGAAAGGGTTAACACCCTTCCATTTTTACTCTGAGTTCGCTACCATTCCCTGGAAGGGCTTCAGCACCTACTGGGGGAGGGAGGGGCGATACCAGCCCAGTATTGAATCTATGTTCTAGCTCACTGGAAAACTAGTTGAATCATTGATGAAAAGATTAGTGTCAAACTCATATATAATGCAAAGTAATAGAAGTGTTGGTAGGACAAAAATGTCTGTCTCACCTTTAAAATCTCCAGCGCGATGAAAGCCACTGCCACGGTGACTCCTATTTTCCCAATGAAAAGAATGAAGGAACCTAAACCATCAACTGCAGCCACACGGAGTGCGTTAGAGGTAATGCAAGCGAAGGCACGGCGAGCACTGGCACAAAATGAATCACCGTAGATGACTGCAAAGAAAATTAACTCTAATTATAGTATCTGTAATATCCTGAATCGTTTTGCAGTTAACCCATCATAGGCCAAAGGTGTGTAAGCGCAATTTATCAAACAATTTTTTGAGACAATATTTAGCATTTCTGGTCATAAAACATTGTTCATTTTAAGAGTTAGGTATAGGTAGTTTTATCATACAGAGATTTGAATAACGCATGCAATAAAATGTTGATGTTGCAAAAGTAACCCAATTTATCTATGTAAAAGGGCAAAAGTACATCTGCACCCATTTTGTTTCGAAATATTCCACACTAAAAAGTAAGTTTAGATTTGTTTTATATTTTAATATACAATTTGCCCAATATTATTAAGCATAATTTATTTGTGAATAGAAAAGATAGTGTTCATGTTTGACGTTTTCAAAGAGCGCAGTGTCCTAGCCTCTTTTTTAAGTGCTGATGAGTCCAAACTTTTTTTCGAATACATTTACATTGCATCCTGTGTTTTAAAGAATAACAATAATAATTGGTGGATGGTGGCAAAAACACATAGGAGTTTGGAAAGTTGAAGTTCAGTATGATTCATCTGTCTTAATATCAAACTGATGAACTAATTTGTAAATATGTTGTTAGTTAAACAGTGGCAGACTAAAAGAATAATTATAAATAGTTTTTCCTGTAATTTATTATAAAATATCAATTTGTTGTTTTAGATCTTTTTTGTATTTCATGTGTTAATTAAATTACTAGCATATAATTTGTGTTTTTTCTATATCCAATATAATTTTTTTCATTGACAGAAACAAAATCAGTAAACATACTCATAAAACATAGTAGTGATTGATATTTTGTGTAAAATATAGTTTTCTTTTAAATGTTGGATATTTTGTTGGATATAAATTTTTCATTTTAAGTTATCTGTACTGTTATTTAATACACTTTCATACTAGCAGAAGATGTGTTTTTTCAGAGCCTAGTTAGAATTTTAATTAAGGTATTTCTAAATTATTTTATGTGAAACTCTGTAAGATTTAGCTTAATCTGTTTTTATACATAACACATGCTTTAGTAAGAAATATTGTCAGTATGATGTACTGAAAGTACCCTTTCACTGAAACAGCTCTCAATGGCTTCGTTTATTTTAAAACTTTACATTCTACTATTTTTGCTAGACGAGAGATAATGAGACCGTATCCTACTGCTTTAAGCCGATTCCAAACGTCTACGAACATCCCTACCAACTGTGGGATTCGAACCCAAGAACTCTGGTGCCGAAGAAATGCACAGTTTTCATTCGTCCACCGTTCAGCTCAGTTATTTTTGATTAAAGTAATCTGTCCCCTTTTTAAAAGTAATGTGGACACTAAAGAAACTAACAAAATAAGTACCTATTTGATTTCATAGAATAATAGTTTAAATCTGGACAAAACATTTACCGATCGTGGGATCTATCGTGTGGGGAGGGTGACAATTCTATGGCCGCCAAGATCCGTCAACATTACACCCCTTGACTTTTTTTCTAGCGGGGTGGGAGGTATATTAAGAACTAGTGTTTGCAATTCTAGTGTTGGATATCGATGACTTAAAATGGCGAAGTATTGAAGTTATTGGAAAAGCACATAGTTATTTTCCATGCTTTAAATGGAGCGCAGGGGGGAGTGCTAAGTAAAACTGTTTTAAGTTGTGTATTAAAAGAAAACTATAAATATATACCGAATTTTTTCCCCTTATTTCAAACATGAAATGCGCTCAATAATTTTGGGTCACCCTGTACTATCTATATTCCAGAGGTATAAACTCCTAAAACACCATAATAAATTCTATAGGACTCTTGTTTGTTTTGTCTAACGTGTTTATTTTACAATTTTTTTATTTGCTCTTTATTTGGACTGAACTACCTTAGGTATTGTGTTTTAAATGCCCTCCATAAATTTTATAAAGATTTATTACATTGCCTAGCAACTAACTCCAATTCTAACGTACTTGCAGAAACTGTTTTTGATGACGTTTGCTTAATCTTTGAAACAAACCAATAGAATATTTTTTGTTATACTTAGTTAAAATTAGCTATATTAACTTAGTAGTATACTTTAAGCCGTTATTTTCTCTTCAGGAGCTTTACTTTAAAAGCTATCACGAATATTATTTAAAACAACTGAGTTTTCAAATTAATATTAAAAACTACAGTATGTATCAAAAAGTGGTCAACACTTTGCTTTCTCATTACTTTAATACGATAAAGTTTAATATAAAAACAAAATGTACTACAAATTTCGAGAACGAATTATTCTTTACGAAGATCTTTCTCCAAGTAGAATATCAATAAATATTTCATCCTCTCTCGATGGCAGGTGACAAAATTAAAATCCACGATGATTACAGGTAAATATTTAACCAATCTCCCAGGGAAATTATATTTACTCATCCACGCATAATATCGTCAGTTGCTAATGTTTCGTGCGTCCGGAGTTCATAAAAATATTTATAATCTCTCAGACATCTTTCTTGATTTTTGTTCAAAGTACAGGAATAAATCCTTTCATATTTTTGATTGGTTACTTTAAATTGCCACATTAAAGAAATCCGCGATGAGAGAAGTATTATTTCTATAGGAATATAATTTGTTTCTATCAAATTTTCTTAAAATAAATATATTTTTGTTTACCTGAAAATAAAGGATGAAAAATAAAAACAATGGAACACTTTTATTACTTAATGCTTACAAACTGTAAAGGAAAAAATATTTTTAATTACAAATCAATTCAAAGCTTTTTGCACCACTTCTTTTTCTTTCGTTTATCAATATTTTTGTATATTAATAAATAATTTATTCAATAACACAGAATGTCATTTTCTAATTTTCATGACTTAATTAAACGAGTCTTTTATCGAATTTTTCTTTTTATCTCGAAAACTGTTTCCTCCAAATCGAATCAAATAAGTTCTACGACATCATATAATCACGTATCAAATTTGGTATTGACTAATGCTAACATGCAGATTTATATGACGAAAAAACATTTTCGGAATTCAAAAATTTATTCATTAGATTTTTCTTTTTAACTCACAACCTGACGTTTACTTTGATGGGATTGGTTTGGTTTGTTTTAGAGTGCTACGGTCTACTGTCCTGCTCATAAAAGCTAATCAGACCGTGACGTACAGCTTAAAGCTGATTCCGAACGGCTACGAACATCCATGGTCTCAGCGGGATTCGAACCAGCGAACTCCGGTACCGAAGTGTAGGGTTGTACGATTTGGCCCTCATTCGGTGGTTATTTGGCAGTACGGTCTGATTTTTACTACACGAGATCTAACGATACCGTAACCTACAGCTTAAAGCTGATTCCGAATGGTTATAAACAATTATTACCAAGATTCCATCACTATTGCTTTACCGAGGCATCTTTATGGGGGTCTGTATCTGTCGTATTGGATTACGCTCGCTCAATGTTAACATACAGAAAAAATAAAATTACCTCTAGCTGGCTAGTATTTAAAGAATTCTTAAAAAAAAGTTATACCACTAATAGAATAGCAAATTCTTCAGAATGCTATTTTTTCCTTCTTTTTTTTTAATTTTTTTTTGTTTGAATTTTTGTATATTAAAAGTTTTCATCTGTGTTTGAAAAAGTATGCAAAAATTACTTGCAAAAAAACTTTAAATATATTAATATATTTTTCTCAATGCTTTTTAAAAGCATGAAAGATAATATCTTAAAGAATTTGCTGTCCTAGTACGTGGTATAACTTTTATTAAAGAATTCTTTACATGACAGCTGGCCAGAGGGAATTTTATTTTTCCCGTAGGTTAACTTTCATTAACATTAATTTAATCTGGTACAGACAATTTAAAGAATACTTTAAAATTATTATACCACGCGATAGTACAATAAATTCTATCTTTCCCTTTTGGAATGCTATCTTTCATTTTGGAAAACACCTCAAAAAAATACAGTGGGCGACGCTTAATGTGGTCAGTTTGGGACACCATGATTTTGATAACAGTAACCGATTGATAACAATAAACAATATACAAAATTAGATAAATTTACTTCCTTTAATTCACACGTACTACATTTCAAAATAAAATGAAAAAACTCACCTTATATTTATGCACAGCATATTAACCTTTAAAACATAAGAACTGCTTACATAATAAAAATAATTTATCAACTGTTGACTGTCTACAATTCTTTCTAAGAAGCTCATTGATAAATCGTTCGTAATCATTTTTTAGAGCGGGGTTGTACTCCGCGTTTCAACACTTTCAATGCAATTCAGAAGCTGAGAAATGTTTAACTGCGCGCTGCAGCATTGAGCTGACTCATATTTGGTAACTTGTCATAACGATTTAAAATTTCGATATTTAGTTTTAAAGTTAAATCATTTCGCTTTTTGGCTTCCCTATCGACAAACTGCATGTAAGAGAGCAAGGCATAAAATGTGAATACTCTCCTTCTCAGTTCCGAATAGAATTTGTTGCCTTCTGCTTATCTGACAACCATTGACCAGAATCAGGGTGTTCTTATTTCTGAAAAATTCCAGGAAAATGTAATACCCCACTCCTTTGCACTCATTCCCCATTTCCCTAGGTGGAAGAGGGAGAATTCTCGGAAATTAAAACAGCAGCGAAGGAAAATAAAAGAATGGGTTTCTTCTGAATACATTGTGAATATTCCTTTGCCAGTTAAAATGAGGTTCGAAAACGGATCCCATTAACCGATGTAACGATCCCATAAAACTATCATTTTAACATACAAATGAATAGAGAAAATCGGGACCCAGTGATTTCGATAAAAATAAGTGATTGATAACATTAACCGCGACCACATTAAGCGGAGTTCACTCTATATTTCATTTTTAATTATTTGTACAAATTTTCGTATACTCTTTTCAAACGCAAAATACTTTAAAAGAATTATTTAGTATGATAAGGACATCTAGGCATCTGTCGAACAAGGAAAAATATTTCAGAATTGAAAAACGGACATTTTGTAACTTACCGATCATGATGTATGCATTTTTACTTAAAAACTTGAGGTAGGATTCAAAACAAGCAAGGCAGCATTGAAATATTTTCCAAAAAATATCACATCTTTGGTTTTGGCTGTTCAAACTGAAAATTTAAAAAATAAAATAATAGAGCAGTAAAGTAGCATTATTGAACGTTACATTTTTATAGGGTAGTCAATAAACATGTATATACGAGTATAAGCAGATTAACATATAAATACAATTTTAACTGGAAAAGATATTTTAAAGGGAGTTGAAAATGATATCATTTGTAGAGTACGTTGAAAAATATGAACAATGAAAATAGAAGAAATGCATCTCACTCAATTATTGCACGTTAATGCATCTATGGTATATACTGATAAGAATCAAACTAATAATTATCTCTATATATAGAAAATAAGGTGTAGAGATAAGTTATGTATGACTGCAATGCAATACATTTTATTACTGGATTATCGCTAAGGATTTACTGGAATATTGCTCAGTTTATCTCGAAACAAACAGGATTTTGGGTCAAAAAAGGCTTACATTTGTTCTGAGCGAATAATAGAGGCTCATAAAGTGCCCATCAGAACAGAAGACTGCTATTTTCAAAATAGCATATAGCTTGTCATACGACGGGATCAGTACAATTTTCCAGAATTGTAAAGTACCCTATGAGGCAGGATAAAAATGGTTTATTTTTTGGCTGAGAACTATCTGGTACACGCTCAATAATTTGTTTGTCTTCATACTCCTCTAAAGACTGTGAATGCAGTTTAGAATCAAGTTGAATTCATTTAGAAAGATAATTCAAAGTTTTCTTGGCTACGTCAAAATTATCGTTAAGTTCTTCCCAATTTTTTTGCCACTGTAATTAATGGAAGTAAAGGAATGAAATGATCATTTCCACTACACCCTGGAGATAAGTAGAATTCGTTGTTAATATAGGTGATAAAATTTTCATGGCAACAAAAAATAATCGATGATTCAATTTCGAATTATCACATATGCACCTAAACTATTATTTAAGCCAAATATAGAAGAAAATTATTAATGTTATATCTAAGTTCAGTGATAAAACGTGTGAAAAAAATGCAGACGATATTTAAATAATTTAAAATAAGAAATGATTCAATGAGATGGTTAAAGGAAAGGCGTCATAATGCTAGAAAAAATGTTATTTTTACCTATTTATTATGTCACAAATTGATAAATTTAATCGCCTGCTCCTAACCGGGGAAAATAGGGCTCGAAATAATGGCATTAAAAGCTCGAAAAGGGGGTAAGGGGTGGATTTCGAATGTTTTAAAGACAAAAGTATTTTTCGCTGAGATATGAAGCATAATTATACCAATTTATCTTAGAATCGGATGGATAGTTTAGGAGAAGATAAATTTTACTCGCTTTGAATTTTGCTAACCGTAACTCATCAAGTATCCAATATGGATGCCTCTATCCATTCCAGGTCCAACCGCTTCATAAAATCGAGGACAGATGGACAGATAACGTAGGCTATTATTATATAGGGGATTATCGCTCAGGATTTGCTGACTTAAGATTGCTCAGTTTTTCTCGAAAGAAACAGGACTGTGGGTCAAAAAAGGCTCAGATTTATTCTGAGTGAATAATAGGGACTCATAAAGTACTCGTCAGAATAGAGGACTGCTATCTTCAAATGGTCGTATAAAAGAGAAAATTAACAATTGGATTGCACCCGAGAAAGAGTTGGAAAATATACAGTTAATTATGCATACAAAACTCTATCTAACGTAAATGTCCACCTCGGACAAAACTGTGTTTAACAGCCATGTACATCATAACGTGTTGCGTGCAAACCAGGCCGACTTATCGCAGAACTTTCATTTTTTAGGTAAAATTATCACATCAGCGTATACTCTCAGGTGATATATCCGATGAGCTTTCATTTTTTACGTCAATTATCACGTGTACCATCGTATATACCAGGGCGACTTATTCGATAA